>SJYA01003361.1:1559786-1608945 GCA_006410615.1 Neotragus moschatus | reverse complement strand
GATGCCAATGAGACCTTTTTCCAGAGTCACATCCTGAAGCGACGCTCAGCTGATATTCAATTTGACCCACATTCGAATTTTTATCATAACACCAATCCTTTAATAAAGACAGAATGTTCACGTCTCGGCAATGCCTTAGATTTAAGCTTGAACAGTATTTTCTTTATTGGGGTAAACCAGTTTAAAGATTTTGGAAACATTTCCTGTTTAAATCTGTCTTCAAATGGCAATGGCCAGGTGTTAAATGGAACGGAATTTTCACGCTTGTCTGGTATCAAGTATTTGGATTTGACAAACAACAGACTAGACTTTGATGACGATGCTGCTTTCAGTGAATTGCCATTGTTGGAAGTTCTCGATCTCAGCTACAATGCGCACTATTTCCGAATAGCAGGGGTAACGCACCGTCTAGGGTTTATTGAACATTTAACTAACCTGAGAGTTTTAAACTTGAGCAACAATGACATTTTTACTTTAACAGAGACACAACTGAAAAGCGCGTCCCTAGGAGAACTAGTTTTCAGTGGGAACCGCCTTGACCTTCTATGGAATGCTCAAGATGTCAGGTACTGGCAAATTTTTCAAAATCTCACCAATCTGACCCGGCTTGACTTAGCCCGTAATAACCTTCAGCATATCTCCAGCCAGGCCTTCCTTAACTTGCCCAGGACTCTCACTGACCTATATATAAATGATAACATGTTAAATTTCTTTAACTGGTCATTACTGGAATACTTCCCTCACCTCAGGTTGCTTGACTTAAGTGGAAACCAGCTGTTCTTTTTAACCAATAGCCTATCTACTTTTGCGTCTTCTCTTGAGACGCTACTACTGAGTCGAAACAGAATTTCCCACCTGCCGTCCGATTTTCTTTCTGGAGCCAGCAGCCTGATACACCTCGATTTGAGCTCCAACCAGCTCAAGATGCTCAACAGATCCACGTTTGAAACGAAGACCGCCACCAAGTTAACCGTTTTGGAACTAGGGAGTAACCCTTTTGACTGTACCTGTGACTTCGGAGATTTTCGAGAATGGATGGACGGAAATCTGAACGTCAGGGTTCCCAGACTGACCGATGTCATTTGTGCTAGTCCCGGGGATCAAGAAGGCAAGAGCATTGTGAGTCTAGACCTCACCACTTGTGTTTCAGATACCGTTGCGGCCATATTCTGTTTCTTAACCTTTTCTGTCACCATCTCGGTGATGCTGGCTGCCCTGGCCCACCACTGGTTTTACTGGGATGCTTGGTTTATCTACCATATGTGCTTAGCTAAGGTCAAAGGCTACAGGTCTCTGTCCACATCCCAGACTTTCTACGATGCTTACATTTCTTATGACACCAAAGACGCTTCTGTCACGGACTGGGTGATCAATGAATTGCGCTTCCACCTGGAAGAGAGTGAGGACAAGAACGTGCTCCTGTGTTTAGAGGAAAGGGATTGGGACCCGGGTCTGGCCATCATCGACAACCTCATGCAGAGCATCAACCAGAGCAAGAAAACAATATTTGTTTTAACCAAAAAATATGCCAAAAACTGGAGTTTTAAAACGGCATTCTACTTGGCCTTGCAGAGGCTGATGGAGGAGAATATGGATGTGATTGTCTTTATTCTGCTGGAGCCGGTGCTGCAGCACTCGCAGTATTTGAGGCTGCGGCAGAGGATCTGCAAGAGTTCCATCCTCCAGTGGCCTGATAACCCCAAGGCGGAAGGCTTGTTTTGGCAGAGTCTGAAAAATGTCGTCCTAACAGCCAACGATTCACGGTATAACAACTTGTACGTCAATTCCATTAAGCAATACTAAGTGATGTTAAGCCAGGGGTCACAGGCATAGTCAAAATGCACAGCAATGCTCCTTTTGTTCTCAGCTGTCACTTGCTGTACAGCAGAGTGCTCCAAACGTAATGGCTTAAAATGATACACTTTGCTGTGTTGTCATCTCTGTGGACCAGGAATCCGGGCTTGAGTTCTGGCTCAGGGCCCCTCAAAGGCGGTAATCTCTCTGTCAGCCAGGGCCACAGGCATCTGCTATGGTTAGCATCCACTTCAGAGCCTACATTTGTGTGGTGGTTTTCAGGACTGACTTCTCATTGGGCTGCTGGCCCAAGGCTCAGTTCGCGGCCACATGGACGGACCCTTCCCCGTAGCAGCTCGCTTCAGCAAAGCCAGCAAGAGAGACAGGTCGCTGACACAATGGAAATCGCCATCTTTGCAGTCCGATCAGGGAAGTGATAACCCCTCACTCTGGCCATATTCTGCTGGTTAGAAGTAAATCAGTGGCCCTGCCAGCTCCATAGGCGTGATCACCTCAATCCCGGGAAAGTAGTCTATGACTGAGGTGGACGGTCATGGTAAGCTCGCTCAGCCTGCCATCTTGGTTGTAAATGGTGAACACCAGGAGCAGGGATCACTGTGGCCATCCTGACAGTTGGCCTGCTCTGCCTTCTTTTCAGTATCTCAGAACTTTTGTGACTATAATAGTTCTGATGTTAAGTTGCTGTTTAGATTTATCATATATCCATGGCTATGTGGTTATATTATGTTATGGTTGCATTAGTCCTTCTTTTATAATTCCTTTTTATAAATACTGGCTATAATATTTCACTTCTAAGGTTTAGATACCATTTAAAGGCTAAGATGGACGGTAATTAAGTTTGTTTGTTTGTTTGCTTCTTAACCATGTTTTTAAGTCTGCAGCTAAATTAGAAACATTTGGAGTTATCTGTCAATCACCATTGCTGTAAATCATGAAGTTAATTATTAAAATGCTTCATTTCACGTCATGAGCATATAATAAATACACAGGGAAGTAAATCTATAATATAAAATAAATTACCTGAAGTCCATTGACAGATGAATGGATAAAGAAGAGGCAGTACATATGTACAATGGACTCAGCCATAAAAAAAGAAAGAAGTAATGCCACTTGCAGAAACATGGATGGACCTAGAGATTATTGTACTGAGTGAAGTAGGTCAGAAAGAGATAGCACTTATATGTGGAATCTGAAATATGACCCAAAGGGATCAATCTGTGGAGCAGAACCAGACTCAATGACATCGAGAACAGACTTGTGTTTGCCAAGGAGGGTGGGGGGAGATGGACTGGGAGTTTCGGGTTAGCAGATGCAAACTATTACACCTAGAATAGATGGATAACAAAGTCCTGCTGTCAGGCACAAGGAACTGTATTCAGTGTCCTGGGATAAACCCTAATGGGAAAGAATATGAAGAAGAGTGTATATGCATATAACTTTGCTGTATGCAGAAATTAGCTTGACATTGTGAATCAACTATAGTTCAGTTTTAAAAATAACTAAATCCTCAGTTCAGTTCAGTCACTCAATCATGTCCGACTCCGCGACCCCATGAATTGCAGCACTCCAGGCCTCCCTGCCCATCACCAACTCCCAGAGTTTACCCAAACTCATGTCCATGGAGTTGGTGATGCCATCCAGCCATCTCATCCTCGGTCGTCCCCTCCTCCTCCTGCCCCCAATCCCTCCCAGCATCAGAGTCTTTGCCAATGAGTCAACTCTTCACATGAGGTGGCCAAAGTATTGGAGTTTCTGTTTTAGCATCAGTCCTTCCAATGAACACCCAGGGCTGATCTCCTTTAGAATGGACTGGTTGGAACTCCTTCCAGTCCAAGGGACTCTCAAGAGTCTTCTCCAACACCACAGTTCAAAAGCATCAATTCTTCAGCGCTCAGCCTTCTTCACAGTCCAACTCTCACATCCATACATGACCACTGGAAAAACCATAGCCTTGACTAGACAGTGACCTTTTCCAGTCCTGTGGCCACGTCTGAGTTTTCCAGATTTGCTGGCACCAAAGTAAAACCTAGGGGGATTACAAGATAAAATTACCACCAACACTGGGTTTTTGGAGACTCCTTAGGGAAAAAGAAAATCTTTAATAGATATCAAAGGTGGAAAAGTTTGCATGAAGTGTGTACAATTGTTAACACAAAAATTAATTCTATCTTTACTTCCTATTCCCTGGGGATTGGACTTCCCTGGTAGCTCAGATGGTAAAGTGTCTGCCTGCAATGCAGGAGACCTGGGTTCGATCCCTGGGTCGAGAAGATCCCCTGGAGAAGGAAATGGCAACCCACTCCAGTACTCTTTCCTGGAAAATCCTATGGATGGAGGAACCTGGTAGGCTACAGTCCATGGACTCGCAAAGAGTCGGACACGACAGCGATTTCACTTTCACTTACTGCCTGTTGTATCGGTGCCCTTTATGTAGTTCTCCTAAGTTAAACAGTGATGTCCCTCCCTACCACCTCTGCTAGCCCTTTGTTTCTCTGCATCTGTCCATAGGATCTTCTGTCCATTGCAGTATGAATCTTGAAGGGGTACCTTATGAAACTGACCTGAAAGTAACTGGAAATCATTATAGAGCATAAGAAAATAAAATCCCTTTATCTCATCTATCTTCTTCAATTCACAATTTCTACTTAATGGACAGACGCTTTTTGAACAACCAATATGTATTGAGTCCTAAGGTGGGTTCTGAAATGCCCAATATCTATCAGCTGTTAAATGGATAAATAAAATGGGCTATCGCCATACACTGGAGTATTATTCAGCCTTAGAAAGGAATGGAGTATGACACACAGGACAACATGGATGTGCCTTGGAAACCAGATGCTCAGTTAAAGATGCCAGTCACAAGAAACCACATGTTGTCTGATGCCATATATAGGAAACGTCCAGAAGAGGCAAATCCATAGAGACAGAAATTGGGTAAGTGGTTCCCCTGGGGCTGGGGGAGCCAGGAGAAGATGGGAAGTGACCGCATATGGTCACAGGATGTCTTGTTGGAGTGAGGCCACATTCTCAAATTCATGGAAGTGATGGCTGCATAACTCTGTGAATCTCCTGACAGCCGTATTTCTCTTCTGTGCCATATTTTCAGTGGCTTTTCCAGCATGGCCTCACCATGTCTGAAGCTCCTGGCATTTCTGTTCTACTGAAGTCGTCTCTATCAGCTCAGTTTGGTCTTCCTCTTTTTGGGGGGAGCTGGTCAAGATTTGCCAAATCCCTGTTTGGCACTGATCTCTGGTGGTTGGCCTCTGTAAAGAACCCTGAACCACAGGAATTAGAATGCCCAGGTCTGATCATAGCAAATCACTTTGCATTTCTTTTTTTCCCTTTTCCAAAAAATTTATTTGGTTGTTGTGGGATCTACTTCCCTGACCCCCTGGTCAAAGCTGGGCCCCCTGCATTGGGAGCACTGAGTCTTAACCACTGGACCCCCAGGGAAGTTCCCGCTCCACCTTTCTGAGCATGGTTCCTCATGTCTAGAGTGAACTACGTGGTCTCTATGTGATTTTCCAATATTACAACCATATTCGTTTCCTAGCATCACCAAAACAAAGTACCCCAAACTGGGTGGCTTAAAACAATCAAAGTTTATTGTCTCACAGTTCTGAGGGCTAGAAGTCTGAAATCTGGGTGTCTACGGGGCCATGGTTCCTCTGAAACTTGTAGCCAGGGGCCCTTCTTTGCCTTTTCTAGCGCCTGATGTCACTGGCAGTCCTCGGAGTCCCTTGGCCTGTCGCTGCATCGCTCTGGTCTCTGCCTCCGTTGTTGCCCGGCCACCTTCCCTCCCTGTCTGCTCTTATGAGGACGTTAGTCCTATTGGAGTCAGGGTCCACCCCTTCTCCCACATGGCTGTGTTTTAACCAATAACATCTGCGGCAGCTCTGTTTCCTAATGAGGTCATAGTCTTCTTTTTTTGGAAGGAAGTAGTGGTTTTTTTTAATATTTATTTTTCTTATTTATTTTATTTGAGTGCACCCTTAGTTGCGGCATGTGGGATCCAGTTCCTATCAAACCCCAGCCCCCTGCATTGGGAACGTGGGGTCTTAACCACTGGACCACCAGGGAAGTCCCTCCAAATGAGGTCATACTCTGAGGTACTGGGAGTTACAACTTCAACATAAAATTTGGGAAGGACACAGTTCAACTGCTAACAACTGTGGCTTTGCTTCTTTAGAAATTACTCAGAACTCCGTGAAAGTTGAAAATGCCCTTGTGAAAGGGAAAGTCATTTAATGAATATTGGAAGAATAAAGGCAATTCCCCTCTCAGCTATTAATAAAGCTATAATAGTGATACGGCCAGGTTTCACCCTCATTATCCTTGAACTTAAAGCCATAATGGTATCCATTATTTCCCGTGAGCACAAAAGAAGGTCGCGCGGTCGTGTTCTCTTTCTGCCCTTGAATGGGAGAATTGGTCAATCCATGTCTCACTCAGCAATCACAGTATAGTCTTGGAGGAACAAGGTGAGAGAAAACTGGGTTTTGAACCAGAAGGGGCCATCACGGGACACCCTCTGCCAATGACCCCAAAAAGAAAATGGTCTTTATAAATCTCCCTTCAGTGTGCAAAGATATGAGAGGTACAAAGAGAAAAGAAAAACCCCACTTATGATAACAGAATATTGCCATGGGGAAGTTCTTTATTTATTTATTTATTTTTGAGCCTTTTCATTTCTAGTCAGTTGCATTTCTACGAGAGAAAAGACCCCTCTGTTTTCCCAGTCTTCCTCTCCTTTGACATTATACCTGGCCTATTTTAAGTGTAACTCTTTATCTCAGTAATGATGATACCAGAAGCTCAGAGCTGATCAAGAGCGATCGATGTCTGGATTTGTAGGAGAAGCTCAGAGGCAGTTCCCCAAGCCAGACACCTGAGGCTCACTGTCGACTACTCCATCTTACTCCCATACCCAACCATTCGTCTAGCAGGTTCCCTGCCCCCCCTTGGCTGTGCCAGGTCTTAGGTATGGCACGTGGGATCTAGTCCCCTGAGCAGGGATCGAACCCAGGGCCCCTGCATTGGGAGCAGAGTCTTAACCACTGGACCACCAGGGAAGTCCCCATCTAGCAATCTTGAGCTCTTAAATTTCTCTCCCATCATCCTCCATCTCTGTCTTCATCATCACCATGCTTTATCTAAGCTACAAGCATCTCTTATTGGCTTGCTGGTATCTACTCTGATCCTTCCAGTTCAGTTCCAACAGCCAGTGATTCATGTAAAAGGTGCAACTGCTGAATTAAATTTAAAATCTTAATCATAACAAGGCACACAGGATGCTCTCTAACCTCCCATTGGCCTGCCCCTCAGGCCTCCTCTCTGTGCATCCCCGTCACTAGCTTTTGGTTCATGCTGAGAACACACCGAACCCTCTTGTCTCAGTACCTCCACACATGCTACTGCCCTGCGGCCCCCCCTCCTCCAGGCTTCAATTTCCTAACTCCTGCTCATCCTACAGGGAGAGGTTCACTTAGAGAGGCTGTTCCCTAACCTCCAAATCTCACCTAGACTATCATCTTAGCATTGATCACAAGGTTTATTGTGAAGACCACAGAGAAATGGATAGAGTGCTTTTAACGCATGGGTCTTCCATTAGACTGTGGCCTCTAGAGATGAGAGAAGGTTCCTTTCGGTCCATCATTGTGTCCCCAACATTTATGACCGTGCCTGACACACAGAGATTCTCAGGAAATACTTCTCAAGTGAGTGAGTGAATGAATGGATGCGTGAATGAAAGTTCAGATAGATATGGGCAGGAGGGCCCACTGTCATATGTCACATCACAGCACCGATGGGGGGAGCTCATTAACCCTCCATTTCCCCCTTTCCCACTCGCAGTGACAAGCATGCCAGTTGTCCTTTGGGTCCTAGATAGCACCAACCATCTTGGATGCTTTGATGCTGAGTCCATGAGGCTCCATGCCCAGACAGAAATCACTTGCCTTCTTCTCTGAAGGCGAGGCTGTGGTTCAGAGCAAGTGCAACGCAGACGAAGAGGAAGGCAAAGGGAAAACATTTATCAGTTCACTTGCCAGAATTTTCCAGAATTCCAGTCTACATTTATTAAATGACTACTCTAAGATGCTCTGTGCTTGGCACTCAGGAGGATACAATTGTGAGTATGCTGTGGTATAAATGTGGAACAAAACTTTTCTTTTTTTTTCCTCCCCAGTTTAAGGACAAAAGTGGGCAACTTTTTATAATCTGTAGCCAATGGATAGAGACTTGGACTCTAGGAATTTATTAGTTTTTTCCTTGATAGGTATAGCATATAAACTGTGGGAGAGGGTGCCAGTGGCATGTAGGGAGTACAGATCAGGCTTGCTGCTAAACATCCTACGATGCAGAGGACACCCCTCCCCCAACAAAGAATTGTCCAGAATACTGGCAGTGCCAAGGTTGAGAAGCCCTGCCTCACATCTATATTCCCCAAGTGCTAAGCACAGGGTATCTTAGAGCAGTCGTTTAAGACAGGCAGAATGAAATTCTAGAAAGTGATCTGATAAATACGTCTATTACATAAATAATGCACACATTAGCCTTTCCAGAGATTTCCATGGTTTGTTTCCTGTTGGCAGAATCTTAAATGAATGTGTCCCTAATGATGTTCGTTTGCGCAATGTTGAGAGGACATAGTTTGAGCAAACACCTACTGACTGAACCACCCAAGCTGTGACAGTTTGGCTACTTCTAGTCTCCCTGCTCCTCCAGTTCCTCAGGATGGGTTTTGCACACCTGCCCAGCTTCCAGTGGTCAAAATTATCAAGTTTGGCCCTAATCTGAACACACAATCATGATTTTCTGATCATAGAACATGAATGATTACAAAAAGAAGGCTCATTTAAGTTGCGAGTGAACATGATCCACAGCTCATGTGCTTTGATGTGTGTGTCTCCCTGTTTGCAGTGCCCTATCTGATATGTTTCAGGAAAAGTTCTTTCTGCCTGCAGCACTGCTGGTGCATAGGAGCAATGGGGTGAGATGGCTGCAGCTGGGACTGACCTCCACCGAGGGGTGTGACGCTTCCACAGGAGCCAATTACCAATCACTGCCGACAGGTGGCAGCCACGATCTACCAAAATCTCTTTCGCAAGGATCTTGGGGTGTGGAATTCTTATTGTTTACTCTGAGACCTGGCTTCTCACCTGCCTGGGGAATCAAATCCTCCTCCACCCACAGCCTCAGAACAAATGTGTTGAGACTAAGCAAGCTGATAGACGGCTGGATCAGTGCACATCAGAGAATAGGCCCTCCTAAAAAGAGCAGTTGGGGGCGTCAGGGGGGCATAACTCTACATGGTTTGTCCAGTCAGTTCTCGGTTAATCAGTTTAGTCAGGAACCAGTCAACTCAAGTGCAAGTTTTTCATTGGCTCCTGGTGATGTCAGATGAGGCTGGGAGAACTGGTTTTCTAGGTGTGGGGCCGCTTTCTTCCCTGAAACATCTAGAAAGTGCTGAAGCCTTTCACCTCCTGCCCAGCCAGGGCCTCCAGCTGTAACTGGATACTAAGCTTTTCTCAAAGAGACACTTTATGAACAACAGGAAACCCCAGAAATGGAATGGAAAGTGGGAGTGAGAAAAATAAACTCAGCAGCAGGGAGTCTCTCCTGGGCTGCACGTGGGGATCAGCTGGGGGTTTCCGTGGGCATGTATGGCTCCAGGATCCTAGCCCAGAGCTTCTGATGAACTGCTCTGGATGTAATATGGGCAGCTGGAGCTTTCAAAGATCCCCAGGTGATCCTGGTATTCCGCCAAGACAGAACCACTGTTAGATGTGAGCCTTTGCTCTTGTGTTAATGAAATCCACTACTAGATTCCTCATGCCTTGAGCTCGTTTGAAATAGAAGCCCAACCTTAGGAAGGAACACTCAGTGCAGGGTCAGAGACATGGGAATCTGATTTAAATGGAACATAAAGCAAAGTCAGTTTTTTTCTCTCTCTCCAATTGCCTCCATTAAGTGCTCCCCTAAATACCAGCCTGCTATTTACTTTATCCATCTGTGAATGAAGGGATTGTATTCATATTGGCTGACCTTCAAATACTTCCAGGTTGTCTAAGAGGAAGCCATGTGGCACTTGGACTTTTGAGTGACCTGGCAGCTTGGTGGTGCCACATCTCTTTGAACCTTTGCGTTGGAAGGTGATGTCACCGTTTCCATATGTTCCTGAAACTCTGGAGCTGAAGGCTCCAGCCACAATTTAGGTCAAGTCTGCTTAAAGGTTAGTATACAGGGGCCACCACTGGAGGCGGTGATCTGGTTGAGCCCCAGGACACATCACTTTCACAGCCAAAAAATTGGTCGTCTAGCACCTTATGTTGATGGTTACATTTTTAAGCATGTGGTAAGGTCCCATGACTCTTTTGGATGGTTAGACTAACTGCCCTCTTAAGGGCAGGCAGAATTGGGGGGCTGTAACATGGTCACGGGGTGTGCTGGACGGGCAGGATCCTTGGAGTATGTGACAAGCTGGCCTCACCTCCCTCTCCCCAGGAGTGTGATCTTATGCAGGTTTATCACTGGCTTCAGGCTTCACCTTGCTCTTCTGTATTCTAAGCAGGGACCCCCAACTTGCGGGATCTAATGCCTGATTATCTGAGGAGGAGCTGATGTAACAATAATAGAAATACAGTGGGTAATAAATGTTATGCACTTGAATCATCCCCAAACCATCCTTCTACTTCAGTCTGTGGAAAAACTGTCTCGTGCGAAACTGGTCCCCCGGGCCAGAAAGGTTGGGGACCCTTCCTCCAAGGTAATGATAATCATGTCAGATGGTTTCTCTTAAAGAAACGGGATAAAGCTGTGATGTGCTGGGAATAGTTAAACATGAGTGGGGGCCGGGAGGGGCATGGGAAGCACCCTGATTGGTAGTGTTTGCCTATTTCCATGATGTAAATGGTCCCACCATGGCTGATTTCCAGATTCCAGTGGGACATCCCTGAATGTGGAATTGGGAAGAGATGTGTACCACCCAGGAAAAAGCATCTTGCGGTGCCTTCCTAGAATGTCACAGATACTCACGAGAGGTTATGTCCTGGTCATCCCACCGCCCCATCCCTGGCCGTACAAACACATATGCTCCCATGCCCTCAGTCACTCTGTGCGACCCATGGACTGCAGCCCGCCAGGCTCCTCTGTCCAGGGGGTTTCCCAGGCAAGAATGCGGAGAGGGTTCCCATTTCCTCCTCCAGGGGATCTTCCTGACCCAGGGATCAAACCCGGGTCTCCTGTGTCTCCTGCATTGACAGGTGAATTCTTTACCACTGAGCCACCCCATATAGCGACATAGGGCTTTAGTATTTTTTCTGGTACTTTCACATACGTTCTCTCATTCAATTCTCAGGGCAACATTGTGAGATGGGCTGGGTGGGTGTGATTTCTACAGTTTACAGATGTTATCTATAGGCTCGGAAAGTCTAGAACAAACTGCTCAAGGCCACACTGTAAATAATCTATGAAATGGGTGCAGCAGGCAGAATAATGGCCTGCAAAGCTGTTTGCATCCTACTGCCTGGAACCTGTGACTGTGAAGGTCATGTGCCAGAAGGGAACTGACGTTGCAGCTGGAATGAAGGTTGCTAGTCGGCTGACCTGAAAATGGGGACTCCTGAATTACCCAGATGAAGTCCACTGTAATCACAAGCGTCCTTATAAGTGGAAGAGGGAGGGAGAAGCAGAGGGAATGTAGCTGGAGGGAAAGGGCCAAAGAGAGGCTGCGTTGCTGGAGTTTTTTTCCTTTTTCTTCCTTTTTACCGTATTTATTTTTCGTTGTGCTGGGTCTTCGTTGCTGCGCAGGCTTTTCTCTAGTTGCAGCGATTGGGGGGCGTGGGGAGGGGTTGGGGCTCGGAAACGCTGTTCTTTGTTGCAGGTGTACAGGCTTCTAGTTTCATTGGCTTCTCTTGTTGCCGAGCACTGGCTCTAGGCTCCCGGGCTTCAGGAGTTGCGGCACGTGGACTTAGTTGCGGATTAGTTGCCCCCAAGGCGTGTGGGATCTTCCCAGACCAGGGATGGAACCGGTGGCGTCTGCCCTGGCCAGTGGATTCTTAACCTCTGGGCCACCAGGGAAGTCCCTACCTTCCTATTTTTGCAGATGGAGGAAGGAGCTGCAAGCCGAAGAGTGCGGATGGCTTGTAGAAGCTGCAAAAGGTAAGGAAGCAGATTCTTCTCTAGCGTCTTCAGACAGAAACACAGCCCTCCAGCACCTTGACTGTGGCCCCGTGAGACCTATGAGGCACTTCTGATGTCCAGAGCCGTAAGCATACATTTGTGGTGTTTAAGCCGCCGAAATCGTGTCATTTGTTACAGCAGCCGTCGGAAGGAAATACAGTGGACTGGCTTCCACCGTCTGGGAGAGGCATTTGTTTGTTTTTTCCCCCCTCGCCCTTTCTATACCTTTGCTTTTACCCCCCGAGTTTCCTGTAATATCTGGCTTTTAGTGTTTATGTAGGTCTGCAACCTTTTTGGCACCAGGGACCGGTTTCGTGGAAGACAGTTTTCCGACCGGAGAGGGGGCGGGATGATTTCCGGATGATTCAGGCGCACTAGGTTTATCGTGCTTTGCTTCTAATCCAGTGCTGCAGCTCATCTGACAGGTGGTACTGGTCCGTGACCTGGAGCTTGGGGCCCTCTGGTTTACTATATGGTTATAATTCTTGGCCTCCCTGTCCGTCTTCTCCCTAATCCCTGACAGCAAGATAGTTTGCCCCTCACTTTTGCATCACTTTCTGCCAGCGTGGTACTTGCCCCAAGACCAGAGCGTAGTAACTCGATTCAGAATGAAATTAACGTGTGAGTGAATGCTAGACTCTGATATTAGCAATATTACTGCACCTCATCACCAAGAATCATAGGGCTGGGCTGTCACAGCTGTACGACAATTAAAAGCATCTCTTGGTAGTGCCTGGAGCTACCTCCCTGTCACCCCTCACTTCCCTCAGTGCAGTCTGGGAGCTGCAGGGAAGATCAAGACTACCTGCCCATCGGCCCCAGAAGCAGCCTTTCCCCCAGACCAGTGTGTGTCCTGTCGGGCAATCTGCAGGGAGGAAGGAAGGTTCTGGCTCCAGACAGCGTGATGAATGAGTTATAGGAGCCCCAGACTCTGGTGTCGCCATCTTTGTCTCAGCAAAGCTGGTAATTGGATTTGAGCCTTTAGGCTAGTCACTTATTTACTCTGCCCTCATTTATCAAATGTGAGAAATGCCAGCTCTGTGCTTGGCTTACTTTCAAGGCTTTATAAAAAGAAGTAAAAGAGGTATGAACAGGTCTTGGCTACTGTCACACAGTTAATGCACTGAGAGCAGATGTGATCACGTGCTGAGAAAAGTCGGCTACGTAGGAAAGTTCACATTCACAGAGAAGTGAAAGTGAATTGCGTCACTTTCTGTCACGTGACATCCATGGGCTGCTGATGAACTCACTGAGGCTCTGTTTCCTCCTGCGTGAGACAGAAAAGATGTGTCTCATTGATTGCTCACTCCCAGTGTTGCCCACTCTGTTCTATGCCCTTCGCCGTTATTTTTATTTTATAGTTACATGGCTTGTCAGTGTCAGAGTCAGGACAATTACAGGTTGGAAGTGAGCATGCTTTTTTTTTTTTTGGGGGGGGAAGGCTAATTGCTTTCCAATGCTGTGGTGCTCTCTGCTGCACATCAAGGGGAACCCGTCAGAATCCTAGCTATGTCCCCTCCCTCTTGAGCCTTCCTCCCCACTCCCCACCCCACCCCACCCCCCAGACTCGTGCATTCTAAGCAGTGGGAATGGTGTATGCAGTGGTCTGGAAGTGGAGGCAATGGAGAGGAATACACATGAGGGGTGAGGTGCCCTTGTGACTGCAGGTCTGGGGACTTGCAGGAAGCAGAAGCATGCTGGTAAATACCATACGTTCAAAACATACTGGAAGGTTTAGATGCAGGAGGTGATGTAGACACAGGTCAGAGAACTCTCCTGAGGGGCTGCGTGGAACAGGACAGGCCTGGGCACGAGCACGGCCTGAAGGAAGCTGTTCTGATGACACCCTAGGAGCACAATGATGAGGGGGTCTGGGGGCAGAGGCAGGGAAATGGGGAGAAATGGACAACTTCTGTGCACGCGCGCACGCGCGCGCGTGTGTGTGTGTGTGTGTGTGTACGCACAAAGTCGTTGCAGTCGTGTCCGACTCTTTGTGACCCTATAGATTGTAGTCTGCCCGGCTCCTCTGTCCATGGGATTTCCCAGGAAGAATACTGGAATGGTTTGCCATGCACTCCTCCAGGGCATCTTCCCAAACCCAGGCAAGTCAAAATGATGAGTTTGGGCTACCATCTGCATATGGGGGGAAAAGGAAAAGCTGCTGAGTCCTGATGACCTGGCCTCTCATTTTGGGGACCTCAGGCCTGTCTTGGGGTGTCATCACCTACACACACTTAGCCTTTGAACCCTCAGCGAACAGGATACATTTCTTCAGGAAGAAGAAATTCTTTGAGAAGACAAAAATTGATTTCACTTCCTGAAAAGAACAGCTGTCACTGGCTTATTTACTTATTTCTCAATCTGGATTTTTCCCTCTGAATATTCCAGTTTCCAGAGGTATTATCAGTTCTTTGATTGTGTTCCTTGTATGTAATTACATCATATGACAATAACTGTCAATTTCAGAGGAAAGAAACTATGCGGTTAAAACAAAATCAGAAAATGAATAAAAAAGGAGTATTCTTCTGAATCTCTCCCAGAGACTTCTCTTACACTTGGGAGGGGCCTGGGTAGTGGCCCACCTCAAGCCCAAATGCCTGGATTGAGATCTCACTTCTTAGCCATGGGATTTGGACAAGTTAGGTGGTTCCTTTCTGTGAAGGGTGTGTGTCGGGGGGAGGTTAACGATGCTAGTTCTTACCTCATGCCTACCACATTACCTTGTTCTAAAGATGAAATGAGCATTGCTTGAATTGGTCCCTGGCATGCTTGATAAGCAGCCCATAAATGTCAGTTATCATATTCTCCAGATTTTCTACAATGATCCTGAATGACACTGAAGATCAGAAGCATCTATATAAGTTATATCATCTTTATTGTTACTTCTCTGTTGTCAGTGGGAATGAAGGTACCATCAGCTGCCACTATGGTCTCGAGGGTGGATTAAGCCTTTTGCTTGTCCTGGAAAAGACTCATGGGCTGGTCCTCCCACATGGGGTTGTTGACTGGGGAAAAAAAAAAGAGAGAGAGAGAGAGGGAAAGCACAACCTAAAAGTTGAGAATTAGATTTTATTCGGCAGACAAACTGAGGACTTACGCCCAGATCACAGCCTCTCACATCACCCTGCAGAAGTGCTCTCAAGAGGTAAGGGAGGAGCCAGGAAATATAGGAGTTTATGCAAAAATGCCAAGTAGTCGGCATGTCAAAAGATTACTGATAAAGAGAACCAGACATCTCCAGTTAATGAATTTGGTGCTTTCCTGAGAAGATACAAGAGTCTGGGCTCACTGAAATCATTCATTCCTTTGATGTGTACCTCAGGGCTGGTATCCTGCTTGTCTCCAGCTTGAATCTCCTCATTTGCACAGCTTGGGGCAGGTCCAGAGGTTTGGGCTTGATGCTCAAAACTTCTTTTGTTTACTGATACAGGCTCCTGATGAACAGAGACGGGTAAAAGATCAGAAATCTGCATTGAGCCAGGTCATAGGGGAGAGGGGAAGACGACCCGATCTTTATCTGCCTTGGAAGAGGAACTGTCTGGATTCATCACCTTCCTACTTGCAGGGTTCGACTCTGCCCCGAAAGCATTCAGCAAGCCTTATTCCTTCAGGGCTGATAGGTGCCTGTCCCAGAGATACAAACAGAAATAAAACCTAGGCCCACCCCAAGGAAACAGGCCTGACGGAGCAAGCAGACAGATGGCAACAAGGGGAGCAATGGTCACAACAGAAGATTTTCCCGAGGCAGGGGGTGTGGGGAAACTGCCTTCTGCTTCAGGAAGTCAAAGCTTCACCCAGGAGGGCGCCATTTAAAGCCAAGTCTCTCAAATGGCCGAGAGGCAAGGAACTTTCTAGGGCCACGGAAATATTTTGTTTCTCCAGCAGCTGGGATGATGGAGACACGGGCGCACATGGTCATCCATCCACATCCATGGACGGAAACTTAAAACAAATGCGCTTTATTTGCTGTGAATTCACTGTCCATCAAGTCCGTTAGGAAGAGAAGTCCGCAAGGGCAGGCGCCTTGCGGTCGTGTGAGCATGCTGCCTGGCGCTTGGTGGCCTCTCGCAGCCATTCTCGGCCCCACGAGAGCTGGAAGGCGCCGAGGGGCGAGAGGACAGAAACTTTCTGTGTCCCCAGGAGCCGGCTCTCCCTGGCTGCCAGTTCTTAATCCTGCCTTTGTGCAGCCACCAGAAGCCAGGGCTGGGGCCAGCCTCTGCGGGAGGAGGAGCCTCGGCTCAATGCACAGATCCCGCCGGGCCTTAGGCAGCGCAGGGAAGTCTTTTGGCTCGTTTATCTTGAAACACAGGAGCTCTGGGTCTGATCGCGGGCGTGATTGGTGGACCAGCGCCAAGCCTCGCAGGCCTGTTTGTGCTGTTGGTGGCTCCCATCTGCTGGGCTGTCTGTAGCCTCCTCTGGGCTGCTGCCCCGATGCCAGAGTTCTCTTCCCCGCCTCCCTCTCCTTCCCCTCCCCCTCCCTCCTCTTTCAGAGGACCCGGTGGGGCAGGGCTGGCAGGAGGCCCTAGGGGAGAACTGAGAGGCCTGAGACTTACTAAGGGCTCTTTGTGTGTGTGTGTGTGTGTGTGTGTGTGTGTGTGTGTGTTTTGGTCTGCCTGCCTGTGTTTGGGTGGATCTGGGTGGACAGACAGCTCTTCAGCTGTCTGGTGGGCAGGTCTAAATATCCCCTCTCAGGGTACAATTGCCAGATCAACTCCCGATGCCCCATTAAACTGGACTTTCAGATACACTACGAATCACGTTTAAATTTAAATGTCTTGAAGACCACATGAGATAACTTAGACTCCAAAAGCTATCTGTTATTTATCTGAAAGTCCGGTCTTGGAACACCCTGCTTTTTTAACCCGCTAAATGGAGCATCCATGCTGGGGTGTGGTGGGAAACAGTGAGGAAAAGGGGAGGATGGGTTTCTTTTAAGGCTACACAGGACACAGTCTTCACCAGGGCATCAGAATCCTGTTAGTATCGGCAGTGATCATGGCAATTGTAGGGCAGGTGCGGGCAACTTCTCTGCTGGGCTTCCATGGAGGCGAACATCCTGCTGGGAAAGCCACAGTTGGCTGGTGTCAGAAGGAATGAGCTGTGAAGATGCTCTGTTCCGTCTCCCACCCCCACCTCCTCCTCTGTGCCACCCTTTTTCATCTCCCAGGCCCTGAAGCCCACAAGGTCGCCAAGTGGGAGTCACTGGGGATCGTGGGCATGAATGAGAGGCAGAGAGGGAAAGTTCGATGCCGCCCGCACATCACCTGTTTTCCCAGGCTCTCCCCTCATCCACTACCCACTTGGACCCCGCCCTGGTTAGAACTCCCACGGCCACGCTTCACTGGCACTTAACCCTTGAGGCAGGCACAGGAGAAGTCAGTGGAAAGTTACTTGCACATAAACGGACGGCCGCCGGATGATGAAACCCCAGGAAACCACGGCTCCTCCCCTGCGGGGGCACTGGGCTGGAGACCAACCTGCTAGGCTTGGGATCTGCTTGTGGGCTCGCTACACACCCAGAGACCTTGGGCAAGTCGCCGGGCATCTGTCCCATTCCTTCCCTTCTAAGTGGGATACTGGCTGCCCTGTCACACACTTGCTGGGCTGTCAGGAGGGCAGGAATGAGTGAGCAGATGCGAAAATAATGGCAGCAGCTAAACACGAAGCCTCTGCACCCGTGTCAGCTTTTATCGTGGGCCAGCCTGGCCCCTGGGGCCTCCACTTAGAGAAATGCAACACGTGGGTAACAGACACACACACCATTACATGAGTCCAGGGCTGGAGTGTCCTGAAAATATAGTTCAGCCCGATCTGAAATGTGGTGCTCACACCTTGCCAGGAAACCTCCAGTACAGAACTGCTCTCCAGAAGGATGGCTCTGAACTGTGCCTGCGCAGGGCTGGCTAACTCAACTGTACTTGAGTTGCCTTCTAGGATGGAAGTCCGCTGGGGACCTGTCTACAGCCAGTTTGATTTCGGATTGTAAGAACCACCGTTTGGAGAAAACTGTCCTCCTGCCCCTTTAAGAACTCAAGTTCCTTCAAGTGCAGCTAAGCAGGAAGTGCCCCTACACCATCCTGAGGGCCTGTTTCACTTCCTTTCAAAGGTGTTTTCTTACTAAAGAAACCCCAAGTCCAAGGTCACATTTGATTTTTTTCAAATGCATACTCGGCTCCCATTTGTGTTGGTTTTATGAAGTTTTGGGGGGCAAGAAAGGGTACAAATAATATATATAGCTCTTTATATTTTTCAGTAGGCTTTATTTTTGAGAGCAGTTTTAGGTTCAGAGCAAAACTGGGTGAAAGGCATGGAGATTTCCCATATACCCCTGCCCCCCACCACAGTAATACATAGCGTCCACCACCATCCCCATAAAGAATATTTTTAAAATCTATAAAAGATGAAAGAAAAACATAAAATGATATTTTAAATATTTTAAAATAGGTATAGTACATGCTTCTGGGGAAAATATAGATAATAAAAAATTGTCCATTTTCCTTCCCCAGGGGTAACCTCTATTCACGGTTCTTAAAACTCCCTTTTGGCAATTGTCTCAATACACCTCACTTTTTTATTGCACAGAGGAGATCATACACTATTTCTGAGGTTCTCTTTTATTCATGTAAGTATAGTTTGGACATTCTTCCAGGACATTGTGAATAAACCTGCCCCAATCTTTTTCTAACAGCCACATCATTTTCCATTGTTTGGGTATTCTATCCTGTATTTAAGTGATCTCCTAATTAATATACACTTAGGTTGATTGTAGGTTTTCCTCTTAGTAACAGTGCTATGGGGAAAAGGTTATTAATATATATGTATATGGATGTAGATATCTCTCTGTGTGTGTGTCCAAATACAGCCATTGAAAACAATTTTAACAGTGGAATCGCTAGATCACGTTAGAAATGCTGGGAAACCCATTGGTACCTCTGAAAAGTTGAATTTATACTTCCTACCACGACCTGGGAGAACTGCTTCCCACTCTCCTTCCCTTGCATTCTGACCAACCTCAGGTCGGGAGGTTTACCCCACCTTCTCACTTTGCCAGTCTGAAAGGGACACAAGAGGGTTCCTTATTTGATTTGCATCTGAAAGCTTCCTATGGAGGGAGCAGGGATCTCCTCACATCAATTCTGGCTCAGTGAAAGGGGCTTCAAGATCAGACTGTGGAACCAGATGAGCCATTTGCCAAACTCTGCAGCCTCAGTTTTTCCATCTGTGAGAGGAGCATCCTAAGACCAAGTTCTTGGGGTTATTAAGAGGATCCAACAGAGTATTTAGAACTACAAATGTTAGTGTGTTCCCATCAAAGCAAAACAGACAACAAAATACGCCCCAAAATACAAAACTGATGTCAATTGACCTAGTCAAAACAACTTTACTTTTGCAGTATCTGAGGCCTCACCTTCTCCTTACTTGCTGCCCCTGTTTGAGGGAGGAAAATGCAAATCAGACGCTGACAAAGAAAACTGAAACTGTCACATTAAATGGTTGATTTCCCTCACCAAGCATCCTTGGGCATTTTACATCTCTGAGCCTCAGTTTCTTCCACGGTAAGATGGATGTTTTGGGTGTTTGCTCTGCCTACCCAGCCAGGTCGTTAGGGGAATGCTAGAACACGTGGGATAGTCCTCTGGGGATGAGCTTTGTATTGTTACTCTCAGCCACGAGTCCCCCCAAAGGCTCAGTCCACATCCCCCAGCAGGGTAGATGGACAGCAGGCTCCCCTCAACTAACAAATGATTCTCGAACACATATTCAATGCCAAGCTAGTCGAAGACACTCTGAGACTCTAAACACTGCATAGGGCACTGATGCAAGGGAATCCTTCAACTTTCTGGTCTGCCTTTTGAGATCAAATTATATCCTATGAGGTTCAACAAGCAGCCCCCATTACCCCATACACTAGCACCTAATAAGAAAAGACCTTCATGAGTCTACCTCATGCAAACATATTTGCCATGTTTTATCTTTTTAAATTTCCTCCTTTGGAAATGGTGTACACTCTGAATACTATGGTACTGCTCAAGTGACAGCCAAGTTACCTGTAAACAGGGATGGTGCTGACATGGTTTCTCCAGATCCTTCAACGTCATATAGAATCTCAGCTGGGTTTGTGTGTGGTGGGGAGAGTAACTCACCTGCTTGGAGGTTACAGTTAATCCCACCGTGAGTGATTGGTATGGTCTGAACATGTCCTCTCCAAAATTCTTGTGTTGAAATACTATCCCTCAATGTGATGGTATCAAGAGGTGGGGCCTTCATGAATGTTATTAGTGCCCTTATAACAGAGGACCCCCCCCCAACACACACACACAGAGCTCCCTAGCCTTTTGGCCACTTGAGGCTACAATGAGAACTCTGTGGCCCTGAAGACGGCCTTCACCCAACGATGCTGGCACTGATCTCAACATCATCCAGCCTGCAGAACTGTAGGAAGTAAATTTCTGTTGTCTGTAATCCAGCCAGTCTGTGGTATTACCGGGCTAGGAGTTCTTTTCGAGGACTGCTAAAAGAGCCACACCATGTAAGGAACAGAGATGCAATCAAAAGCACGCCTCATAGCATAATGGCTTCTCCATGGAGGAATCTGGCAGACAGCACCTTAGTCAAGTGATAAACATTAACATCCCCAACAATGGAACAAACCAGTACCACGTGCCTCCTGATGGGAGACACTGAGAAGGCCACAACATCCCTTGTGTAGTATTCCTGCCAAAAAGGCAAAGCCCCAATCTAATCATGAGGAAACATCAGGCAAACCTAATTCAAGGGAAATTCCACAAAACAACTGGCTTGTCGTCTTCAAAAATATTCGTGTCATGGAACACCAAGAGAGACTGAGGAAGTTCTAAGTTAAAATACACTAATGGGACATCACAACTAAATGTGATACATAGTCCTGGGTTGAAACCTGGATCAGAAAATCAAATGTTACAAGGATCGTCTTGGGCTAATTGGCAAAATGTGAATTAGGTCTGTAGCTAAGATAACAGCGTTGGAGCAATGTGAAATTTCCTAGTACTGATAATTGTCCAGTGGCTACGCTGGAGAAGGTCCTTGCTCTTAGTAAATGCACACCAATTATTTGAGGGTAAAAAGTATCATATTTGCAAAGGGTTTAGGAGATAGATGACAGATAGAGTGAGAGAGGCAGAGAATGATAAAGCAAAATGTTACCAATGGGTGAATCTGGATGATGAGTAAACAGGAATTCTTCATTGTTTCTTCACTGTATTTTTGCAACTTTTCTGTTAGTCACCTCGTTATCATAAACAAGTGGGACTGGTCCAAGGGGTCCATCAGGAATAATAAAGACACCCCAAACACTTGGGAAATGCCAAAAGTTTCCAGGCTCCCTCTCTGGAACCAGGGACCAAGGCCAGCTACATTCTTTCATATGCAAAACCAGATCAAGAATTTTAGCTAAAAAAGTAAGGCATTTCTGCAAACATAGCCATGGAGTACAAAATAGAAAACTCAGACATTAAAATACCTCCTCCTGGCCCAAACTAAAATTATGTCCCTGTCTGGATGTAGACAGAAAAAGAGACTGAAGTCCAAATGTACGCTTACTCTCTGTGCCAAGGACCATAAGTAGTAAAATAAGAGTGGGGGGAGAGCGTGTGTATCAGTATGTTGGGTGAGCCACTTTCATGAATGAGGAATTCCCCATGGACTATACAATTCGTGGAATTCTCCAGGCCAGAATACTGGAGTGAGCAGCCTTTCCCTTCTCCAGGGGATTTTCCCAACCCAGGGATCGAACCCAGGTCTCCCACATTGCAGGCAGATTCTTTACCAGCTGAGCCACAAGGGAAGCCCCATCCTACAGTTAGTTATATTAATAATACTGCCCATAGATGACTGTGTTTCACAAGTGACTGAATTTGGCTCCTTGTCTTCCTAGATCTCAAATCTTTCTCCTGAAGTATGCATTGTCTGAGCTCTAGATACCTAAAACCATGCCTAGAGGACTGGGGCCTACAGTTTCAAGTCAGGAGTTAGCTTGTAGTCTTGGCTCAGCTAACCAGCTGAATACCCTTGGGCAGGTCACAAAATCTCTCTGTGCTGAGTTTCATCCTCTGGGAAAGATTGATTCCAGCACCTCATTCCTTTATCTGCATAAGGGTGCTCGAAGGAGAAAATGACGCCAGAATGAGAAAATGCGTTGATAAAGTGTAGAAACATCAGATAAATGCGAGTTGTATTACATAAGAATTACCGCAGCCCAGAATGTAAGGTGACACCTGTAAGCTGTTAGCCGGTCGTGTTAGTTTAATTTTTTTCCCAACTGTTGTCCAATGTGCTGGTTCCCCTGAGCTAGTGCCTAAACCTTTTTAGGTAATCTATTCTCTACTGTGGAATTTAGGCCATGCAGACAGCATGCAGGGGGAAGGAGTAGATTAAATTTCCGCCGCAGAGGTCTTCAGTGGTTTATCCGATATGTGTGTGCATGCGCGCTAAGTCTCTTCAGTCGTGTCTGACTCTTTGTGACCCGATGGACTATAGCCCGCCGGGCTCCTCAGTCCATGGGATTCTCCAGGCAAGAATACCAGAGTGGGTAGCCATGCCCTTCTCCAGGGGATTTTCTGGACTCAGGAACGGAAGCCGGGTCCCCTGCATTGTAAGCGGATTCTTAACCATCTGAGCCACCAGGGAAGCCCAGATGTCCTCGTAGCCATCTCTTCCTTTCTGTCTCAGAAACCCTGCTGGGGACTTTGTCTAGTTCAAGAGACATCTCTTTTAGATAGACTTGGGCCCACAGACATTCAAGTGATCTCTGGAGAGAATCCATGAACTTAGACAAAAATCGCATCTTTATTTGTATCAACCTCTAACCAAGTCTTAGCATTTCCTTCAAGGGTACGTGGAGGCACATCTCTTAGTCAGCTTCAACAACAGACACTTTTTAAAATGCTTATTTATTTGGCTGCGGCGGGTCTTAGTTGTAGTATGTGGGATCTAGTTCCCTGACCAAGGATTGAACTCAGGCCTCCTAAACTGGAAGCGTGGAGTGTTAGCCCCCAGACCAGCAGGGAAGTCCAACAAAAGACATTCATTTCTCACAGTTTGGGAGGCTGGGGAGCCCACAGTCAAGGTGCTGGCAAATTCAGTGTCTGGTGAGAGCCCACTTCCTGGCTTATAGACACCCGCCTTCGTTCAAATATTCTGTCTGTAACAGCAAGGAACCCCTGTTATCAGCAGTTCCTGAGATTGTGGCAACAACAGAAATCACAGGTATTTTTGTACATGTCCACATTTTGCAGATTATCTACACACTTATCTCCAGTTTGAGTTATGCTGTGTGTGTGATCTTCTCCTAAATTGTGTTATTTAATGGAGAAAGAAGCAGATATATCACTACATCACAATGCTTACAACCTTTGCGGTAACTGTATGGAAATGGAACTGCTTTCATTCGTGGTCCCAGGTTTTTGTTTTCTGCATTTTTATAATTCTGAGAGTCTAGAGGTTTCCTCAGTTCTCCCTGGTACAAAAAGAGTTAAGAACCCCTGAAGCTTACTCCACCCTGACTCCCCTCCCATTTCCTCAGAACCAGACCCTGGGGAATGAGGAAATGGGACTAGATGCACTTTTCTTCTTTTTCTTCATTTTAAAAATTGAGTTACAATTCATATGACATTAACCATTTAAAAGTGAACAATTCAGTGGCATTTACCACATTCACAGCCTGGTGCAATCACTGCCTCTAATTAGTTCCCAAACATTTTTATCACCTTAAAAGGAAACCTTGGACCTGTTAAGTCGCCACTCCTTTTTCCTCCCTCCCCAATTCCTTGGCAGCCTCTAATCTCCTTTCTCTTTCCATGGCGTTGTCTCTTCTGGATGGTTCACATAAATGGAATCATACAATACATGGTCTTCCACATCTGGCTTCTTAGCAGGTTTTCAAGGGCCTTCCATGTGGCAGCATGCTTACTCCTTCATGCTTCATTCCTTTTTATGGCTAAATAATACTCCACCATACGGCTAGACCACATTTCATTTATCCATTCATCCACTGAGGGACATTTGGACTGTTCCCACTTTTTGGCAATTGGAATAGTGCTGCTGTGAACCAGCATATAAGTATTTGAGTACATGTTTTCAGTTCTTTGGGGCACATACCTAGAAGTAGAATTGCTGGGTTGTATGAACATTAACTATTTACCTCTGTGAAGAATATGATTAACTTTTAAACATTTAGTCAAATCTGTTTGCTAAAGTGAGATTTGGTCATTGTGGTGTCTAGGAATCCCAACTGTCTGTATCATCTTGACCCTCTCAGACAGTTCATTCCTGTCTAAAACTGGCATGGCGTAAAGCTGGAACTCAGCTCTCTCTTTCCTGGTGCTTTCATTTGCTCCATGTGTTGCCTTTGGGTGAAAAGATGACATCCTCTCCTCATCTTCTTGCTTTGATGGAAATGATGCCTATGAGGTTCTTTCCCTGGGAAGGCTCCAGGGAGACTTGGGGAAGTGGGTGGAGATGCTGGGAAAGGCTTGTTCCTTCATTGGCCTTGGTATGTGCCAGTCAGTTCTGATGCACAAGTAGGCCAATCACAGCAGGCATCCCTCGGAAAGGAAAAATAATGTGGCAGAAAAGAAGGGAAGAGGGCCAGCACATGCGTTAGGCATAGCTCCTTGAAAAAAGGCGGTGACTACCCCAGGCCACCAGCGCCAAGTGCAACTTTGAAGCTTAGCAGAGGAGGGAGAGGCTGAACTGTCTCATGTATACACTCAAACCTTTCCACACCTGGGCAGCTGAGTGGTCAAGATGAGAGAGAGCATTCCAGGCAGAGGAAGAGACAGATGAGTCAGTGGACCGCAGGAAAAGCCAGGGGCATTGGGAGCACAGAGGGAATGAGAACGAGAGAAGCAGGACTGGCTTCATAACTTGGGGACACAGAGCAGAATGAAAACATGGGGCCCTTGGTTCAAAATTATTAAGACTTTCAAGATGGCGGTGGCAGAGCATTATGCGAAGCACAGTGCCTCTGAGTGTGGGCCCTCGTGCAACAGCACACATCACAGGCCCCAAAAATCCAGCGAAGGGGAGGAGCAATGGTAAGTCATCCAAGAAGCCTGATTAAGGCCCGTGTGAGGTGTCCCCCAAATTTGGGCCACCTGTCCATTGTCCACCTCAGCTTCATTTCTCTCACCGTAAAGCCACTAGCCACCTTCTGCTGATGATGTGGGAACTATATTCTATAAAAAAAGCTTTGACGTCCTTCAAAGAAGCACATTAAAATACATGAACACTTCCTGCTTGCTAATGATAATTCGACTTCACAGTGGAATAAAATTTCATTTTTAACACAGGAGGCCATGGGCTGTACATAATGCCTCCCCTGTCAATATGTTATTTGACCTACTAATTTTTTTTTTTAACCACCATAATATGAATGACTGCAGGGAAAAATATTAAAGTAGTGAAAAGCTGTGTGAAACTGTCAGTGTTCATGATAAAGAATCCTCATTACCGCCACTGTGTCAGGCTGTGTTGGAGGAGGCAACGAGCAGATTGGGTTACTGTAATAAAATCATTTGAAAATTGGAGCAGGCAAATTTTTAATTGATATTATCTATGACTATGATATGTATGCTTCAACGTTATAGTGCTGGAAACCCTGTATGGTTTCTTGCAGTGGAACAGAACTCCACCTTGAAGCGGCCTACAGAATGACAACGAAAGGCCTTAGGGTAGGTTTTTAGAAAAGTGGTGTGTTTCAATGAGGCAGTGTCTGAGCCAGCTAGTCTGAGTTCATATGTCGCCTCAGGCTTTCACTGTGTGGTTTGGGGTAAGTTATCTGATTTCTCCAAGACTCTTTCATTGGCAAAATGGGGAACCTTAGGGTGCCTCTGTCAGAGATGTGTGCAAGGATTTGGGGAGATACATGGAAAGCTCACCTGTTTGTGGTGAGCCCTCAAAAGACTCTTGGCTATTATTATGGGCATGACTACCACTACCTTTGGTTTTGTTGTGCTGGTTCTGGCTGTTGTTTTTGTTATTATTATACCCTCTGGCCCCTGCCTGCCTCACAACTTTATTTCCTGTCAGTTTTTCCCATTCGATGCAACCCCGGGTGAAAATCCTTGTCCCCTGCGCGAACTGGAAAGTTCTCTGCCTTCTTATTGTTGCCCTTGCTGTGAGGAGGCCAAGTGACCACTTGGAGGGGATGTTGTAGAGGCTAATTCAAGCCACAGAAGGGAACTGGGCGGAATGAGATCCCCTGGAAAGTTCCCCTGGGCTCTAAGATTCCATCACATCAACAAAGCGGATAGGGAAGTTAGCAGTCCCTGGCCGACCTTCTCAAGAGCGTTCTCCGTCACTCCTCTGCTCTCCTGGCAACATCCCATCCTTTTCAGCCCCTCGCTGGGGGCGCCTTTGGTTCCCTGGCACTGAATGCAACGTGGAGCCGCCCATGCTGGGGACTCCAGTAGAGATAGGCCTCCGTGGCAGGGGATGTAGACGCAGTAGACAGACCTTGGGAGATAATCTCCAGCAAATTACTTAGATTCCCTGAGCCCCGGCTTCTTCAGCAGTAAAATGGGCATATTAGTAGCCCCTGCGCAGGGTGAGAATTAAATCAGATGTTATACACAAAGGGCTTTTAACCGAGGATCCAACGTATATAGCGAGATCACTAAATATCACCTCGCTGTCATCACGGTGGGGTGGGGGTGGGGGCTTGGGCTGTGTCTTTAAGGGGATTTGGATGAACAGATGCAGCTCGCGGGCCTCAGGGGAAGGTGGATGGAGGCAGGTGGGGGCAGATGGCAGGAGGCCCCGAAGCATGGACCAAGCGACCTGGGCCTCAGAAAGCAAAGAGTTGGGAGCCCCTGCTTCATCTCCATTCCTTTTCCTCTTCTCTGGTCAGTGCTGTGCACAAAATCGCTTAAAAATAATAGGATGAATTTTCCTGAACTCAACAGACTTCAAGGCCTGTTTCTCCAGCTTTGGAAATAGCTCCAATCTGTGTCCAGCCTGCCCCGGAAAGCAACATGAAACACAGCGTGCCCTGACACCGCTTCCTGGTTCAACTGGGCACAGACTTGGAGCTGGCCACCTTCCAGGGCAGGCTCTCTCTCCGTACGGTCTCCAGGGCAGGCTCTCTCTCCGTACGGTCTCCATGGGGTCTGTGGCCCCCAGGATGAGGAAGGCAGGGCCAGGGCCGGGTGGGCTGTCTCCTCAGCTTTTGCTGGAGAGCGCCGAGCACACCCTGCTTGCTGTTCTTTGGTCCCTCCAAACCACGAGCCTTTTCTTGGTCTTGAGACCTCCCACCTCCAGTGGTGGCCCAGCACATGCTAACCCAGTTACGGACGGCAGCTTCTAGGAGGCAGGAACGACCCCCTGACGTCTAAAACATCAATACTGAAAGGACTGAAGTGAAGAAAGCACAGTGGCCTGAGTCACAGGGGCAGAGTGGAGTTGAATCAGGTGCAAGGGCCTTCTGCACTGAAACCAGTTAGTCCCAGGTCGTCCTTCACTGTTAACTGAGCAACTACTACATAACCAGGCATTGTGGGAAACAAGACAGCTTGCCCCACGCTCTTCCTGATGGGTCTCAGGTGCAGACTTGGGGTCTGAGGCTGAAGAATTTTCTCAGCATAAGTACCACAGAGTTGCTACTGGCTGAGTCTTCACAGCCCTGGATCGCTAAGCCTCAGTTTCCCCACCTGTAAATCTCTCCTCATGGAAAGTCCCTGGGCAGGAAAGGTGAAAACACACGTAAAGCCCCCTATTACAATGCCTGCCTGGAATTATTTTGTATTGGCTGAAAAATTAGCAAAAGATCTCACGAAAATCTCAGTCAACTGGTCCTTTATAAGACAAAGAACTAATACAAAATGTGCAGTCAATTCCAAACAATAGCATTTTTTTCCCTCAACCTTCCATCCTAAATAATAATATAAAGCAAAACAGTAACAACAGTGTCACACACTGTCTGAAGCATTTTGGTCTCCCAGCAACCTTGAGAGGTTAAGGACTGACCAAGCCCATTTCAAAGACTAGAAAACACAGAAAAATTCATTCACAGGCCAGGGTCACACAACTCTGAGGAATATTCCTTGAGTTCGCATTTGCTTCCATCTGCCTCCTGCTGCCCTTTCCATTCTTTCTAGCACCGCAGGCAAGTCAGGCCATCAGGGCAAACACTCAGCCCTCTCTTCCTTTTAGAGAGCCGCCTCCCCCACTTTCCCTTCCTTTCTATCAGTGTCTAAACAGACAGGCAGCAGCAAAGCTGCCATTACCTAACTGGAAAAACGCTCCAGGCTTCTGCAGACTTCTACTCCTGCACGGCCTCCACAGGGCCTATCCCTCTCTGAGGAAAAGGTCTCAGGGAGAAGCGGGAGCCTTAGTGGCGTCCCCTTGTGATCGGGAGACTGAGAAGGAAAGAAGTGATTTTTGACAGCGGCTGGGTGAAGGGAACTGGACTCTCCAAACCCCAGAGAAATGGTGTTGGCACGGAGCAGCTGCCGCTGAAAAGGGCCCCAAATCCACTCTGAGTTTCCACGATGAAGTGGACTCACCAACCAGTCAACTAGGGGAAGGTCAGAGGAACGTGGAACCAGAGAGGTGACATCCTGTGCCTGCCTGAAGGCTCAGTGTCCTCAGTTCGGGAGCAGAATGGCTGCCAACAGAGCAGAGCAGGAACTGGGGAACCAGACGGTCACCTGCCCCCTACCACGAAGAAGGAAGTCTAGTGGACAAAGAAATGGGGAAGTCGGAGGTGCTCCTGCAGTGGCTGTTAAGTCTATATAACAATTGATTTTAATCCCCAGTGAGACAAAAGCCTCTGCCATAAACGAAATTAGCAAGAGGTTTCTAGAAACATTTTCTGAGGGAGAAGGAGTGGGGGAGCACTGCGCTGCTAACTGCTTGATCTGAAAACCCAACCTGGCTTTTTTCCCCTTCACAGGCCTTGGGCAGCCCCACCCCCATGGTATTTCTAACTTGTTTCAGCCGCCAGGGGCGGGGGTCCCTCGTGCTCACAGAGTCAGGTGCCATTTTGAAAAATGCTCCACTCTACGTCGAGCTCCCATGTTTCCGGATGTAACTCAGATACGCACCTCAAAATGGAATCCTGTTCAAAAGACTCCCTTCGAAATACAGAGTTCGCCTTTTCAACTTAATATTCAGGTTTTAGACATAATGGGATCGCAGCCTTTGGCCTTGTACCCGGGCCTCCTTAGCAATCACTTTTATAATTTAGGGAAATAAGGAACAGGAAAGTAACTTCCCCCTGGTCCGGCAGCAAGTCAATAGCAGAGCTTGAACTTGAGACTTAATTTTTCTAAGAGGGAGGCGACGTACTCAATAAACCCCCGAAAAATTCACCACCAACTCGCAAATATTCCGGTTATTTGGTTTGGGTGCCCACCACAATTACAGCATTGAAAAAAAAAATAGGCGTGTTTCAGTGAGAAAATTTTCTTTAAAAAAAAACACTTAAGGGTGCTTTACTTTCCAGTCAAGTCTAGGAGAATGCTAGCGAGACAAAGAGGGCCAGGGTGGGGCGTAGGGCTTCCACTGGTCTGAAAGCTGAGTCACAGGAATCGCAGCCCTGCAAGTGGGCGAGGCCGCGGGGCGAGACATACTGCACCCCGGCTGGGGGATGTCTGCCACGGACAAAGGCAGTTTCACAGTAAAGGAATGCCTCTCCCGCTAGGTACCACCCAGGCCCTTAGTTATCACGCTCGGATCCCCAAGGGCCAGTTTTCGCGGCCACTGCAAAAATCCACGCAGCTAGAACCGACATAAAGGGGTGGGAGATGCGTTACGAAGGAAGTGCGGCGGGGAGGAGGCGCTTTACGCGCTTTATTTTGCCGCCCTCGTCGTGGCTTGGTGCATGGGTGGACGCGGGGCCCCCCAAACGCCATGCAGGCCCAGGACGCCGTTTCGGAGACGAAACCCGGCGCGAAAGAGTTAAGCGGGCGGGCGGGTGACGTCACCTCATTTGCATAGGAGCGCGCATATAGCTGCGCCCGCCGCGCCCCGCTCGGCACTCGGCAGCGGCCACAGCGCAGATCCGTCTTCACCCGCTCGCAGTTCGCTCCGGTGAGCCTCGGGGCCCTCTACCTCCTGCCTTCCGCTCCCCTTCCCACCCCGCGCTCGCCCCCTCGCCGCCCGCAACCCCGAAACCCAGCGCGAGGGGTCGTCCTGGGAAAAGGCTGCTCCTCGGGAGCGTGGGGAATGCCAGATCGTTCAGATGGGTAACGGGGTCGGGAATTCGGTGATGTTTAAATATGCTTATTAAAACTGGCATTTTGCTATTGCCATTTGGAAGGGAACAGTTTTTTCTCTTCCCTACCCTCAAATGCATTCTGCATAGCCTCTTAGTCGGTGATAAATCAGGAATAGAAAGATCCTTTGTTCCAATTCACACCCACCCAAGCCCGGAGCTTCAGACTCACAGTTATTTCTCTCGCCTCCGGTGGCTTCGTGGGCTGTATTTGTTAGGTTTAGGGCTACGGGGCTATATTATGAAATCTGGAAAACGTCCTTCTTGCAGGGGGACGTGTGCAGAGCTGCCGAAATTGCTCCTAAATGGAGATCCTAATCGATCTAGCTTTGTGTGCGGCTGGCTGCATTGTTGGCGCTAGGGAGGAAGCGGGGAGGGCGGTGGTCGGTGGCGCCTGGCCGCAGCTGCCGCCTTTGTGAGAAGAAAAGAAAGCCGCACGGCTCGCATCTTTGGGGAAGAGCCCAAGTATAGAAAAAAACATTTTGTGCAGCCTTGGCTTCATTTTCAGAAATCTTACTCGATTTTCTTGCCCTTAAACTTGAAATGACTTCACTTTTTATGTTGAAACGTCGCCATTAATCGGCGGTGATTAATTTCACACTTGCGAGAGATTCCGCCTCCTAACGTGGGCGGTTTTCCCAATTTGGCCCCTCGCGTTTTGAAATCCTAAAGGATTTCAAAAAAGCGGGAAAGCGCTTTTTTTCTTTTTTTTTTTCCTGTAGAAAGACGAAGATGTTTAGCCCTGGATGAAAGTGAAAGGAGTTAAAAAGTGCGTCTTCAGGCAGGAGACAGGAAGGCATAACGCGTTTTCTGAGCCCAGAAAGACGAGGGGTAGGTGGCTCACTCTCAACCTCTTGGCTTTGTACCTGCAGCGCCCTCTGCAACCATGTCTGACAAACCCGATATGGCTGAGATTGAGAAGTTCGATAAGTCGAAATTGAAGAAAACGGAAACGCAAGAGAAAAATCCACTGCCTTCGAAAGAAAGTAAGCCACCCCCCCTTCTTTCGAAAAGGCTGAGCGGGAGTGGCCGGGTGGGTAGCAGGATGGGAGGGGCTGGAGAAGAATTGGGGTGGGGGCAGGGAGTGCGGGAGGAGCAACAGCTTTTTGATTCTGGTGGCTTGCAAAGGGTAATTTAAAACTGCTGCAGCCAACAAAACAATGGGATTTAATAATTTAATGCAACGTTTAATATTCCATATTAATACGCAGGTGCCAGTATCCTTTTATCTGTAAAAGTGTTCTGTTTCGTATAAGCATTTCATGATGGAATGCCTATTGGTACTTGATAGAATTTGTATGATAAGGAGAGATCCTTTCAAAAGAAAGGACTGTAATCCTATGTTATGCTATACTGAATTCGCATCTTCACCCGCTCCATTTTTTTTTCTTTTCGGTCACAGCGATTGAACAGGAGAAGCAAGCAGGCGAGTCGTAATGAAGCGTGTGCCGCCAGTATGCACTGTACATTCNTCTTCAGTAACCTGTTGGTTATTTAGAAATGTGTTGTTTAATCTCCATGTATTTGTGTTTCTTATAGTTTCTTTTATTTTCTTGTAATTGATATCTAGTCTCATAGCATTGTTGTTGGAGAAGATGATTGATATGATTTCAATTTTCTTAAATTTACTGAAGTTTGATTTGTGACCCAAGGTGTGGTCTATCCTGGAGAATGTTCCATGTGCACTTGAAAGGAAGGTGTATTCTTCTGCATTTAGATGGTATATCCTAAAAGACTATCAATGAGATCCATCTCATCTAATGTATCATTTAAGACTTGTGTTTTCTTATTAATTTTCCGTTTTGATGATCTGTTGGTTGGTGTGAGTGTAGTGTTAAAGTTTCCTACGATTACTGTATTACTGTCAGTTTCTCCTTTTATGTCTGTTAGTGTTTGTCTTATGTATTGAGGTGCTCCTACGTTGGGTGCATAGATATTTACAATTGTTATCTCTTCCTCTTGGATTGATCCTTTNGGTGTGAGTGTAGTGTTAAAGTTTCCTACGATTACTGTATTACTGTCAGTTTCTCCTTTTATGTCTGTTAGTGTTTGTCTTATGTATTGAGGTGCTCCTACGTTGGGTGCATAGATATTTACAATTGTTATCTCTTCCTCTTGGATTGATCCCTTGATCATTATGTAGTATCCTAATTTATCTCCTGTAATCTTTACTTTAAGGTCTATTTTGTTTGATATGAGGATTGCCACTCTACTTTCTTTTGCTTCCCGTGTGCATGGAATATATTTTCCCATCCTCTCACTTTCGGTCTATATGTGTGAAGGTCTGAAGTGGGTTTCTTGTGGACAGCATATATATGGGTCTTATTTTTTGATCCATTCAGCCAGACTGTCTTTTGGTTGAAGCATTTAATCCATTTACATTTACAGTAATTATTGATATATATGTCCCTATTGCTATTTTCTCAATTGTTTGGGGCTGATTTTGTAGATCTTTTTTCTTCTCTTATATTTCTTGACTATATCAGTCCCTTTAACATATGTTGTAAAGCTGGTTTAGTGATTTTGAATTTTCTTAACTTTTGCTCATCTGAAAAGCTTTTTATTTATCCATCAATTTTGAATGAGATCCCTGCCAGGGACAGTAATCTTGGTTGTAGATGTTTCCCTTTCAGTACTTTAAATATATCCTGAACTCGGCAGCGGCCACAGCGCAGATCCGACTTCACTCGCTCACAGTTCGCTCAGCGCCCTCTGCAACCATGTCTGACAAACCTGATATGGCTGAGACTGAGAGGTTCGATAAGTCGAAATTGAAGAAAACGGAAACGCAAGAGAAAAATCCACTGCCTTCGAAAGGTACGATTGAACAGGAAAAGCAAGCAGGCGAGTCGTAAAGAACCGTGTGCCGCCAGTATGTACTGTACATTCCACAAGCATTGCCTTCTTATTTTACTTCTTTTAGCTGTTTAACTTTGGAAGATGCAAAGAGGTTGGATCGAGTTTAAATGACTGTGCTACCCCTTTTCACATCAAAGAATGGAGAACTACTGACAACGTAGGCCGCGCCTGCCTCTCCCATCTGCCTGTGTGGCTGGCAGGGAAGGAAAAGAACTTGCATGTTGGTGAAGGAGGAAGCTGGATGGGACGACAGTGAAGTCTAGAGTAAAAAGCTGGTCCACGGTGTTCTGCGGGCTGTAACATGCAGTGTAATCAGAGTGCCATTTTTTTTGTTGTTGTTCAAATGATTTTAATTATAGGAATGCACAATTTTTTTAATATGCAAATAAAAGGTTTTAAAACCTAAAAAATAAATAAATAAGTATAGCCTGCCTTTCCATTCTGGCCTGCAGACTTTCTGCAGGCCAGAAGATCAGCTNATGCAGTGTAATCAGAGTGCCATTTTTTTTTTGTTCAAATGATTTTAATTATTGGAATGCACAATTTTTTTAATATGCAAATAAAAAGTTTTAAAACCTGGCTGTTGTGACGCTTTGGTCTCTGAAAGGAGCGGCTTACTCAGATGAAGTCTTGGTAAAAGGGTCTAAAGTGGGTGACCTGGGAAGTGATAGATGACAAACATCTGGCAGTTTGGGTAAAAGACCAAAATGGGCTTCATCCAGGTATGAGAAATACCTCGTCTACACTGGATAATTGGGAAATGATTCATTTTCTTAGGCTGATTGAATTCCTGGTATCTGGAGTTGAGTGAAAACTGATAAAAAGTATTTGCAGTCCTTACTTTTAAAGGGTTTGTTAAGCCTACATTTGAACCTCTTACCTGATTAAGAAATTGAAGGTGGTATAATTCACAGCACACTACTTCAGGTGTCAAACTTGGTGTATTTAGCCAGTTAGCAGTCTTTGTCATATACGGAAAAACGACATTTTCTTTAACAGCTGCTTTATAAAGGATTGAAGATGTGCTTCCTTCTTTGTCTAATGGCTGATCCAATTCGAATCCAATATTTAAAATTGTTTTTTGCAAAAGTGCACTTAGGATTAATAAATTCAATCTAGATAATGAAAGGAAATCTTCAAATTTAAAGCACAGCAGCTGGGCAAGGATGAAATCTTGCTGTGTAAGTCTAATAGGATTTAATGGGCTCACCCTCCAGAGCTTTACCTTTCTTGAGTCCTTGACAACTTCTCAATTACTTGAATACCTATATTAATCAATGGGTAAGAAACCCCAGGTCCTTGTTTGAGGGGCATTTAAGGTGCAGAAAGGAAAACGAGCAGGGTTTTAAAGGAGAGGGGATGGCTTAAATGTCTTTAATGGATTCCTCCTTTATATAAGGAAGGATGCAAGTATTTTTTTTAAATTTTAAGTGGAAACAGCATTTAATGATAGTTGATTTAATAGTTGAGCAAAGCTGAGATTCACAATGCAAATGTCCAAGGCAAGCTATACTCCCACCAAAAAAAACTGACTTGGGAAAATAACCATTTTTAAGGAGAGGGGCTGGAGGGCACATTGTTGATTAAATCGGTTGATTTCGTTTCCTTTTGCTCAACACTTATTTTGAGAAAGGCACAGGAAACCATTTACCTGTGGTTTATAGACAACCAGATCTTCACCAAGAAGCCTTTATCTGCTTCACATGGGAAGGGATAGGTGCAAAACCGGCGGCTGCAAAACCCGGAGGGCTTCGCCCTACTGGATCGATGAAGAACCGAGCAGTGAGCACAAAAGTCCGGGAGCCTTCTCAAGATGGAGTCCGCCCCCCCAAGCCCTGTGTGTTCTCTTCCTGCCTGTAAGGAAGGGTGTGGGCAAAATGAAAATATCCAAGGCACAAAGATAAAACCAAGCCCAGGTGTTTACTGAGTGCATTTTTCAAACAATGCCAAGATGAAATCAGATGGTAAATGTATACAACTCCAGTCTTCCTCAGTTTTAAAATAAAAATGAGCATTTAAGGGGAAATGGGTGAGTCATGAAATCAAGTGATGGGAGAGAAGACCTTTCTCTCCCAGGACAACAAAGCTCAAACGTAGCCAGAAAAAAAAAAAAAAAAAAAGTAAAATGAGAAATCCGGTAAGGATTGAATTTTGCCTGCTTGGTGTGTGGGATGGTGAAACCCCAAAGCTTCTGCATGTATCTATCACATTGTACACTTTGCTGCTGTACATGGAGGTGGGGGTGGGGGAGAGAGGCTGCTTTTGTTTTTTGCTGGGAAACGGAGAATTCTCTTCCCAAGAGAGGATCTTTGCAGAGGGTTGGGGTATTTATGAATCAGTTTGGGGATTTGTACGCTCACTATTGCGTTTGGAGTGGACCGTGCTTTTCACAAAGGGGACCTAAGGGTCACCGTTAGAATGACGGTGAGGGTCTTAGACCCTCTCCCCCGAAACCCCCAGAAATAATACAAGCCAAGGGAGCTTATGTAAAAGTTGAAGGTTGCACGTCCATTCTGAGCTGGGACTTCTGCAAACTTTGAATTGAACAGGAAGAATAAAGCAAAAATAGAGGAAGTAAAAGAGACAGAGGCTTGGGACAGAGTCTTATTCATTTCTAAATCTTTCAAATGCCTCAGCCATCACAGCCACCCTTTTCAGTCTTCCAACTGATACAGTTTTCAGGCTAATTCATTCTTTCAGGAGAACAGCATAGTCTTGGGGCTGATCTTGGAGGACTGTGTATATGGGGGAGCTGGGGGGATGTGTGCAAACTTACCAAACATGAAGCTCCCTCGGCCCCCAGGGCCTCTTCCACGCCTGATATTCATTGCATCCTCCTTAAGGCTTTGTGAATTAGACAGCGTATCCTTGAAATGTACCGGGAAGATTTATTTGCCTAAAGAAGCGTCTTAACTCCTCAAGACACCAAAATAAAAGAATTTTCTATCCTTTCTAAAAACGTATGGGGCCAATTTTGTGCTTACTTGAAAAAACAGTGCATTTAGCAAACAACATTATGACTAAAAAATAAAAATAGAAATCTTGAGCTCTTTTTAGTTCAATCATGTAAACTGAAAACATTGTTTCATAGCTTAAAAAAGCACTTCACGCTTATTTACACTGGTAGCATTCACTGGCCTGGCAAGAGAATAAGAAAATTACCCTCCCCAGTCCCTCACCCCAATTTCTCACTTTTTAAAGAGTGGCTTACACACCAATCTAAGAGAATGACATACACCAGTTTGAAGTTCAACTATATTTTATTTGCATGTAAGGAGAAGGGATTGAATTACAAATTGAAGATACAGATGTTCCATGATGTAAGCTAAGAAGAAAATATGCGTCTGTGACCTCTATTTACCTGGCTTATTTTATCTTGCATACGTGTATGTTTTTTTATCCCTCTAGTAACACACTCATGCTGGTACCAGCCCAGCGCTTTTGTGAGCAGGGTCCATGTAGTCTGTGTTCTCATTTGTGTATTTCTTCTTCTACATCCAATAGCTTGCCTTGTGTAGCGGTGGACAAATACTAGGGTTTCAGCAAACCCTTTTCCTCTATTAACTGATGATGATCTCATTTAACATGTTTTTGAACATACTTTTGATTATGTGAATAGCATGCTCAAAACAATTTTAATATATATATTTTAATATACATATGCAATTTTATATACAATAGTATATATACAAAATATATATATATATATATAGTCTTGCCTGGAAAATTCCATGAATGGGGGAGCCTGGAGGGCTATAATCCATGGGGCTGCAGAGAGTCGAACACAACTGAGCTACTGAACATATATATATATATATATATATACACACACACACATATATATATATGTTTGCTTAGTCGCTCAGTCATGTCCAACTCTTTGCTATCTCATGGACCATAATCTACCAGGTTCCTCTGGCCATGGGATTCTCCAGGCAAGAGTACCGGAGTAGGTTGCCATTTCCTATTCCAATATATATGTATACGTATATGGTAGTGGTGGTTTGGTAGCTAAGTCATGTACAGCTCTTTGCAGCCCATGGACTGCAGCTCGCCAGGCTCCTCTGTCCATGGGATTTTCCAGGCAAGAATACTAGAATGGGTTGCCATTTCCTTCTCCAGAGGATATTCCTGACCCAGGGATCAGACCCATGTCTCCATGTCTCCTGTCTTACAGGAGGATTCTTTACCTCTGGGCCACAAGGGAAGCCCTGTGTGTATGTGTGTGTGTGTGAGTGTTGTGTGTGTGTGTCTGTGTGTAAAGTTAAGTTGTTAGTCGCTCAGTTGTGTCCAACTCTGTAAACCCATGGACTGGGGCCTGCTAGGTTCCTCTATCCATGGAATTCTCCAGGCAAGAATACTGGAATGGGTTGCTAGTTCCTTCTCCAGGGGATCTTCCTGACCTAGGGATTGTACGCCAGTCTCCTGAGTTGCAGGCAGATTCTTTACTGTCTGAGCCACCAAGGACACTACATATATTAATGTCTCCTTGTTAATCAAGAAGACTATACAGAGACATTCTTCTCAATACTTATTGCTAATACACACCTAAATATAATGAAAGCAAATTCACAGGTAATGTGGAATCTCCATTCGTGAAATTTAATACTTCTTTTACAAATATATTTAAAGAGCTTTGAATGCTAATTTGTCACTGTCTGTTGTGAGCTGATTTTCAACCAGTGCTTGTAACCAACTCCATATTATTAAGCCTGAGTGCTGGATCATTCATTCACTCCACCGATGTTTATTGCTTGCCCAATACGTGCCAGGTATTTTATTTGCCACAGAGATTGTCATAAATTAAATGTAGCCTCTGCCCTTGTGTTTCTTCCCTTAGTTCAAGATATCCTTTTAATCTCAAACTGAGTAAAAAATGCTAAGAAGTTATTCGTTTCCATTTTTAGGATGAATGTCAAACCCAAGGGCTTTGTATTTTTAGGTGAGTGTGAAGATCTATTCTCTGCTTTGGTGTGGACTTTTTCCCAAAGATCTGTATAATGACTCCATTGAAATCCCTCCGAAAGCTCAAGGGTGAGTGATACTTGATGGAAACCACCTGATTCTTTGCATCACAATCAAATATTTTTCAGCATAGAAAGATTAGGTGTAGTAACTCTTGCCTCTCATCTGACAATCTTTTATGAGAAATGCCCAAGATTTAGGAATGGACTGGCTGGATGTTGTTTTAAAATCAGTTCTACAATTTTATTATTTAGATGCTGAATTTCCAGAGGAAGACTTCTCTCTCTTTTTTTTTTAACTTTATTTTATTGAAGTATAGTTGATTTACAGTGCTGTGTTACTTTCAGATGTACAGCAAACACACAGACACACATATATCTTTTTTTTCAGATTCTTTTCCCTTATAGGTTATTACAAAATATTGAGTATAATTCCCTGTGCTATATAGTAAGTCCTTATTGGTTATCTATTTTATATATACTACTATGTGTATCTGTTAATGCCAAGCTCCTAATTTATCCCTTCCCTTCCCTTCAGCTTTCTCCTTTGGAAACCATAAGTTTGTTTTCTACGTACGTCCAGAGAAACACTTATTGCTAAATTCTTACCCTTCCTCTGTCAACCTTCTTTCTCCAATTTGACCAAGACTGACAGGGGCAAAAACAACAGTCATTCAAATTTTGAAATCCCTCAGATGGTGTAGCAAAATGGCGAACACATGAGAATATCTTTAAGCCTAGCACCTGGCTGATGGACAGCTGGGTCACTTCCATTTAGTAGGACCCCAGAACTTTGAGCCTCAACAGAGAGGGACAAGTTATGTTCATAATCTATTCAAAGCAGTTGAAGCTATTCTTGTCCCATTATTGTCAAACCACAGGAAATTATGCTTTTCTTCATTACCACACTGAATTTTGTAAGTGGCTGATACCTTTGGCTATGTAGAGACTTTGTCATAGAGTTTTCCTAATCTAAGAACAAAAATACTTCATGAGGTTAAATGTATACACTGTATATACCTAATATTATACAGATATCAATGGCATCCTGTTTTTGCAACCTAAAGTCATGGCTTGCATGGAGGGTAGAAAAAAAAAGTTGTTCTGAAAACATATATTGAGCACTTCCTGTGTACCCAGCTCTTTCCTAGATGCTGGGGATAGGGATCTGAATCCGAGCTGAGCCTGATGGGAGAGGCAGATCTGTGTACATGAAAAGCCACATAGAACATGAGCCATAGATCGGTTCATTTACCCAACAATTTCACCGAGCTCCATGTTTGCCACGTAATACTTGGGTTGGGAGATCCATGACAGCAGATGGTTAAGGCCCTGTCTGCTTCACTGAGGAGTTTTATAAACTCCCCTTTGGCAACTGGGGCTTTTCAGAAGTAAAATCACTTAGCCCACGTGAGATAGTTTCTAGATTCTTCCTGTTTAAAATGAAGCTATATGGAGGATAGGGCAAAGAATGGACTGCCCATGCTTGCCATCAACAAAGCCAATTGTCATTAACAATTAATTAATTAACATTAACCAAGCATGAGAAGGTAATATATCAGGCTTTTATTGGTGTTTAGTCTACATTTCAACAACACAGGCAGTCACATCTCCATACTGGAAACTTATTTCATGTTGATTTGCTTCCAGTTTTTATACTGGTGTAGACAGAGGTTAATATATTTGCAATAATTAAAATTTTACTTATTTATGTATTTATTTTTGGTGGGCTTTGTGTGGTTTGCAGTGCCTTACTCTAGGGTTTGCACACTAAAAACTGGTCTTCAATCACATATGACTCTCTCTGTGTCTTCTCCTTTTCTAAGGACACTCACTTGTCACTGGGGTTAAGGCCCACCCGGGCAGTCCAGGATGGTCTGATTTCAAAATCTTTCAATCTGTAAAAGCTCCTTTTCCAAATAAGTCAACATTCATGAGTTCCAGGGATTTGACATGGGTAGAGCTGTTGGGGAGAGGGGCGAGGCACCATCTAACCCACCAGGAATCATGACCCATAGATCCAGTTACACCTCGATGGTTGAAATAATAAACTGGTGATCAGCTCTGTGGGCAGAGACAAAAATTTTACTGAACAAATGGGTTTGTGGGAGGAGAGAGGATAATTGCAGGGGTTTTTTTTGTTTTTGTTTTTGTTTTGCATCCATCAGAAAGTTATTCCATGCTATAAGAAGTCATAAGGGAAAACGTCTAGGAGCTGTGAATCAGCAGGGACCAAGGGGAATGAATGGAAGGAAAATCAAAGGCTTGGGATTGGTTGTAGATTTACTGTAATAGCAGAGGTGAGGAGCCCAGGTGGCCATAGGAGAAAACAATGGTGCTGCTGCAGTAATTGGAAATGTGCACAAGGCGAGAGCAGAACACCATGTGGGAAACTAACATTAATGCCCTGGGCTTCCTTGGCGGCTCCAGGTAAAGAATTCGCCTGCCAGTGCGGGAGTTGCAGGTTCGATCCCTGGGTCAGGAAGATCCCCTGGAGGAGGAAATGGCAACCCATGCCAGTACTCTTGCCTGGGAAATCCCACGGACGGAGGAATCTGGCGGGCTACGGTCCATGGGGTCCCAGAGTCAAGTATGACTGAGCGACCGAGCATGCACATCCACAGCATGACAATAAATGACACTGCTTAGTTAGGGAAGAGAATAAAGCTACCTCTCATTGGTGTCCAAATAGCATTTTCCTTTTTTTTTTAATCCAAATGGCCAAGTAGACAAGATCTGTCCTCCGTCATCCTGGAAAATTTCATCTCTCGTCCACCTATCACTTTTTTGGGTGGTGATTCCAGCGTCTCCCCTGGTCCTGAATTCTCCTGCTTCTCTTCACTCATCTTTTTCTCTGGTTCTGCTTCACCTGCCCCTTTAGATATTGGTTTGTGCACAGAGCTAACCTTAACCTTATAGTCTTCCTCATCTATGCTCTTCCTTTCCCCATGGCTTCGCCTAGTAAGTTTATTTAACCTGATGACTTTACGACTCCCTTGAACTCCATCTGGCTCTCTTTCAGGCTCCATTGCTTTAAGTTATCCTGTCTACAAAACTTGTCCTCCCAACTTGGTCAATGGCATCACTGTCGTTCAAGACACTTGAAAAGACACCTGCATCTCGTGACTCACTGCTCACGTCCATCATTCACCAGCACTGGGAATTTAATGCAAACACTGGTCTACAAGCCTCCAGCTGTGTCCTTAGGTTCAAATTTTTCTTTCTGTCAAGTTCTCTCTTCCCTATTTGCCCCATCCTCATCCCAGTCATTTTCCAAGGCCCAGTCCCTTTCACATCCTCCAAGGAGTCTCCTTAGACCTTAGCTCAGATTGATTCTGCCCTTCCCCAATGCCCGCTGCATCCTACTGGTACTTTCTATGAAGACTTTAGAATCTATACCTCACTGGAGTAGAATGATGACCTAAATCTCGGTTTCCCTTTCCAGATTGGAGGCTCCTTGGCTGGGGAGGAACAGAAGAGTTTCTCGCATGGAGCTCTGTGGAGTACATGCTTGATAAATGTGAGTTGAACTGCTTTCTACTGAATTTACACACAACATATAGGAATCTTGCCAATAAAAGATGCAAGGTATAGCTAGTTTTCCCCACCCCTTGGGTTGGAAATTCATGTGTTTACAGGTGCCCAGCAGGTCACATAAATAACCAGAGAGGTCAAGCTCTGTCAAGAGAAACGAGGCAGCCCTTTCAGCTCCATAAGGAAACATGGACCCAATGCTGCCAATTCCGATTTTTCAAGAGAAGGCAGAAATAGAGAACTTTAAATGTGCAGTCCCCCAGGTTTTAATTATTGGCAACTAAATAGAGACATTTTAACCTTTTGTTGTAAAATAGAAGAAAGTAAAGAAAACTACAAAAAAAACACACAAACCTATAGTTTAATGTGTTATGAGGCAGATATCCAGCTCTTATAATGGAAACTCAGGTCGAGAAACAGAACTTGGTCACCCATCCCAGGAGCCCCACCTGGGTTCTCTTCCAGTCTCAACACCTCCATATGAACCCCTCCTCTGCATTTATACTAATAATCTGCTTTCATTTTCTTATGGTTTTATCATTTGTATGTGCACCCTGAGGTGTTATACTCTAACTTAATACAAATTTAGTCATTTTGAAAATTTGTGTCTTTTCATCTACATCTTCTGCCAACTCTTCCCTTTTTCTTACAATTTTTCTGTTGAAGTACCTGGGGTATTTGGAGAAGGAAATGGCAACCCACTCCAATGCTCTTGCCTGGAGAACCCCACGGACAAAGGAGCCTGGTAGGCTATAGTCCATGGGGTTGCAAGAGTCGGGCACGACTTAGTGACTAAACTACCACCACCACCACCACCTGGGGTGTTGGACTTGTAAAGTTTCTCACAGTCTGGATTTTGCTGATGTTTACTGAGTGGTGCAGCTCATGATGTGATCTGCACTTCCTGTACTTTGGCATCGAGATCCAGAACTCATGTTCATTAATTGAAACACTATTTTCAATTGTGAACATCATCTGTTGGCAGCAGCTTACCTCTGCGTCCTCTCCCTTGCTCTCTCTCCTTATTTGTTTCTCTCTCTACTTATTTTGCCCTGACTATGGGAAAGATTGAGGGCAGGAGGAGAAGGGGACGACAGAGGATGAGATGGTTGGATGGCATCACTGACTCAATGGACATGAGTTTGAGTAAACTCCGGGAGTTGGTGATGGACAGGGAGGCCTGGTGCCCTGCAGTCCATGGGGTCGCAAAGAGTTGGATACGACTGAGTGACAGAACTGAATTGAACTGATGAATAAATCAGTCAACTTCTTTGCCACTTTCCATGTGGAGAGGATGACAATGTATTCTCATCTAACAGAATCAAAATCTTCCTAATACTCACATGGCTTACCATAAACTTTCAGCATCGAGGCTCCTTGGATCCTGTAATGTGGGCCACATAGGGATATTTAAAGGGAGAAAACAGGCAACCTCCCAGAGACCCATTGGTTTCCTTTCCATCAGATAGTCCACCAGGTGGGAGTCAGCCAAGATGCTTGTCTTTCCCCCACCAAGATGACAGGATTTCCTCTGACCACAGCACATACTGGTTTAAAGGAGAAGTCTAGAACCACTTCCCACATGGGGAAAAGAGGTAGGGAGATATAACTCTGAGTATGGGTGCCAAAAGTCAGAAGAGTGCTAAAGACAAGGGAGCTGTGTCTTCCATGGGAGTAAAAGGTAAACAGGATTTGTAGAGAGACATCCAGGATAGAAAAGTTCTGGTGAAAAAAAATCTATTAAGAAATCTGCAAAATCCCCTGGAAAAATACATAAGAAATGGAGAACAGCGAAAACAACAAAATGAGAAAGAGGCAAAAAAAAAAAAAAAAAAAAGGAATCTAGACAATAGAGCCAAGATGACCTGTTGTAGATCAGAAAACATTTTCCCAATCAATGAAAGGGCCTGGTGAGCAAAGCTAAAATTATACATCCATGGTAGTGCCTGTAATTGATTATAATCATTTAAACGACTTAATCATTTCAGTTAGATTCTATCCCTAGTGTTAGATTGCTGCCCAGATAAAGCCCTTTTTATTACAAGTCAGAGATTGGGGTGGTTTAATACTCACTGTGGTCCCTACTAGACTAGAGGCATAAAGCACAATGGCTATTGATTAGCGGGCTAATAACCAGGCAAAAACCTGTCTCTAGATTCAGTGACTTGAAGAACTAGTGACCTAGGAGGAATTTCCTCTTGCTGAATGGTGGAGACTAACCCCTTACAACAGTGGGGGGCACTTCAGCTGACCTGACCCTTTCTTCTCCTTTCCATCCTTGTCATCTCTTTTTACCCTACTCTTTCATTGTTATCCTACCTCAAGTCCACTGTTAGACAGTGAAATGTCTGATTTTACCCAGATGGCGAGGTGAAATTTTCCCAAAAGAATATAGCATCCCGTGTCTGGCAACAATTGACTTGCATTCAAACGGACTGTTGAGTTTCAAAAGACGTTTTCTCTAAATGAAAATTTGCCTGGTCACCATGCTTTGGGCATGAAAAGATAACATCTTGGGGAGAAAAGACACATCTTCCTTACAGAATAATTCTAAATGATGTATGAAGATATTCTCTGTCCAAGAGGGAGAGATTAATCCCTCCGTACCTCCCAGCCACACTGGGCTAGATTTAGTGACTCCTTCCAAAACTAGAGTATGACAGGGGAGGAAAAACCAGCACTGTTATAGTGCAGAAACCTGCCAGATAGCACCTTAACCAAGTGATGAAGGGTAACATCATCAGCGATGTTATATAGATACTAGGGACCTTCCAATGTGTTGTCACGAGAAGGGAACTTTGCCACTTTCCAAAAATCCATAACCCCAGTCTAATGAGACAAACATCATGCACTCCCAGATCAAGGGACATTCTATAAAATTCCTATCTGACTACTGAAAATTGCCAAGGTCATGAAAAAATATGGGAAGACGCAGAAACTTTCAGCTCTGAGGAGACTAAGATGATTACTAAATGCAATGTGGGATCCTGGATTGAATTCTGGAACAGAAAGAGGAATGGAAATGTGGGTGAAACTGGAATAAAATCTTCTGTTTAGTTAACAGTAACACAAGCTTGTTCATTTCTTAGCTGTGACAAACACTATAAAGTTTATTGAAAGAAAGTAAATGACAGAAGATAACATCTTTAAATTGGGTACCAAGTATTCAACCTAGATTTGTTTTTAATAATTTAATACTCCGCATATCTTGTTAGTACACAGAGCATCTGTTAACGTAGTGAGGTCTTCTGTAACAGTTCATGGCAATCTGCTTGGTGTATAAACAAGTAAAATCAGGGCTCTAGATCTGACATGGCTGCATAGTTCTGTGTGATTCTTTAGCTGTAGTCTCAGTCCTAGTTTTGTCTAGAGAGATCTTGAGCAAATGTACACTATTTGAATCAGGGTGGTTTAATACTCACTGTGGTCCCTTCTTCCCAACCCTGGAAAATAACTGAAAACACGTGGTCTGTTGAAGGTGACCCAGCAGTGCTATCTTTCCATATGAAGAACTGCTTGATTATAATTAAAGCTTTCATTTGACTATTAAAATTAAAGAACAGCTATAAATTAAAGTAACAATATTAAAACCTCTGGGGACTAAGTCTAAAGCTCCTCTTTAATTAGAGAGCTACGAAACTTAAGGCACACTAATTCTTTTCAGCATCAAGGTCTCATTTTGCACAGAAGCTGGTATTTTGTAAATCACAGTTCTTCCAGGGCTGAGAACAAATTTTGGTTCTTGCCTAGGATTATGGCCTGAAATATTTTAAGAACTAGGCTATAAGTTGGAGGACACTAATCTCTTATCCTTATTGAACATATGAGAATCTAGGTGGTCTTGGTCATGTCACAATTTTTCTCGATTAAAGTTTCCTTAGTTCTATAGTTAGACATTGGGTTGTTAATCTTACTTGACTGTTATAGCTGAAAAAGTTTGAAATTTTTGTAATCATGAAATACCCGCCTCTCCATAAAGAATACAATCTCTTCTTAACAACAGAAGGCATTAGTTACAGGTGGTGGATTTGCTTATTAATTGCATATTCTTCTTTGTATTTTTATTTTTCATATATATATATATATATAGTCATACAAACAGAAAGCTGTGTTTGAAAACATTATAAGGACATATATTGGGTTGGCCAAAAAGTTTGTTCAGTTTAAATATACTAATAGATTTTTCATTAAGAGTTACTGAGTTTAACTAAGATATTGTGCTCAGGTGAGCCTTAATCCTTCACTATAATCAGTTTTACCAGGACAATCTGAAAGTTGAACTTGGCTTTCAGTCCATGCCCTGACTGCCTATTTCCCCTTGCCAGTCTTAATATTTGTGCTTTCTCTTTATAGACCTTATTCTTCAGTTTTTATCTTTTTTTTCCATTGGATTAAAACAAACAATGAGCTTTTAAAAGAACATTCCTCATGGTAGATATCTCCAGAGAGCTTATATTTACTTTAAACTGAGTTTTGCCAGACCGCCCAAGTGGATCCTCCTCATTTTTCATTATCTGTCAAGATATTACACTGTAGAGGATACAATGGCATAAAATTGGGGTTGTTGTTGTTCAGTTGCTCAGTCATGTCTGACTCTTTGCGACTCCATGGACTGCAGCATGCCAGGCTTCCCTGTCTTTCACTATCTCCTGGAGCTTGCTGAAACTCATGTCCATTGATTTGGGGATGCCATCCAACCACCTTACCCTCTGTTGCCCCCTTCTCCTGCCCTCAGTCTTTCCCAGCACCAAGGTCTTTTTCAGTGAGTTGGCTCTTCAGATCAGGTGGCCAAAGTAATGGAGCTTTAACTTTATCATTGATCTTTCCAATGAAGATTCAGGGTTGATTTCCTATAGGACTGACTGGTTTGATCTCGTTGCAGTCTAAGGGACTCTTAAGAGTCTTCTCTAGCACCACAATTTCAAAGCATCAGTTCTTTGGTGCTCAGCCTTCTTTATGGTCCAGCTTTCATATCCATACATGACCGCTGGGTTAGTCCAGCAAAAACTCTGATAACCCAACAGGACAAGACAAAATCATGACAGTAGTTTTCTGTCTAGCTCTAGAAAAATGATTCATACTTTTCCTCCCTTTCCTCCTTCTTTCTTTCATTCTTTCTTCTTTTGAGTTTTGTAAAAAGACAACATTATGTGTGTGTGTGTGTGTGTGTGTGTGTGTGTGTAGCATTTTGGTGCCCCCAAAATTGAATTTTGGAAATTGGAATTGCCATTTGCCATATTTCCCATCGGCTAAAGAAATGCTTTTTATAAGAATTTGCAAACTCTAGTCCAGTCTTTTATATCTGTAACATTATACTTGTTTGTTTTATAACATAATACCAGCATGACATTACAGTTAGCTGTATCTGAGACTAAAATTATATATTTCAGTGTGATGAATGAGGACATAGGGAAACTGGACATTTGGAGTTTGTCCATGATTATCTGAAGATGGCCAAGATCTGGGTTTGCTGAGTCACTTCAGGTTAGTTATCTTGGCTGATTGCCACCGATCACATTTAGGGATTCTGCCATAACCTGGTCCATTTTTAATACATAGTGACGTGTGTATGTCAGCTAGTGCAAAGGACTGCATGGTAATTTTAACCTACTGCTTGGGTCTTTAGTTGTAAGAACCAAAAACTACACCTGGGTTGACTGAGTTTCTCATGTAGAATGAAATGCACAACAAGTGCCCTTAGCAAAAATAAAATCAGCCTCCTCTATAAAGATCTGGCGTGATTTATAAACCTGACCACTCTAAATACATCTTTGCTAATTTAACACGTACGTATATACTTACTCCTGCTTTTTCGTCTATAAAAATCTTCATTCCAAAAAAAGAGAAGAACCTTTCATAATGACTCATTCATTAACTCTGATAATGTCTCTACATAGCAGAGTCATCAAGCTCTGGCCGGAGGGCCAGGTTTGGCCAGCTACCTGTTTTGCTATAGCCTGAATGCTAAGGCTGGTGTTTATATTTGTAAATGACTGGAAAACAAATCAAAGGAATAGTATTTCTTGGTATACAAAAATTACATGACCATCACATTTCAGTGTCCATAAAGTCTGATTGGTACCCTCATTCACATGTGGCTTGCCTCTGGCTTTTATGTTCAGTGGCAGAAGTGGGTAGCTCTGTCAGAGACTCTGTGTCCTGCAAAACAGAAAATATTTACTATGTGGCCCATTTGAGAAAAAGTTTGCTGCTTCCTGTTCCAGATAAAGCTATTTTGGGAAGGGGAACTGAACCCCAGCATGAAGTGGGTAGACATAGAAAAATGATTGCAATGAAATGGCCTGGGATATAAACCAAGCTTCACATGTGATGTCATTTCTAGTGCAGCATCTTGCATAAGTGGGGGAAATTAAAATCTAGAGATAAAAGTTAAAACCAAAAATCTAAATTTCGCATTGTGGGGAAGTCTGGAGAGTAGAGCCCAAGGATTGAGGGCATATTTTATCTATTGTCAAAATGTGCCTTTTCTGGACCAGCCTGCTTCCCTTCCTGGTTGCAGAGCTGTGCAGCGCTAGGTCATCACAAACGCTTGCTGACTGACTGTTGGATGAAGGTCACTCACCTCTGACCTTGGTCAGTGTAGGCAGTGATGAGGGTGACCTTTGAATGTTTAGCATGTCAAAGCACACATACTTTGGTGGTGGACATGTAAAGGCTGAGTCTGTGTCTTCCGTAAATGGCCTCCGTAGAAGTGCTATAGTCAGGGTTTCAAAAAGCCTGCCTCTTCCTTTTATTTTGGACAGATTTTCATCCATTTTTGAGGGTATAATGAAGATTAGAATTTCAGTACTTGTATTAACCTTGGCCATGGTGGAGAACAGACCTGGCTAAGAACAGTGGTTATACTTTGTAATTTCTGGTTTGTGTGTGTATGTGGGTATCTCATGTTTTATTTGGGGATAATCTCCTGTATTGGGGGGCTTTCCTGGTGGCTCAGATGGTAAAGAATCCTCCTGCAATGCAGAAGACCTGGGTTCTGTCCCTCGGTTGGGAAGATCCCCCGGAGGAGGGCGTGGCAACCAACTCCAGTATTCTTGCTTGGAGAATCCCCATAGACCGAGGAGCCTGGCAGGGGCTACAGTCCATGGGGTCACAAAGAGTTGGACACGACTGAGGGACTAAGCACAGCACACAGCAACCTCCTGTATGGGACTTCCCAGGTGGTGCTAGTGGTAAAGAACCCACTTGCCAATGCAGGAAACATAGGACATGTGGGTTCCATCTCTGGATCAGGAAGGCATGGCAACCCACGCTATATTCTTGCCTTGAGAATACCATGGACAGAGGAGCCTCCAGGGCTACAGTCTGTGGGGTTGCAAAGAGTCAGGCACGACTTAGCAACTAAGCATACAATCTCCTGTATATAATTTATAAATGCGTAATACATTTTTTACATACTTGTGTGCTCAAACTTTAAAATTTTTTTATTGAAATATAGCTGATTTACAATGTTGTGTTTCAAGTGTACAGCAAAGTGATTCAGTTATACATATGCGTGTGTGTGTGTGTGTATATATATATATATATATAT
>SJYA01003361.1:1517573-1559448 GCA_006410615.1 Neotragus moschatus | reverse complement strand
ACATACTTATTGGCTTAATTTTCTACTGTTGCATAACCAATCACCACAAATTTAGTTGCTTACAGCAACACATTTATCATCTTACAGTTTTTGTCCATCAGGAGTCTGGGAATGGTTAGCTAGATCTTTGCTCAGGATCTCATGAAGGTGCAATCAAGGTGTCAGCTGGGGCTTGCGGTCTCATCTGCAAGCTTGGGTCTCCTTCCAAGTTCAAGTTGGTTTGGGGTCAGAATTATTTTCCTTGAAGCTATAAAACACGTGGTGGCTGGCTTCTTCAAGGTCGTGAAGAGTCTCTCACGCAGAGAAGGCCTAAGCCCCCTTTTAAAGGATGCTCAACTGATTAAGTCAGGCCCACCCAGGATAATCACCCTCTAGATGGCTTCGAGTTCACTGATTTTGGACCTTAATTACATTTCCAAAGTCCCTTCTGCCTTTTGCCATCACCTTTGGCATATGAAGTGAAGTGAAGTTGCTCAGTTGTGTCTGACTCTTTGCGACCCCATGGACTGTAGCCCATCAGGCTCCATGGGATTTTCCAGGCAAGGATACTGGAGTGGGGTTGCCATTTCCTTCTCCAGGGGATCTTCCCAACCCGGGGATTGAACCTGGGCCTCCTGTGTTGCAGACAGATGCTTTACTTTCTGAGCTGCCAGGGAAGCCTCCTTTATCATGTAACATAAATCTAATCATGGCACAGCACCAGGACCTGAGATGGTAGATATCATCTTAGAATGTCACACTGGGCGAGGAAAGCATGACTTGTGGGGTCACAGGGAGCCAGCTTTGAGTCTTCACTCTTACACTAGCTAGCCGTGTGAATGTACAAGTAATTAAACTTCTCTATGCCTCAGCACTCTCAGCTGTAAATTGGAGATCATTCTAGCATCATTTTAGCATTCTTGCACCTACCACTTTGGGGCTGATGGCAGAATTAAATAAGATTACACTTATAAAGGGTCTGGCAAGTGACTGGCAAATAGCAAATGGTAAATAGGTGTCAGATATTTTCATTTGATATTCATTTTCATACATACAGGTGTTTTATTCATCCAACAGAAAAAATTATGCTAGATATCACCAGAATGTGCATCCCAGGATCTTCAAAAAGCCAGACAAGAGGAAGGAATTAGGCATGTAAGTTAGTCCTGGTTTTATAATAGAAATGACTTACTGAGAGCAAGCTAGCTCAGTAAATGGTATTTGAACACAAAGTGAGATAAGTCTGTGAAAGTGTCTGCACCAAATAAATATAGAGTGAATTTAAATCTGGACAAAAGTACATTGTAATTGTACATAGCAATTGTCTGTGGATTGATAGGATTATCTTCTTTTTAAAGTCAAATCACTTGCTTCACCAAATTATTTTTTTCTCTTTATTGTTACCCACAGAGCTATTTGAACTGACTGACACTTAATCCGCCCACGTGGCCCCTGCCTTCTTCCTTCATCTAAGGTAAGGTCTATTAATATGAAGCCAATAGAGAAAGTCAGAGTGTAAGAACACTTGCCAAAGATCTTGATAAAGTATGTGTAGCAAGAGGAGAAACACACATATTCTACCTAGCATCTGTAGTTCCTGTGTTAGTTGCTCAGTCATGTCTGACTCTTTGCAACCCCATGGATTGGAGCCCACCAGGCTCCTCTTTCAATAGAATTCTCCAGGCAAGAATACTGAATAGCCATTCTCTTCTCCAGGGGATTTTCCCAACCCAGGGGTCAAACCTGTGTCTCCTGCATTGACAGGTGGATTCTTTACCACTGGGCTACCAGGGAAGCCAGTAATTCTTACCTACCTCACAGTCTTATGCTGAAGGGTTCTTTTAAGGCCTTCTTCTCTGAAGGAAAGGAAAGGAACAAATAAAAACAAAACCCCTCAAACATGAAGATTCTGCACAAAAACACCACTCTAAATTTGTTCATGTCCTTGGAGAAGGAAATAGCAACTCACTCCAGTACTCTTGCTTGAAGAATTGCATGGACAGAGGAGCCTGGACTGGACAACTAACACTTTCACACTTGGAAGTAAAGTCACATAGATTCCCTGGATTCCAGACTTCCTGATACGCGCAACACCCACATCCCCATGTTGATGCGTGCTTACTGCAGTGGGCAGACAGAAATCACACAGTCTGGGCTTTGTCTTCTCCTTGTATTGGCTTCTTGTTCTCCAGAATGGCTGCTGCCCTGGTAACAGGGAGAGGGCCTGCTGACTGAGGAAACCTCTTCAGAGTGGCTGGTGTGGCTATGGGCTGTGTCTGGGGAGACTGGGAAAAGAAAATTCCTGGGAGCAGGGCCTGTGCCATAGGTCCAGAAACGCTACCATCTTGGGATTCTTGACATGGCTGGTGCTTTGGGCTCCTCAGAGTTCCCATCAGAGTGAACCAACGAACTCACTGTTCTAAAATCGTATAGAAAAGAGAGGAAGGAGGGAAATGACTTCAAGATGCAGCAACGTTCTGAGGTTCATGGTCAAGTACTAGCGAACCATCCTAAGGGGCGGATCCAGATCGTGCTCAGTTTTTCATAAAATAGGAATTATTTTAGACCACAGAACAGAATGACTTAATAGGCTTGGTAGATTATTTCTTGCCTTACTTCAGAATCTATCCAGTATTTTATCTACTTTTATCATTAAATCATTGGAGGAATGTAGAAGGATGCAGGCAATCATCCAGAAGTTTCCAAGCATCCAAGTGTTTGACATAGTAGAAGTCGGTATACACATAGATTGTCTGGGCTTTACATGGTTTCATTATTTATCCTTTTGGTTTATTTGCTTATTGATAACACATGTATTTGGAAGGGGTGGGGCCAATGGGCCATGCACAGATTTCATTCATTCAACACACACTTAGGAGGCATCTGTTGTGTGTAAGATACTGAAAGGCACACAAATGAAACACAGAGGGACTTTGGCCATAAGAAATTTGCGCTCTTCTTCCAGGGACTATAAATCTCGTGACAAATGTTGTTCAAAGTTGTGGTGACATCCAGACGCCTCACTCATCTCCTGGAAAGCTGGTCCAAACCATTCCACAGGTTACCTAATTCTAGAAGAGAACAAGAGAGAGGCTGAATTGGCTGGTCATTCAGCACATGTGTTTAGCTTTATTTCCAGTTTACCAGCAGCCAAACCAAGGGCTTCTAATCAGAGTAAGCCAGCTGTCTGTTGCTCTCTTCCATGTCTCTTGGAGGGAAAAACAAGCAGCCCAGCTGCCATCAGGAAGGTAGAATTGCCAGCAACCAGTCAGATGGAGTTTTCACCTCTGAACCAAGTGTTCGGTTTCTCCCACACATTTCCTCCCACGTGCGTTTCTCATTCAGTGATCGCCAGCTCTATTTTTCCCCATTCAACTCTTCTCACTTTCTTTTTAATCAGTGACAAAACCGGATAATTGTTATCTGAAGCTCAGCGCTACACCTGAGATTCCTCTCTTTGAAACCTGGAAGCCTTTGCCTTTTTCAAAACAAAGAAGCAGTAGATGCAAGGAAGGGTTCATATGGTCAGAGGTTATTACCCATGATACTAAGAGAATCTGAGAGCAAATGTCTTGTGCTATTCGCTTCTCAAACTTGATGACTTTTGTTTTACGCGTTCCTTCTTTTCCTTCCAGACATTTTTCTTAAAGTATGACCAACTAGCTCCCTCTCTCTCTCCTGATATGTATAATATTATGTATAGAATACTATTATTTGTATATACACATTTTTATATTATTTGTGCCACTTGCACTGTTAAAAGGAATAATCCATGTGGTGCTATTGCAGTTTTCGTCTTATATTTCTGGACTGTGGGAGCCATTTAAGCAGCTGGCCCGTGGGTGGACTCCTTGGAGCACATTTAAACACCTTACAGAGAGGTGCATTTTATCTGAGACGGCACCATCTTTTTGGTTATCAGAAACCCTGAAATGTTCGGGAGAGGATGTTAAGTCAGCACTCCACATTACTTAATTGTCTGTGTCTGTGAAAGGCATAAGAACCGTGCTTCCCTGTACTGTGTGAAGATGGGTCACCCGGCAGGGTCTCTCTTGACAAAGGCAGCCAGGAAGTGACTCTCTCCTCCCCAGAGACACCATCTTCAAGTTGTTCTTTTCCGCTCAGTAAAGGTTAAAAAGGAAGTGAAACCTTTTGTACTTTTCTACACTGCTGTGTTTTGTTTTGTTTTTCCAGACAGAGCAGGAACACCTGCCCATACATTCTTCTAAGGCCTTGCTAAGAAAGTCTTGAACAAAGCAGGCAGAAAGTGTCTGTGTTTGCTGTCTGTTCTCTGGCTAAGGAATTAAAAAAAAAAAAAAAAAAAAAAAACCTGAATCTGGCATTTGAAACAGCAGTGCTGTTGTGGTTGTGATGACTGCTTTGACAGGCCCACAATTTTCTAGAAGCATGAGCCTGTCCCCAGGAGCCAGCTCAGCCGTTTCTCAAGAATGAGCCGGATTGGGGGCCCACAACTGTGTTTCCTCTTGCCGACCTTTCCGCCACTGGCAGAAACACATGCAAATAAAAATTAAGAACCCCAGAGAGTAAGGAAATCATTTCCAGACAGGCTGATAATGGACTCCAAGCCTTCAGCTCAAATATCACTGATTTAAATCCATTTGTTCTAGCTCTTTAATAGAATATGAGGTTAAATACACAAACTCATATTTTTAGAATTCTCTCTTGCCCTCACACTAGCATGCAGCGTTTTTTAAGACAACATAAACTAGAGTAATTTTTTTTTAATCTAACTTTTATGTCTTAATAAAGCTGGGGCAAAAATCTGGCAGAGCATGAGAAAATTAAAAAATGCTTTTGGATTTCCTTTCCCTGATTTTGAAGGTTTTCTTTTTCTTTTTCTTTTTTTCCTTTATTAATAGACCTTAAAGATTTTAAGATGTAAGCCAGATGTGAGCTCTGAGGGAGAAGGCCAGTGCATTTTATGTACCTTTGTATCCCAGACAACCAGAGATGGCAGGGTTCGTGTTTGTTGAGTGCATGACCCTTCTGCCTCCTTATCCTTCTAGTTTTCTAACCCACCCTTCGAATTCTTCTGTTTAGGAGAACGTTAGGTTTGAATCACCAGTTCCTGGGTCAGTGGTACAGTTTGTACTGCCAGGATTACATTAAAGAGCAGTTTACAGGACCGTGCATCTCTAAAGCCCACTTTTGCCTTTTTTCCATGTTGTCTGGAGATTTTGTGAAAAATCTGCCTTCAGCCACCTTGGTGGGCTTGGCAGCCCTTGGTCCTCCCTGACTTCCTGTTAATCATTTGCATTTCTATGGCCTCTTAAAGCTAAACATTTCAAAGAACCTCGTAAAAATGTAGCGATTCATTTCATCAAACTGTACTTCTCTGTCTCTGGAAGGAATATGACAGTGCTTTGCTCCTTTTAGAACCGGAAGATTAAGGCCCCAAAGTTGCAAAGCCGCTTCTCCCTTTGTCATTCTCTGTGTGTATATGCAGTATATGAATAAATCATTCAGTACAGCAAAAAAAAAAAAAGGTTCCCATTTTTTCCCTCTGGGTTGGAAACAAAAACCCTTTTCAGAGATTTTGATGATTCTTCCTGCAAACCTTAGCCTAATCCACGTATTCTGCTAACCAAACCGTCCTGCTAAAACCAAAAGAAACTTCCACCTTTGTGGCCACAAAGAAACTAGCCGAAGAATTAAAATTCTCCTTTTCCAGGACTTTCAGCATCTTTATCCTCTCTGAAAATCCTTTGGTTTTTCCTTGTCCCTTTATATTTTTCTTTGTATTGATAGGTTTCATTTCTATTGCTCTGTCGGCATTTCTAAACTTTTTAAAAAAGGAACTCCATTTTGGCACCCTTAATTTTTTGTGGCCTGCCCTCAAGATACTATGAGTTTTGAAATTTATTTTGAAAGATGAATCTTCTAGTTAGGGCATTGCATTCATTTGGTGAGACCCAGTGTCGAGTCTCTGCTTGTTTTCACTCAGCCCTTAGGGTGACTCCAGGCCTTGTTTTCTAACTGCTTCTCAGTGTCTCATTTCCAGGGATGGGAATTAAGCACCAGCTGTTCATGCATTGCTTGGTCCCTCCTCTTGATCGTCTTCTGCCTGGGCAGAACCAACGCACAGACCTTTCAAACAGATTTCTGGTTGGAGCAACTCATTTTATGTGTTAGTACAAAGTGAAGGGCCTCCAACCTCCATCTAGTGAGAATCTGACCACACATTTGTAAATTAACACTTTTCATCTTTGCAGACTTTGTCCTTTGCAGTGCATTTTGCTTTCTTTTCTTACTGCTGCAGAGTCTTTCAGTTTCCTGATGAGCATAGAGATTGCAGAGACCTATTCCCTCCTGAAAGGACCATCAAGGCCACATGGCTGGATGGATAAAGAATCTAGACTTGACCCATGGACTACTGGAATAGTCATGTGAAAAAAAAAATGCCCTTAATAACCACTTTTTCCACCTGTACTTTAGTCTTGCTTGAAAATCATTTGTTTCTTACGTCTTTTCATCATAATTTTTATGGCCATCTTGTCAACAAGTTATCCTAAAAATTGTTGAAAAGGCTCCATTCATTCTCAGCACAGAAGCTCCCCTTCAGATTCCTCTGTGACTGTCGTTGGCTCTTAGCTTGTGGCTGGTATGAACTTGTTTGGAAAATCTTGACCCACTAGACTCACGGATGCCTTTCTCACCGGCTGGTTTATAGGGACTTTATCTAAGTGGCAATGACCTCCAAACCTTACCTCTACCGAGAAAGTGTCCCGATTAACTCAGTTCCCAAACCTCATTAGTACTTCTTCTCTAGGTTGCTGGATATTGAATACACGTCACCTTAACTGTGGTTGCATAGAATTGCTTGGGAATTATACAGATCTCTCTGTTTAAGGACTACTAAGAACTCTTCATGGGGTCTAGATCCTAGCTTATGTTGCCTTCTTTAAAATAAGTGGAGATGCTTTTTCATATTAAATAATGCACAGAGACTTGCCACTGTCTCCAGGTTTTTGTTTTTGTTTTAAGTTGCCTGGTTCTCTGATCTCGCTGTCAAATAGTGGACCAAACAGATCTAGATACGGGCACCCAACTGCTGCCAAGCCGTATGGGTCTGCACTTGGCTGGCTTCTAAACAGCCCAGTGACTTTGGGAGGGTTACACTCTCTGGCTTTGACTTTCTCATTTGTAATATGATGGAATTGGATCAGGTTCTCTCCAGGCCTCTTTCTGGTTCTCTCCATCTCTAAAGGTCTATGGTGACTAAGCAAGCCGCATCACCACAGCTTCCAGCACAGCACCTCAGAGCCTTCTTGCTTCTGGTTCCTGGCACGCATGCATATCCCTGTATAGAGCTCCCTGGTTTGTGAAGAAGAGCAAATGGAAAAGGAGACCTGAAACCCACATAGTTTCAGTTCTGACTTAGTGAGTTTTGCATTTAAATGCATATGAAACAGTGAGTAGGCAGAAGAATCCTGCAAAAACAGAGCCCTGAGGTTGGATGAGCAATGTACAACTTCTTTCTATGGTGGTTCTCTTTTGGAACAAAACACATCACTGCTCAAAGCCAGAAAAGAAAACATAAGAATAAGTAAAGGCATTGTTATACAAAGAGAAATAGAACGTGGTGGCGTGTGTATCCACTTAGGCTTTTGGCAGACCTACCTCTTTTTTTTTTTTTTTTTGCTCTGTCATATTCCCTTCCTTTTTTGCATCTTTTTTTTAAAATTGAAGTATAGTTGATTTACAATGTTGTGTTAGTTGCAAGTGTACAGCAAAGTGATTCAGTTCAGCATATATATATATTCTTTTTCAAATTATTTTCCATTATTGGTTATTATAAAATTTGAGTATAGTTCCCTGTGCTACACAATGGGTCCTTATTGGTTATCTACTTTATATATGAAGTGAAGTGAAGTGAAAGTTGTTCAGTCATGTCTGATGCTTTGCGATCCCATGGACTATAGCCTGCCAGGTTCCTTTGTCCATGGAATTCTCCAGGTCAGAATACTGGAATGAGTTACTGTTCCCTTCTCCAGGGGATCTCTGCAACCCAGGGATTAAACCTAGGTCTCCCACATTGCAGGTGGATTCTTTACCTTATGAGCCACCAGTGAAGCCCACTTTACATATGTTAGTGTGTATCTGTTAATCCCAAACTATTTATTCCTCCCTCCCTTTCCCCTTTCAGTTCAGTTCAGTTCAGTTCAGTTGTTCAGTCGTATCCAACTCTTTGCAACTCCATGAATCACAGCATGCCAGGCCTCCCTGTCCATCACCAACTCCCAGAGTTCACTCAAACTCATGTCCATCCAGTTGGTGATGCCATCCAGCCATCTCATCCTCTGTCATCTCCTTCTCCTGCCTCCACTCCCTCCCAACATCAGCGTCTTCTCCNATGGCTACTTAGCAAGAAATGAGGAGTATGGTCACATAACTGTGGCAATCGCTCCATTTTAGCACAATGACTTCAGATAACACAACCCCTTCTTTGCAATACAGGGGCTGCATGCCTTTACCTTAAATCAAGATGCCTACAGCGCTAGGTCCTCCCCTTGAGGCCACCTGTGTGACATCACAGATCCTGGATCTTGTTTCTGAAGTGCATGGATCTTGATCATAAACCTAGACAGGGGTGACTAGGCCCAAGCAGACATTCCTCTCATAGGAGACTCAAGAATGAGAAATTACAAAATGCCATGTCACCTGGGAAAAGTCACCATGGTTTTGAGGCAGTTGTGCTTCAAATATTCTATGGCTGTTTGTCCATGTCTATGGATACTTCTTCATGCCTCCTGCATTTAAATTCAGACCATGTGGTCACCATATCCAAAATGGTTCCCAAGGGAAACCTTCAAGGCACTGGATCCAGGCCCAAAGTCCCTATATCACAAAGATACTCCAGAAACTCTGACCCTCTTCAAGAGTCTGATTTTCAATAGTGGTGGCCAGAGGGCAAACCATTCAAGTCCATCATGGTCCCATGGATCTGAACCAAAGTTCAGGACATTGGGACAATTTCAAAATTTCTTTAGCAGTCTGAGTTCACATAAAGTCATCCTGGGAGCCCCCTCCTGTCAGTGAGTCTTCCAATCCTTCCATGGCTGCCCTACCTACATTCTGTGCCAAGAGATGTTATCAAAATGTACCACATCCCTCTGAGTTGGTATAGCAGTCTCACCTCGGGGGGTGGGTGGGGACTGTCCCTCTTGGACATTACTTGGAAGAATTCTCAACCATGACAAAGCTGAAGTGGTGAGTGAATGCGGCAATGACATGTTAGGTAGTCTGGGAGCATGGCTTTGGCCTTGGCACCTGCATTACAGGGCCCATATGAGTCCAGTGCCATAATTTTAAAATAGCGTGGGGAATGTGTGGGGACAAGCAGGGAGAGGATGGTGGGAGAAGGCGATTACAGCTCCAGGAAGAGGCACCTTTTCCTGTTCAAGTGGGATGAATAGGAGGAATTGTGAGGCCAAGATATGTAAATATTGATTGAAAAAAATCAGTACAAAAAGTTTTCCTTTTTCAAAACTATTGTTCCACCACCTTTGTGTATAGCCAATTGCAAGCTCAAAAAACCCCCTAGAGTCACAAATCGGTTCTAATTGCTCTATAATTGGTTGCTTGGATCAACAAAGAGGAAATTGGGAGATTTAATTTTCTGCAGGAAACCTAATAGCATAAAAGAAAAAGAGTGGAGATGGGGAGCAGAGAGAGGAACACAATGGCACAGATGCATCGACCCCTCAGCATCAATCATGCAAACAAAGGCCCTTGGAGCTGATCTGGCTCTGGCAAACAGCCATCACTGTCTTTGAAATCCTCAGTGACATTGTTGAAATCATCTTCAAAAACAGGAAACTGTGTGATTTTGATTTTCTGGCAACCTCCCCCTTTCTTGTGAACTGGCAACCTGATGTGAGCTACCAGCTTTGATTCACACTAAAGGAGGGAGGTAAAAACAAAAATATTTCCTGTTCACTTAAATCGCCATGTTTTCAGAAACAGTGCTAAAGCTAAATCACTTCTGTTCATTATTGTGCCCAAGAAATATTCTTGAAATGAGGCCCGAACAGAGGCCAGACATGCCTTTGGCTTGAGTTTCCATCTGTTGCTAGAAAGGGGAGGAAATCCCACCCTGATGAGAATGGAAATTCAGTGGGTGATGAGAGCTGTAGTAGGCAATCAGTCATTCCAGGAGGCATTTCTGCTTTGTCAGAACAAGACAGAAAATAGGTATAGAAATAGAATGGAATGTCTGTTTCTTACATCGAGGAAGCTGACCTAGAAAGGGGGTTGACAAACGTCCTCTAAAGGGCCTGATGGTAAACATTTTCAGTTTTGCTGGCCAGACAGCTTCTGTCACAAGTATTCCACTTTGTCCTATATCACAAAAGCAGCCACAGACAATACATAAACAAATGGGCAGAGTCAGTTCAGTTCAGTCGCTCAGTCATGTCCAACACTTTGCGACCCCATGAATCGCACCACGCCAGGCCTCCCTGTCCATCACCAACTCCTGGAGTTACTCAAACTCATGTCCATTGAGTCGGTGATGCCATTCAATCATCTCATCCTCTGTCGTCCCCTTCTCTTTCTGCCCTCAATCTTTCCCAGCATCAGGGTCTTTTCAAATGAGTCAGTTCTTTGCATCAGGTGGCCAAAGTATTGGAGTTTCAGCTTCAGCATCAGTCCTTCCAATGAATATTCAGGACTGATTTTCTTTAGGATGGACTGGTTGGATCTCTTTGGGCAGAGCTGTGTTCCAAAAAACTTTATTTACAAACATAGATTCTTTCTGTTAAAGCATACTTCTGAGAGACAGAACTTAAAACACCAGTTTGCTCTCTTTCTCCGTGGCACTAACTTCTTTTTCTAAACTGTCCTGGCCCTGGAGGGAGGAACTCTCTTTCCGTCTCTGTCTCCATATCTTCGATCCACTGCAGTCTGACTACTCCCTACACAGCCCTTCAGAAACTACCAAGCAAAGAACTCTGGTGACCACTGGATGGTCAAATCTGGGAGTGGCCATCCAAGCCTCAACCTTCCCTGAGGGCTTTGAATTGACTGACCTCGCCACAACTCTTAGAACTATGTCTTCTCTAGAACTGTGGACCCAGCTCTCCCACTTGTCCACCCACCTCCAGCTGCTGCATCGTGGTCTGTAGTGCTGCTTCCTTCTCTTTCATCTCTGCCAGGGTCAGCCTTAGCCATTTTCTGACTCATTCTCCCTGATACATCTGTTAACCATGTCTGCTCTCATGGTATTGCCTTGAGATCTCTTAGATAACTGCACCTTCATCTACTCCTACCCCCAAGCTGACAGTCACGAAGTCATCCTTGACCCCTCACCTTTGACCTGCATGCTGGTATATTCCCACTTCATTTATTGCCTCTCCCCTGCCCTACTCCCGGTGTCAGTCCCCTGTCATTGCATGGATATAAATGTCCTTAGCTGTGAAACGCCCTCCACTGAAGGACCCAGACAGTCATTCAGACAATCAAATGAAACTCTGTGAAAAACTGAAATCAGAAGCTAGTGAGAAAAACAACTATTTCCTTGAAAAGAGGAGAGTATTGGAATGTAAGGAGGTGACATCCCAGACCACTAGACAGCTTTCAAGGACTGTAGGCACTTGTCCCTTCATAAGCCCCTTCCTCACCAAAAAAAATGTTTAAAATTATATTTTATGGCAACTACAGTCCAGGCTTTTTTTTTCCCCTTCTGATTTTTAGAAGAAAATGAAGTAATTTGTGGGCCCTCAGCTCTGTGCCTAATGGAAAAAATCGCTCCTAAAAATGTTTGTCAGATGTTGATAAAAGCACAAAAGTTATTTTTAAAAATAAAACCTAATCTTGTTAGATATTTCCTGTTTTAAACTGTTTATTCTTCTTTTAAAGAAAAATGTAATGAATGTCTGCCAACAGGAAAAGAAATGTTAATATGAGTATCGAGATTATATTCATTCATATCATATAATATTTGGTGAAACTCAGATACTGATATAAGGATAAGAAAATCATTTTTATATGTTAAAGTAATTTATTGATAGAAGTAAATCAGCATTCTGATGACGCTGTAAGTTATTTCTTTTTCCCAGCTTTATAACTGACAAATTAAAATTGTATATATTAAGGAATACATTATGATGTTTTGATATACAATATGATGTTTTGAAGCTGAAACTTTGGCTACCTGATTCGAAGAGCTGACTCATTTGAAGGGAGAAGGGGACGACAGAGGATGAGATGGTTGGATGGCATTGCCAACTCAACAGACATGTGTTTGAGTAAACTCTGAGAGTTGGTGATGGACAGGGAGGCCTGGCGTGCTGCAGTCCATGGGGTCACAAAGAGTCGAACACGACTGAGCAATTGAACTGAACTGAACTGAATACATTATGAGATGATTGCCATATCAAGCTAATTAATATTTCCACCACCTCATTTAGTTACCATGTGTGGTTTTCTTTCTGTCTTTGTTACTTGTGTTAAAGACAATTGAGATCAGCTCAGCAAATTTTAAGTACACAATACAGTATTATTAACTATAGTCATCATCCTGTACATTACACCCTCAGCACTTATTCATCCTACATAACTGAAACTGTACCCTTTGACCAACATCTCCTCCTTTCTCCTAACTCTCAACCCCTGGTAGCCACCATTCTCTTCTCCGCTTCTGTAAGTTCACCCTTTTTAGATCCCATTTATAAGTGAGATCACACAGTATTTATCTTTCTGTGTCTGGCTTATCTCACTTAACATTAGGTCCTCAAGTTTCATCTATGTTGTCACAAATGGCATGATTTCCTTCTTTTTTTATTTTTTTTAATTAAAATTTATTTATTTTAATTGGAGGCTAACTACTTTACAATATTGTATTGGTTTTGCCACACATCAACATGAATCCACCACGGGTGTACACATGTTCCCCATCCTGAACCCCCCTCCCACCTCCCTCCCCATATCATCCCTCCGGGTCATCCCAGTGCACCAGCCCCAAGCATCCAGGCTGAACAACATTCATGTATTATATACATATATGTCACATTTTCTTTATCCACTCATCCATTGATGGATATTTAGATTATTTTGATTTCTCAGCTATTGTGAATAGTGTTTTGATAAACATGGAGGTACAGATATTTCTCCCTCAGCCTGATGTCATTTCCTCTGCCAATACAGCCAGAAGTGGGATTGCTGGATCGTATGTAAGGTCTATGTTGAATTTTTTGAGGAGTCTGTATACAGTTTTCATAAGGTCTTCACCAATTGACACGCCTACCAAGCCTCTTGGAGGCTAAGAGTCCTCCAAGAAAATAAATATTGATATGCTTTATTCATGCTTTAATAATTAAAATGAAAGCCCGCTATCACCTCTTTCAGCAACCACTAGAGAAGACATCAATGTCAAACAAAAGCTCTTTGCCTTTTCCATTCTATACATCACTTGAATCTCTGTGTCTCATTCTGATTCACTCAGTTACTTCATTGTTTCATCCAGCCAATGCTTATTAAGCATAAACCTTACACCAGGAATTGTGTTCAGTCCAGCAATACAGCTACAAGCACTGTACCTTTTAACTGTGACATTTAATACTGTATTAATTGACCTCTCATTATTCTGAAGTTGCCATTAGCACAGTGACTTCAATTGTCCTTAATAATAAAGAGGTAGCTCCGATAATGCAAAAGTGATTTAGATTTTGCCTTAAAAGGCATTTTTGGGAATTCCTGTGGGGTGGGGTGGGGTGGAGGAGGTGGGAGTCCCAGGAAGAGGGATCAATGTGCCTGGCTAACGATTAGATTTCTATGACACCTCAATTCCGTTTCATGACAGCAAGGAAGATGAAGGTTTTAGGCCTGAGTTTGTCAAACAAAGGGGTTTTTTAACCATGGGAGAGCCTTCGTTCTCTACAAAGACAACTCAGATCTACTGGGGATCTGAGGCAACTTATTGTCTTTGAAACTTGGTGTGCACGCCCTTCATTAAACGTGTGATGTGTCGAAGGAGTTGAGATTTTGTGTTTAGAATCTCTGTCTGCCAGGAGAAACAGCTGGCCCAGCAAGGAAGGGTTGAGCACAAAATGCTCGCATTGAATGTAGGCTCCCTCACTTGGCGGAGACAATCCCACCTGCAGCATCAACAGTGACTCAGACGTGCTTCGGAACCCACAGCTGTGTGTCTGTCTCGTCCGGGGCAGGGGCATGGCATGTACAGAGGCGTAACAAAGAAGAAACTGGTTTGACGAAGATGCCCCAGCCGGACGCAGGTTACTAGAGATAAGGGTGTCTCCATTTCAGCCCCACTGACATCCGGACAGGGTGCTGTCCTGTGCTCTGTAGGGTGTTAACAGCATCCCTGGCATCTACACACCGTGTCTGACTCTTTGCAACCCTATATCCCGCCCGGCTCCTCTGTCCATGGAGATTCTCTAGGCAAGAACGCTTTAGTGGGTTGCCACGCCCTACTCCAGGGGATCTTCCCAACCCAGGGATCGAACCCAGGTCTCCCATGTTGCAGGCGGATTCTTTACCGTCTGAGTCACCAGGGAAGCCTGGCTTCTACGTACTAAGTGCCCCCCATCCCAGATGTGACACCCCCAAAAGCCTCCAGACACTGCCAACTGTCCCCTTCGGGCAAAATCGGCCCCAGTTGGAAACCAGTGTCCCCTGGTGACCTGCTAGCCTGTCCTAAAAATCAAATGACAGAAAGCGAGTGAAGGCAAAAGGATCTGGCAGCCCCCGAAGCTTCAACCCAGGGGTTCTCGGTGTCCCTGGGGTGATTTTGAACGATGGGAGGCCCAGGCGACATGCCAGCGCAGGTCATCGAAAAGTCAGCAAGGTGGACGAAGGCAGCATGGTGCTTGGGTGTGGGGACCCTCTGCTCTGAGCAGACGTGTCCTTCTCAGGACTGGGCAGATTAGCTCTGTCGTTGGAAGGGAAGGCCAGGGCCTGTGTACACAGCTCTCACCCACCCACAGACAAAGGCAGTGTTTGCTGATGGCCGGCCACTTGCTACAGAGACTCCCTCCAGAAAAGCCCGTTAAGAAGGACCCGGATGGAGTTTGCACGGAGAAGCACACAGAGGAGGGGCAGCGGTGGCGGAAGGGTGTGAGGGAGAGGAAGCTTTCTGATGAATGTAGGTCTTTATTCTTAAACAGCCAGAGCCTAAAAACGTGCTGCCACATTCCAGTAAAAACTTGCCAAGGGGGAACGGGGGGGTAGGGATAAATTAGGAGTTTGAGAGTAACAGATGTACACTACCGTATATAAAATTGACAAAGACCTACTGTATAGCCCAAGAAACTATATTCAGTATCTTTTAATAACCTATGATGGGAAAAAAATCAAAAAAAGAATATACACACTCACATTATGTATATATTGACTCAGTTATATGTATAACTGAATCAATTTGCTCTACTCCTGAAACTAACACTACATGGTAAAATCAACTGTACTTCAGTAAAATGTTGTTTGTTTGAGGGGAACAAAAGGAGAGAGAGACTTGGTTTAAAAAAAAAAAAGGAGGGGAACATATGTATACCTATGACTGATGCATGCTGATGTATGACAGAAGCCAACATAATATTGAAAACCAATTATCCTTCAATTAAAAATAAACAAATTTATTTAAAAAAAACACACACAACGTTTGCCAAGAGTCTAAGACCTGGAAAAAATTTCTGAAATTTAAATGAACATGAGACATTTGAGCATCTCCTGCACTATCAGCCCCATTTGATAAATCTGCAATATTTGCTTGGCCATCAGGGCTGAAATCACTAAGTCAGGCAACAGAACATGGATGCTCCCAGTCTTGAGCCCAATAGGCACATCTTAGAGTTCCAGATGTTCTCAAAATGAGAGGCAGATTTTTTTCATAACATTTCGCATTAAAAATTTCAAACATAATACCAAGAGAAAAGGATTTCATAGAGAATACTCTCATGTTCCCACCACCAAGATTCCACCATCAACTTTTGCTATTCTTGCTTAGCCACGTATTAACCTCCTCCTCTGTCCATCCACTAATTCAAATTGTACATTTCTTCAAGCTCATTCTCAATGAGCATGACAAAAGAGCGGACATTTTAAAAAGCCATTTCTAATTTGTTAGCCAGCATTATTACTATTTGTTGGCCAATTCACACAACTGTGTGCAGAACGCTGTTGAGGGTGGGAGGGGTCAGGCCTTGAGTTGTTAGAAACCAGGTAACTAAATTACTATACTTACTCTAATAACTTTTGAGAAATAGCCTTTAAGTTTGCTTAGACACTTCCTGTGGTCTTTGCAGATAACCTCTAGTGGAAAAAAAAAAACTGAAGTGACCGTGTTCATCCTAAACACTGTGGTAAGTACACAAAACCTATGTGAAAAAACGCGTTTTCAAGTCTTTAGCTTCCTCAAGCCACTGTTGCCTCAAATACACTTCCTGCCTTTACAAAGGCTTGAAGATTTGCATGTTGAGTTGTTTCTTTCTGAGAGATGTCTCACAAATACTCTAGCTTGGAAAAGAGGTTAATTGCCCCATTTCTTCAGGGGTTTCTAGCTTGGACACTTGGAGTTCTTAAAAAAAAAATCATTTGGGGTTTGTTTCTAGGTGGCTGTGCCAAATAAGTGGCTCTGTAATCCGTGTTTGTCTCCACCTGACTTCTCATCCTGCTTTGTGATGGAGAATTGTTCCTTGATTTGATATTCTTTTAAAGAAAAAAAAAATGAGCTGGCATTGAATTCTTAGCTGAATACTGCTTGTTGGTGTGTATGTGTGTGTTTTTCCGATTACACCACAGGCCTGGAATACCATTTTCAGCCCAACTCCTTGATGAGGCCTTTGTAAACTTTATTTCTCCAGATGGGCTATAAAATAGTCAGGATGGTTGCACAAAGCACTCAGCAAGATGTGTCTTCTTCCTTAACTGTTACACATCTTTAGCTTGAAACAGAGGGAAACCTGAGGCCATTATGGCTTAAAATTGCCCAAGATGTCTGACTGGTTAACTGGGGAGTCAAGTAGGTGGTGGGGAAATGGGGTGAGCTGGTGGTGTTTAGTGGCAGGAGGCTGGGATTCCATTTGGGTTACTGAGAACTCCTGGATATAAAGGCAGGCTGGCTTGACAGGGGAAAATTGCATCCAACCCAGCAAGGGAAACGGTCCTGTCCAAAGAAATCCTGACATAAAGGTGTGAAGGCTGAGTTTCAGGCTGGTATAGAATTTTCCAGAGTGTCACTGTGCCTGTGCCTAGGGCGGGGACCGACACTAGGGAGGGGGGTTGTCTGGGATGAGCAAGGGAGTCCAAGTGATGATGAAGGAGGCATGGGCGGTCTTGGGGACCCATGTGGAGATGGGGAAAGAGCTCTAGACATGATCATTCCTCATCTCTGAGGCTAGGGACACGCATGTCTCTGAGCCTATCATTTTAGGCAGAATGGATACTTCGCCCAGTAGAATATGAAAGGCCTGGATTGATTCAAATCCATCCTGAGCGTCGCTGGTCAAGAAGGTGGAGATGGATTTCGAGAGTTTCTTAGCAGAGGAAATGGGTCTACGGCTGTGGCGAAGGGGCCTCAGGCTGGGTGCTTTTCCTGCCTGATGTCAGATGGTGGGGGAGGGAGGCACCCTCGGCCGCCAGAGCTGGGTGGGCGGGTGTGTTCTCCAGGCTCCAGCGATGGTGCAGGCAAAGGGTCAGCACTGGTGGGGAAAGGACTCCACAGTGGAGGAGCAAGTGTCCAGGAGACAGGCAGGGAGAAGGGTGTGCTCTGGGCGCCCCTGTTGTGGTTTCCTGTTCTTTGTTTCGTCCTGAAGCAATTCCGTTTATATGATGGTGAACTCATCACCAGGCTGAAGCAAACCCGAGTTGCAAACAGACCAAGCACATCCCTAGAACAACAGTCTGTCTGCTCCAAGTGCCTGCAAGCCATTGGTTGGGCAAGTCTACAGCTTTGTATTAGATTCGGCTTTGTCATAGATTGACTAGAGAATCATGTCAGGCCCGGAGTGAGGGAATGAAGTAGCAAAGGACCAAATCAAGGGCCCTGAGTCTATGGCAGGTCCTCCACCCTGATACTTAAGCCCTCCTGAGCTTTGTGAATCATTTCCAAAAGCAGAGAATGAACACATCCTGAAAGAGACCTTAAAGCAGACCAGTCCTCAAACCACGTGCTTGTTTCACTCCTCCCATTGTCACACTGAACACCCTTCATAATCTTTGGACCCCTATTTCCATGAACTTGAACTTCCAGAAATTGTTGCCTAAGACATCCCTGGTACATATCTTGATCTTGTGTTTAAAAAGTCATCAGGGCTTCCCTCATGGTCCCGTGGTTAAGAACCTGTCTTGCAATGCAGAGGATACTAGTTCAACTGCTGGTCCAGGAAAATCCCACATGCCGCAGAACAACAAAGCCCATGTGCCAAAACTGCTGGGCTCGAGAGCCTGCGAGCTGCAACTACTGTGCTCACATGCCTAGAGCCCCTGCTCTGCAACAGGAGAAGCCACTGCAATGAGAAGCCTGTGCACTGCAGCTAGAGAGTAGCCCCCGCTCTCTGCAACTAGAGAAAAGCCCGCATTCTTGTTCCCAAACTCCTCTTACACACACTATTTGTATCACACGTTTATGTGTTTACACTGGATGTTAAGCAAGAGACTACCAGTCATTCTACCAGCTTGTGGTTAGAGAAATGGTTTGTAGTAACAAATCCTTGAGGTATGAGAAATGGTTTGTAGTAACAAATCCTTGAGGTATGAGAAATGGTTTGTAGTAACAAATCCTTGAGGTATGAGAAATGGTTTGTAGTAACAAATCCTTGAGGTATGAAAGGCAGCTATGGTTAGTTTAAGAGTTCTGGGTCCCACCTGATTTCAGCCTGCGTTGCTTCTCCAAGTCACTGTGGTATCCATTTCCTTTGTGAATGAAAGAAGATGCTTTCCCCTCTAGTGATTACTGGGGCTGACTGGTTTTGCTCTGTACTTCCCTGAAGGACCTTGTCTTTTCTTTGGCTCACCTTCTGTTGCCCTTCCTTATTTGTAGATCACTGAGGCAGACAAGTTTCTTTTGAATGTCATTGACACTTTGTAACTAGCCAGGAAGCTAACAAGAATACCAAATGTCCCTTTCCAATCAGGGAACCAGCGCTGTTCTGTTTTTCTACCCTGAACCCCAATCGGGCAGTGGCCCGGATATAACACCCCTCTTGGCGAAGACTGATTAATTTCATGGGCAAGTGAAATTTGCACAGTGCTCTCAGAAGCTCTTGACCTGGCCTGCTCAGGACTCAGCAAGCTTTTCTTTGCAATCGCCATGGCCAATGTCTTAGTCCTATATAGCCATATCAGTCCTCAGCTTTCTCAAACACAAACTATGAAAGGACTGTGGATTCACTGGAGTGACAGCAATGTTACTGTGAGGCAAAGTGCAAGGACACCCAGGCTCTGAGTCAGACTTGAGTTCAAGGGGAGGCCTGGATAATATATGTTGGGAAAGCTGGTAAAGAATCCACCTGCAATGCAGGAGATCCCAGTTCGATCCCTGGGTCGGGAAGATCCCCTGGAGAAGGGAATGGCTACCCACTCCAGTATTCTTGCCTGAAGAATCCCCATGGACAGAGGAGCCTGGCAAGCTACAGTTCATGGGTTCACAAAAAAGTCAGAGACGACTGAGTGACTAACACTTTTCTTTCACTTGGATAACATATACTTTTGTTTTTAAAAGTTGGGTGGTGAGGTGTAACTTACACATGGTAAAACTCACCAAGGCCTGATATTTAGAATTGTACTTTTCTATAATCCTTGGAGGAAACTGCATCACATTCAGAGTCAGGAAGCGTGGACCCTGTTGCCATCCCATTCCCATCAACGTCACCTAATAATTCTCACCTCTGCATGGCTTCTTTCGTAAAATCTAAGAGTTGAACTAGGTGATGGTAAGACTCCCTCTAGATTTTAAGTTCATACTTTTATGTTCTAAAAGACCCCGAAACAAAACCAAACCCCAAAACTTGTCTTCCTCAAAGATCTTTAGGAACCACAGGAGAAATGGACTTCCCTGGTGGTCCAGTGGTTAAAACTCTGTGCTCCCAAGGCAGGGGGCCTGGGTTTGATCCCTGGTTGGGGAAGATCCTACAGGCTGCATGGCACAGTCAAAAAAATAAAAAGAATTGCATGAGTCAAGTTTGCTGTTGAAAGAATGAAGCTTCTGGAGCTCAAAGTTTCATTTTTACAGTTGCTGCCAAGGCACTTGCTAAGCATGTCAGAGAAAAGAGTTCCCACCCCTTGCTAACATGCAGTCAGGCTCCCCTACCTCAGTCACCCTGGTCTGCAGAGGCTGTGGGAACCAGAAGTCAAGTTTCTCAGAAAGTTCATGCTGCCTTGGACGTTGCCAGATGGCACTGGAGTAGAAGCCCCCAGGGCAGACATACAAGGTTCTCTTCCTCTGATTCCAGAGTCTCGCCTTACATTCCTACCTTAAACCTTTCTGAGCTTAAAGGGGAAAACTTTTCTATAGCTGGGGAGAGTCCAGCACTCTTCGGTTATGGACTGGGGGCTCTGTTCAGCCAACTTTCGAGCAAGACATCTTGGCTTGGCTGAACTTTGTTTGCTTTGCTATGTCTCTCCTCCCCCAAACCAAATACCTGAATGCTGAGAATTAGTGGAGCACACACCTTCCTGGATCCAGGTTTACATCCGGGACTGAAATGGGACATTCACTCACACAGGGTGACCAGCACTGAGTTTTTGGAGAGTGCCCCCCCCTCCTGTAAAACTCTCTGGCTTATAAAAAGGAACACATTTGAGTCAGTTCATAATGAGGTGGATGAACCTAGAGCCTGCTATACAGAGTGAAGTTAAGTCAGAAAGAAAACAAATATCGTAAGATGGTACCGATGAATATATTTGCAGAGCAGCAGAGAGAAAAGACTTGTGGACACCATGGGGGAAGGGGAGGATGGGAGGAGCAGAGAGACAATCGTGGAAACATATACACTACCATATGTAAAACAGACAGTCAGTGGGAATTTCCTCTTTGACGCAAGGAGCTCAAACCTGGGCTCGGTAACAACCTAGACGGGTGGCAGGGAGATTCAAGGGGGAGGGGACCTATATACAAATATGGCTAATTCATGTTAATGTATGACAGAAATCAAACCAATATTGTAAAGCGATCCTCAATCAATTAAAAATAAAAATAAATATATATAAAAAGAAACAAATGAGAAACTCTCTGGCTTGATTCCCAGTTGAGGGAGGAGACAACCACAGTGCCCAGTCTCTCCTTTCTCTTCCTGGTGGACACAAAAGCTTCATACACGGGGGTAGGTCCCACGAAGAGATCAGATTCCTAACTCCTGGCCATTACTGGCAGCCTTGGTTTTGACTTGTTTTGTTTTGAAGTCCTATTGGCAAGTTGATTTCCATGGAATTTTGTGGGACTGGCTGAGGAAGCCACACCTAAGGCTCCACAGTCCAGTTTACAGAAGCCAGCGGCAATGTGTATCGCATCATTGTCTGATGACCCTTTACCTTGTTCTATTATTTCTAAATTGCACATGTTAATTCCTAACATACTATAACATTTTTAATTGTGTTTTTAAAAAAGAAGAAGAATCAAAATGACCAGGAAAATCAATCACTCCTCAGTAAAGCTGAAAAATGCAGAATATCCATCTCCCTGCATTAGAATATACAGGTATAAGAGCTGGGACTAATATCTGCTTCCTTTATTATTGCATCACCAGTGCCTAAGACAGTGCCTGGGACCTAGTGTTGAACTGATTAAACAAGGAGGCCTTAGATGGATAGGGCTTTACTGCCCTGTGGCCTATGGAAATAAACCAAAATCTAAGCCTGTGAAGGCCTCAAGGTTACCAAATTAAAACTAAAAGACAACCAATCCCAAACAGCCAACTATGCTAGACGCTATAACCAATCATTTCCTTATTTTGCTTCTGCCTTTTCTCTATAAAACTGTCTCCCCAAGCTCTTGTCAGTGGAGGGCTCCTAACCACTTTCGGTTTGATGCTCCTCGTTTAAATAGAATTTTTCCCTCAGTAAAATGCAGATTATCTCTGTTTATCTTTTAATACTAGTAAAGGCTGAGCCGATCTTTGCAGAATGATTGAATAAGTGAATTAATTAATGACTTCTCACAGAATCTTCTTGTAGAGTTGGGTTTTTTTAACCAAATCCCTAAATAAATCAGTATAAGTATTTACTGCATCTATGACGTGAGTCAAACAAACAAAAAATAGAATAAAGAGAGTAGGAATGTGTCAACTATCTATTCAGGGAAGTAATAACTAAGCTTTAAAAAAAAACCTATATGAAATATCACTCAGGAGAAAAAGAAATACTGACACTTGAAACATGGTTCTCAAAATAATTATGCTGAGAAAAAGAGGCTGGGTTTAAGAGAGTATCTGCTGCATGATTTAATTTATATAAAATTAATCTACAAAATACAATTGATAGTAATAATAAATGGGTCAGTGGTTGCCTGGATACTAAGAGTGGAGGGGGAAGGATTGCAAATGGGCATCAGGAAATGTTTAGGAATGATGACAGTGTTCAGTGTCTTGATTGTGGAGATGGTTTTACAGGTGTGTTTATAAATCAAAGGGCTTCCCAGGTAGCTCAGTTGGTAATCCGGCTGCAGGAGATCCCAGTTCGATTCCTGGTCTGGGAAGATCCCCTGGAAAAGGGATAGACTACCCATTCCAGTATTCGTGAGCTTTCTTGGTGGCTCAGAGGGTAAAGAATTCAACTGCAATGCGGGAGACCTGGGCTCAATCCCTGGGTTGGGAAGACCCCCTGGAGAAGGGCATGGCAACACACTCTAGTATTCAGCTTCCCAGGTGGCGCTAGTGGTAAAGAACCCGCCTGTCAATGCAGATGTAAGAGATGCACATTTAATCCCGGAGTCAGAGAGATTCCCCTGGAGGAGGAAATGGCAGCCCACTCCAGTATTCTTGCCTGGAGAATCCCATAGACGGAGGAGCCTGGCAGGATACAGTCCGTAGGGTCTCACAGAGTTGGATACAACTGAAGCAACTTAGCACACACACATATAAATCAAAACTCATCATATTGCACATTTTAAATGCATGCAGTTTGCTGCTGTTGTTCAGTCACTAAGTAGTGTCTGACTCTGCAACTCCATGGATTGCAGCACATCAGGCCTCCCTGTCCCTCACTATCTCCTGGAGTTTGCCCAAGTTCATGTCCATTGTACATATACATATTCATATAGTAAACATGCAGTTTACTGTATGTCAATTGCTCAATAAAGATGAAAAATGCAAAACGAGTACATTCCAATGTACCAATCAAGAACTACCATCTGAGTAGTTCATTAATTAATTCAAGAGAATTAATCCAATATGCACTCAATGAAGTGATGTTAACGAAGTACATTTATGCTTGTCATGGTACATCATAGGTTTCTATTTCACAAGCAAAGTCACCGCAACTATGATCCATAGACCTTTTGCTTTATCCATAGGCCTGCTTCTCCATCTCTCCCTCTACCCTTGCATTTTAACACTCATTCAACAAGTGTTTGTTGTACTGTTTTGTTGGTGAATTCTCTATCAATCTCCTCTGATTTCTTTTGAACTTGGGTCTTGTCTTCCAAGTTGCTAGGTACCCACCTTCCACCCCCATCCTCCTCTCCAGAAGCTAATCTTAAAATCTAGGGGTCTTTAAATCTAGGGTTTTTCTCTTCTGACCTACGAATCCTTGATAAAGCGATGAAGAACACCAGGGCTGTGAAAGAAGATGAGGAAGAATTCCCCAGCTGTTTACTAAGAAAGCAATCTCTGTCACTGAAATTCCGGAGCTTTGCCGCAAGTCTCACCGGAAGAAGCTCTATCTAAAAAGAATGTCTGTTCCCAGCTGGCTCTCGCCTTGTTTTGCGCTCAACCAATAAACTTGTGTCAGCTCAGGGAGAGGGAGATGGCGTAAGTGGGAATAACTACTTAAAGTGAAAAGAAACATGAGATGTTGATATTTTCTTGACACAAACCCTGATCACTTTCTTTCTTGCTAGGCTTCCCCACTTTTCCAGATGGTGCAGTCCATCATGTCTGGGCCATTCCCATATGCACGGTGGTTTACTAGTCCATATTCCCGCCAAGGTCATCTCACGACCTGAGATGGTTTCCTTTTCAGACATTCTTGGGCCACATTTTCATTTCCCCTACATCCTCACTTTTAAAAAATTCTATGTGAAATCATCTTTCCCCAGCAAGGCTAGTTAAGGGGTGACTGCTCAGGAGACAACAAATGACTCTAGAGTCCCACGTCCCAGGTTTGAGTCCTGGCCTGGTAACCTTGGAGACTTCAGAACTGCTGATGACTCTCAGAGCCTCCGTCTCTTTATCTATAAAAGGAGGCAGTAATACTAACCTGCATTTGTAAATTCTTTTTTACAATACCAGAATTTTATTGCTACCGACCCATGTTTTCTAAAACAACAAGAATGAATTGTGCCCAATGCTAAGTAAAGGCTGACTAATGGGTTCCTTTCACTCTCATTGGTAGGGTGAGTTCAGCCATTTGCCTTTGGGAAAATCCTCAGCTCTTCACTGCATCCGTAGTTTGTTTATTCCTGTTTGTTTTCTTGGGGTTCCCCCCTTTCTTTCCACTTGGACAGTTACTAAGCCTCAGGGGGTCTTAGCCTACAGAAAATTGTAAATCTCAGATGCTAATGAATTTTACGGCTCCGATCTAATTAGCCAAAGACCTCTGAGGCCTGCCAGGCACTTCATTAATTGTGTTATGGGAAGTTGGGTAGTTTCCTTGGAAATACCCAAGTTCAGAGATTTAGGTCATGGGTTTTCTGCAAATTTCTTACAGGGAACCAAATATGTGTCCGAGCGATTAGTCTTCTGTTCAAGTCTGCTTTTGCCTTGCTCTCATCACTAGTAAGGAGAGCTTTATGGCTGTGGTCCAGATTAAATTGCTTTGTGGGTAAAATGATTTCCTGTATGTATTCTTATATCAAAATCAATCAGTCTCTCTCTTTTAAAAAAATAAAGTGGCCCACATTCACAAGCTGTAGAATCTGCCAAGGGTGACTCTTATGATGTGCTGTAACCTCCCACTGTTGAATAAGAATATTCTTGAAAAAGCCCAAGTGAGAGGCTGGAGTCAACTCCCTTTCCTGCCAATCCATCTCTCTCTCTCAACTGGCCAGTCAGTATCCTTCTTTTCTGGCTCCCAGATCTACTCCCAGAACCCATGGTTTCATGTCAGTCAGGTTTGCTTTTTACACACACAGAGTTCTAAATTATGTTTGCAGTCCAGTCCAACCTTTATAAATAACCATCCACGTCCACCTGAAAGTCTTCTTCTGCAATGGAAGAAGGATACTCAACCACTGAATATTTGCAAATGCCCACCAGTAGACAAGACGGCAGAGCCCCAAGAGAGCAGAAGGGACGGGAAACTCATTAGCTGCCTATTGAATTCAAAGGAAAACAGGCACTTCCCCCAGATGTGCAAGACGAGGAATGGGATTCTTTTCATGTGTCAGCACCCAGTGCGCCTGCTCATTCTAAGAGTGACTGAAAACACACATGGGGTATCTTCCTATTCTCCTCTGGAGGGCGGAAAAGAGAACAGGTGGTATGTGGGAGAGGAAAAAGGAAGGGACCCCTACAGGGCACTGGAAGGGACCTGCTGCATCCCTTGAAGATAAGGCCCTGCATTGAGAATGGGGACCATAGAACCGGGAACTCTATTAGCTTGGTAAACAGTTGGCTCACCCTGCTAATGGGAGGAGATCGCATATTTGCTTTTGTCTGGTTACCCAGCACTGTTCAGCAAGTGAATCATAGAAACCTAAGGGCCAATGTCAATCACTTCCTGTCCCCCACAATCTTCACAGCCTCTCTCCATATAGCCCATCCTTTATCAGTGATGGGTGAAGAAGCTGCTTGACAGAAGTACTCCTGACTCCTCTTCCCTCTGCTGCTGCTGCTGCTGCTGCTAAGTCGCTCCAGTCGTGTCCAACTCTGTGCAGCATGGACTGCAGCCTACCAGGCTTCTCCATCCAGGGGATTTGCCAGGCAAGAGTACTGGAGTGGGGAGTTATTGCCTTCTCCACCTCTTCCCTCTAGTTTCCCGCAATTCCAATGTCTCAGATAGGTTGTGGCATGGAGCCAGGGAACATAGCATGGATGACCCCGCAGAGCAACTCAGAAAGAAAAGAGAGAGGGATTGTTGGGGAAAGAGGAAAACCCATCTGGGCAGGCTGAGCTCTGTTTGCAAACAAGGTGACTGGCTAAAAAAGGAAAAGATGCGTTTGATTCAAAGCCTGTTACTTCCAGTGTTCACTGCCGCCCTATACACTATAGCCAAGACATCGGAGCAACCTAAATGTCCATCAACAGATGAGTGGATAAAGAGGTGGTACATATGTACAGTGGAATATTATGCAGCCACAAAAAGAATGACCTAATGCCATTTGTGTCAACATGGATGGACCTAGAGATTATCATACTGAGTGAAGTAAGTCAGAGAGAGAAAGACAAATATCATATGAAATCACTTATATGTGGAATCGGAAAAAAAAAAGGACACAGATGAACTTAGTTACAAAACAGAAATAGAAAAAGGACACAAATGAACTTAGTTACAAAACAGAAATAGACCCACAGACAGAGAACAAATTTATGGTTACCAAAGCAAAAACATGGTATATGGGGAAGATAAACTAGGAGTTTGAGATTAACATATACACACTGCTATATATAAAACAAATAAACAACAAGGGCCTACTGTATAGCACAGGGAACTATATTCAATATTTTGTAATAACCTATAAGGGAAAAAGGAGTACGTCAAGGCTGTATATTGTCATCCTGCTTATTTAACTTATATGCAGAATACATCATGAGAAACGCTGGACTGGAAGAAACACAATCTAGAATCAAGATTGCTGGGAGAAATATCAATAACCTCAGATATGCAGATGACACCACCCTTATGGCAGAAAGTGAAGAGGAACTGAAGAGCCTCTTGATGAAAGTGAAAGAGGAGAGTGAAAAAGTAGGCTTAAAGCTCAACATTCAGAAAACGAAGATCACGGCATCCAGTCCCATCACTTCATGGGAAATAGACGGGGAAACGGGAAACAGTGTCAGAGTTTATTTTTCTGGGCTCCAAAATCACTGCAGATGGTGACTGCAGCNGGGCTGGAAGAAACACAATCTAGAATCAAGATTGCTGGGAGAAATATCAATAACCTCAGATATGCAGATGACACCACCCTTATGGCAGAAAGTGAAGAGGAACTGAAGAGCCTCTTGATGAAAGTGAAAGAGGAGAGTGAAAAAGTAGGCTTAAAGCTCAACATTCAGAAAACGAAGATCACGGCATCCAGTCCCATCACTTCATGGGAAATAGACGGGGAAACGGGAAACAGTGTCAGAGTTTATTTTTCTGGGCTCCAAAATCACTGCAGATGGTGACTGCAGCCATGAAATTAAAAGATGCTTACTCCTTGGAAGAAAAGTTATGACCAACCTGATAACATATTCAAAAGCAGGGACATTACTTTGCCAACTAAGGTCCGTCTAGTCAAGGCTATGGTTTTTCCTGTGGTCATGTATGGATGTGAGAGTTGGACTGTGAAGAAGGCTGAGCACCGAAGAATCGATGCTTTTGAACTGTGGTGTTGGAGAAGACTCTTGAGAGTCCCTTGGACTGCAAGGAGATCCAACCAGTCCATTGTGAAGGAGATCAGCCCTGGGATTTCTTTGGAAGAAATGATGCTGAAGCTGAAACTCCAGTACTTTGGCCACCTCATGCGAAGAGTTGACTCACTGGAAAAGACTGTGATGCCGGGAGGGGTTGGGGGCAGGAGGAGAAGGGGACGACCAAGGATGAGATGGCTGGATGGCATCACGGACTTGATGGGCGTGAGTCTGAGTGAACTCCGGGAGTTGGTGATGGACAGGGAGGCCTGGCGTGCTGGGATTCATGGGGTCGCAAAGAGTCGGACACGACTGAGCGACTGAACTGAACTGAACTGATAAGGGAAAAGAATCTGAAAAAGAACAGCTATAGATAGGTAGATACATAGATATTTGAATCACTGTGCTATGCTCTTGAAACTAACACAACATTGTAAATCAAGTATACTTCAGTAAAACAAAACAAAAAGACTGTTATTCTGTTTATCTGACACCAAATTCCTGATTTGATTGGGTTCCCTTCCCTTCTATGGAGCAGTTTTTGACTGAAATGACCAATTGTGATTTCACTGTGGAAACAGCTTCATAGCAGAATTTGTGTCGGGAGTTTGTGTCGGGAGTCAAGTTGTAGAAATGTGATCCTCAAATCATTATGGAATCATGAGATAAAAAGAAAGAGTTGCAACAGTTTATAGGAAGTCTAAAGCAAAAGTGGAAAGAATCAATGCTGAAAATAGGAGCCTTAACTGGTATCCAAGTCTCGGCTTAGTTTACCCCGATCTTACTCAGGTTGAAATGCAGGTTGACCTCACAACTTGAGAATCTCTGGGAACCAGTCAAGTTCCAAGGAATTTTCCATTTCAGGTAAACAAGCTGTTGTTTGGGGCGGGCCGGGGAGGTGGGGAGGGGGGTTTCCTTTCAAGTTACTCTTATCTTTTATCAAGGCCGAAGGCAGAGCAGTGGTGACTCTAAAGAAAAGCAAACATCAGAGCATGATATCAGAACAGGCTCTCACTCAGCAGCCCACGGTCAATATCTGTGGTTCTCAGTCCCCACCCTCCCATGTTAATCATCTCCACCTAATCCCAGATTAAGTCTCCCGATCTAGATGTCCAGTCCAAGGCCTCTTTCCCAAACTTATTAGAAGGAGAAGGAACTTCCCTGGTGGTCCAGTGGTTAAGAATCTGCCTTGCAATGCAGCGGACATGGGTTCAATCCCTGGTCAGGGCACTAAGATCCCTCCTGCTGCAACTACTGAGCTGGTAGGCCACAACGAGAGAGTCCTTGCACCACAAGAAAAGATCCACATGACACAATGCAGATCCCGTGTGCTGCAACCAAGATTCAACGTAGCCAAAGAAAGAAAGATGATCTCGAAAATGACCCTAATCGGTATACTATAACATTCTTATCACGAAACATTTATCCCACTCCCTGCTGTTGGCAGCCCCATCACCTGAGAATCAGATGGCACCAGGACAAGGCCCACGGGCTTCCTCCCCAGCCTTTGCACTCCGTGCCCACCAGCCATCCACCTATGTCTTCTCTCTTCCCTGCAGTCCAGTAAGAGGCTCTCACCCTCCTCCCACTTCCAATGCCTCTGCACTTGATGCCTGTCAGCCTGGGACACTTTGGCCCCCAATTTTTCTCGCAGCTGACTCACTCCAGTCATCTTGTCTGAGCCCAAGCTCTCCTTCTCAAAGCCAGACTTTCCCAGACCACTCGAGACAAATCCACTGCTCCACTACCTTCTTCCTTCTCCATCTGTTTACTTGATTTTTTTATTTTCTTTCGTTGACTCGAAGCTGATTGAGTTTATTCTCCTAAGGGCACAGAACTTGCCTGGCTTTTTCAAGCTATATTTATTGAATGATTAAATAGACACACACAGGTCAGCCATCTCCCACTGCCTCCCTACCCAGGAGGGATTCAAATTAAAGGTTTTCCATTTCTAGAAACTTCCATCCCCCTAAACCACCACCTCTGTCCACCCCCCCCCAACACACACACATACCTTTCTCACACCATCTCATCCTAACCCACTCTCGAGGAGACCTGGATATACCTAGATTCCAACTTAACATGTGGAACTGCAGTATCTCCCCCCAATTCTTGAATGTCTGATGCATATGTGAGTCTCTGGCTTATGGTAGGCCCACGTGCTCAATAAACACTTGCTGGCTCCATAAATAAACTAATGAAGGAATCAAAGGGGCTTATTAGCACAGCTGATGGTCTATTTTTATATCGGGTTTTACTGGAAATCAGCAAACATTTTCCGGGAAGGCCTCGATGGTAAATATTTGAGGGTTTGCAGGCCATACGATCTCTGCTACAGCTCCCGCATTCTGCCCTTGCAGCAGGAAGGAATGAGCTGGGCTGTGTGCCAGGAACACTTCATTTACAGAAATAGGCGGTGGGTTGGATTTGGCACCTACCTGGCAAAGATCCTTAAAAGGTATTGCTTTGTTTAGCCCTAAAATACTTCGAGGTAGATATTAGAATTCTTTTCTTCTTGGAGAGGAAGAAATTGGGACTCACAGAGGCTGAGTAACTTGCTGCAAGTGGGAGAGCCAACCTATCCAGTCCAGAGCATACACCAAAAGACCCAAGGAATAATCTAGAAAGAAGGAGGTGCTCATCATCTGGAGAAGACTGAGGTATTGAAGATGATCAGCAAAGTGTTTTCTTAAAAACCTTTAGTATCACCAAGCAAAAATGTTTAAAATGAAAGGTCAGGTGCTGCTGCTGCTTTTTTTTTTTTTTTTTTTTTGCTATTTGGTGATGCATAACATTCAAATGATTTGAAGGAGAAAAAAGTTTCTTACATGATATAGGTTTGGGGAGAGTCTTGGGCTCTTGCCTGGCATAAAATGCTAAGCTGTCCTGAGTTGTCTGTGTCCAGATGCCTGGAGGGGGCGGGGGTTCAGGGAAAGGCAGGGGTCAGCATGTACTGTGAATGCACCCTGCACACTTAGTCTCACACAACCCCTGCCTTCGAATGAGCGATGACCCTTCATCAACAAGAAAAGGGAATCAGTGCAGACCTCTGTGGAGGCCATGGCGACCTGCCTGCAGAGAAAGTGACTCGATTTGACCTTAGGAGATTTCCCTTATGATGCTTTCCTGCCTCTGTTTCAGCAGCCTGTAAAAATTATAAAACATAAAAAGTCTCTTAATTTTAAAGCATAGAGAAGCAATGGCACCCCACTCCAGTACTCTCGCCTGGAAAATCCCATGGACGGAGGAGCCTGGTGGGCTGCAGTCCATGGGGTCACTAAGAGTCGGACACGACTGAGCGACCTCACTTTCACTTTTCACTTTCATGCATTGGAGAAGGAAATGGCAACTCGCTCCAGTGTTCTTGCCTGGAAAATCCCAGGGACGGGGAGCCTAGTGGGCTACTGTCTATGGGGTCGCACAGAGTCGGACACGACTGAAGCGACTTAGCAGCAGCAGCAGCAAGTGAAAAAAGTGAAAGTGAAAGTGAAGTGGCTCAGTCACCCCCAACTCTGCAACCACATGGACTGTAGCTAGCCTACCAGGCTCTTCCATCCATGGAATTTGCCAGGCAAGAGTACTGGAGTGGGTTGCCTTTTCCTTCTCCAGGGGATCTTCCTGACCCAGGGATCTAACAGAACCTGTAATCCAAGATGTCTGTACTTATGAGAGGAAGTTCTCCTGGTCATTACAATCAGATTCCAATCCCTCTTTTTAAAAATAAGGAAACGGGAACCAGAACACATTAGTGACACATAGCATTCAGACACAAAGCTGCTCTGTCTTTACATAGACCAAAGCCTTTAGGATGTTTTTTTTAAAGTTTTCAACTATGTATTGAAACGTTTTTACCATTAATTCAGTAACATAAAAATATGCTTTGTATGCAGAAATTTTTACACACAGCTTCTCTACACATCTTTCGAGTAAAATGATACAGATTTGAGTGAAAGGACCAGCTGGTGGTATTTTAGAGTTTCTCATAGAGCATTCCAGCTTGTTCTTTGACCAAGTCAGGTGGATTAAAAATGATCCCTTGGAAAAATCTTATCCAACTGATTATTGCTGGGTGATAAGTTTGTGCAGTCTTTTTGAAGTTTTCTCCCCTCCTGAATATCTATTAAATAAAAAATGATTAAACTTTTTGAACAAGTGATTTCACTTCTGGAAGTACATCTTACAGAATCTCTTGTATACGTGCACATAATCCAGTAGAAGGGTGTTTACTGTAGCATCATCAACTTTCCATAACATTAAAATATCCTTCAGACACCGTGTTTTAAAATGATGCTTACTCTCCCATTTTGCTACACCATCATTTATCTGACTAATGTCCTTTGCTTGGCTATTCAGGTTATTTCAAACTTCCTCTTACTACAGCTGGAGACATGAATATTCTTGTGGGGAATCCACACAGAAGAGCCTCTGTGAAGAGAAAAAAGATGAGGAGATGAATCTCTTCTACTAGAACACACACAACGTCATAAAGAGAATGAAAGAGTGAAGTTACTCAGTCGTGTCCAACTTTTTGCAACCCCATGGACTGTAACCCACCAGGCTCCTCCATCCATGGGATTTTCCAGGCAAGAAAACTGGAGTGGGTTGCCATTTCCTTCTCCAGGGGATCTTCCCGAGCCAGGGATCATATCTGGGTCTTCCGCATTGCAGGCAGACTCTTTACCACCTGAGCCACCAGGGAATCAGAGAATGAAAGAGGCGGCACAATTAGTGAGGTGATTAAAAGCCAGCATCCACGGCACGGTTCCTCTGCTAACCGAGAGTGTAGCCTGGGGGCATGGAATGCCTTTCTTCTTGAAAAAGGAATCACCCCAAGCTTGGCTGGGAGTCCCTCCAGCTGCTGATCTGCGAGAGGCTGACTCCATGGTGATTTACAGAGAGAAAAATGTGGCCCCTGGCTGATTTTTAAACTACCCAGCATGCATGCTTTGTCCCTCAGTCAGACTCTTCAAGACCCCATGGACTGTAGCCTGCCAGGCTCCTCTGTCCATGGGATTTTCCAGGCAACAAAACTGGAGTGGGTTGTCATTTCCTCCTCCAGGGGATCTTCCCGACCCAGGGATCAAACGTGTGTCTATCTCCTGCATTGCAGGAAGATTCTTTACCAGCTGAGCCATCAGGGAAGCCCTAAACTACCCAGGGATAAGCCCATATAGAGAGTTTCCTGCGCAGGAAACCTCCTATGTTCCTTGTCCAGGGGACAGAAGAAAGAAACGGAGCGGGGATGGGGGCAAAGAGCCGGGAGATTTCCACGTGGTCACTGTCCCGCAACATCCCAACTGAAAGCTTTGAAAGAGGCAAGTGGAGGCGAGGATGACAAATCAAATGAAGCCTCTCTTTCCACCTTGGGAACAAGTGCTGTTCCTCAGAACTGAAACTGTGAGTCAACCTTGGTAACAACGTGGCTGGGAACTGAACCATGTGTAGCAAATTAAATGTAAAATTGATTTCAGAACAGAGCCATCCACTGTGATCACTAATGTTATAGTGGGAGTAATTTTTAGGGGGAAACCAGAAATAGAAGGATCACTGTGACCTACACCGTATCAGCTGTACCTTCATTGTGCCATTAAGAGCTATCCACAGCTCCACTGCAGGAAACAGATACAGGTTATTGGAAGATCAAAGTGTGCAGAAAAAGTCAAACAATTACTGACAATATAGACTAGGTAGTTAAGTCAACTTTATTGAGTCAGTTCAGTATTTCATTCATTGAAGATAGTTTGTACTAGGATCTCCGTACCAGTTTAGAGGTAAAATAGAGGCAAAGAAAGACCTTTTAAACTCTGTCGCTCTTGATCTCAGTCATAAAAATAACAACATTGTCAGCAGAAATTACACGGTACCCCAGTTTTTAGCAGAACAGAATTACAGGGGGTGGCTTTAAGATAGTTTCTTCTTTTTTGTTTTTGTTTGGTTGTCATGGAAGTGGGTGTCTGCTCCAAAGAGCTGTGTCTAACTTCTTCACCCAATGTTCTTCAGGTAGTAGGAGTAAGGAGAGGTGGCTTTACTGAATGTGAATTAAGCAAAAGCATAGGTCTTAAAATGAGATTCCATTGGAAAGAGATTTGACTGAAGATGGAACGGAGGCTTCCCTTGTGGCTCAGATGGTAAAGAATCCGCCTGCAATGCTGGAGACCTGGGTTCAATCCCTGGGTTGGGAAGATTCCCTGGAGAAGGGAACAGCTACCAACTCCGGTATTTGGGCCTGGAGAATTCCGTGGACAGAGGAGCCTGGTGGGCTACAGTCCATGGGGTCACAAAGAGTGAGACATGACTGAGTGACTTTCACTTCACTTGAACTTGGAGCACAGGGTAAGGCATCAGGTGGCATATTTTCATTCCATTCAAATGAGTCTTAGAATTTGAAAGCCTACATCAGTCAAGCACTATCATTTCAGAAAGCATGCCATGAATGACTTCTGGACCCATCCAAGGATCTTCTCAACCGAGGGATCAAACCCAGGTCTCCCACATTGCAGGCAGATTCTTTACCGTCTGAGCCACTAGGGAAGCTCAAGAATACTGGAGTGGGTAGCCTATCCCTTCTCCAAGGGATCTTCCCGACCCAGGAATCGAACCAGGGTCTCCTGCATTGCAGGCAGACTCTTTAGCAACTGAACTATCAGAGAAGCCCAGGAAGGCTACAGGGAGATGAAAATAAGAGTGAACAACTGTCGTCCAAAGCTCTGACACGACTCAGAAACAAGTGAGTTATTCAGGAAACGGAAGCGTAGGACTCGGAGACGGTGACTTCATCTTTCTGGATCTGAGATTCCTCATGAAAATGGAATTCAAAAGGCCCTGCCTGAAGGATGGCTGCCCAACAGGGGGGACTTATTTCCTCCTGCTCCCCCTCTGCGCCTCTCGCATGCCCAGCTCCCAACAGTCCCCAGAAGGCTTTGCTCCGGTCTGTGTAGCTCAAAGCTCTCCTCGGTGTTGTCAATGGAAAACTTGGGGGAGCTGCTGAGTGTGTGGCCCAGTCCTCACAGACTTCCCTGGCTGATTAGACCACCCTGAGAATGGGTCACAGGGGAGAAAACTGTCCTCCCAGTTATTTGCCATAGGAGACAGGTTGGTTAAATATAAAACGATCAGTTCAGTATATTATATGTTTTCTAATACATGACCACGCCCTTGGTCAGACTCTATACAATACATGCCAAAGTGAAATACAGTGGAAATCAGAACAACAACAAATCATGCAGTAACAATGGGCTGTGATTTGGGGCCCCACATGGAAGGAGAATCACATGCAGATCCATGACAGCGAATGGCATTTATTCTTTCCTAGTGTTTTAACATGTCACTGGAAGGAGTCACCTGACCAGTTCTTTTTCTTTCTTTTCCAATGAAAGACACTAATGTTATTAACACAATAATAATTATAACAACTAAAGGCATTCAGTGCTCTCTGTGTGCCAGACATTGTCCTAGATGCTTTGCACACATGACCTCATTAAATTTCTTTCAACAACACTTTTTTTTTTTTTTTTTTTTGGACACACAGCGTGACTTGAGGGATCTTAGTTCCCTGTCCAAGGATTGAACCTGCGCCCCCTGCCTTGGAAGCGTGGAGTCTTAACCTCTGGACCACCAAGGAAGTCTGTCAACAATGCTTTGAGCCTGACCTTATCCTTCTCATTCTAGAGATGAGGAAACTGAGCCTTGGAAAAATAAACTCGCTTAATACCACACAGCCAGAAAGCAGGACTGCTGCCACTGGAACCACATCCAGCCTTCTTTCCTGGGGCCACACCACACCAGAGAAAGGACACTCATGGGGTACTGAGTCTGATAGGTGTGTGCTCCTGAGTTCAACCTTCTCTCTTTAATGGGACGGGAGGTAATCATATTTCTGATTCTATCACGAGTGCACCCCTCCTACTATCTCGTCGAGGTTCCTTCTTTATGTCTTTAGTTGTAGAAGATCGTTTTTGGAAGGTCCCAGTCTTTTTCATCAATGGTTATGCAGCAGTTAGATATGATGCTGGTGTTTGTGTGAGAGGAGGTGAGCTCAAGGTCCTTCTGTTCCATCATCTTGCTCTAGGATCAGGAATTAATGTTTCCAAACTGAGATGCAAAGTGGGACCTGACTTCATCGGTGAAAGGCTATTAATGGCGGGGCTGGGGAGGCATTCCATAAAAGGCCCTGGCTGTGCTTTTCCCCCTTGGAATTGCTGTGCACTGCAGAACAATGGCTCTGGGGTATCTGGGATCTGTCAAAGACCAGTCAATATAAACAACAAGAGTGATATCGAATTCTACCATGAACTTGTGGCAGAGAGAAAGTCCCAAAGGTTTACATTTCGGGCCATGAAAGGCAAGTATAATGTGCCATTAACTGAGGCAATAGAGGGAATTTCCCTCAACACAGGGACCTCTTTATCCAGAAGCAATGCAGACCCGGGAAAATGCTGTGCTAGCTGTGCCTGCCGGAGCCCTGCACCCCATCATGCCAGGTGAGGATCCTGCCTTCCTTATGGTTCCAAGGCAAGATGCCCAACGGTGAACACTGCAAACTGGCAGTCTCTGCAAAAGGAACTTGGAAGCCACATGCCCTGAAGTCTACAAAGGAGGTGACATGGTATAATTTGCTGGCCTCCAGGGCCTGCCCCCAAATCCGCCACCCTAGAAACCTGAGGTTAAAGGGGAACAAAGCAGCTCTGTTCTCTTTTTGCGTTTATTTACTTCCTCATCCACTGTATCCCAGCATGAAAAAAATGAGCCTATGCTTTCTCCAGTGTGATCAGTGGACAGAACGCAAAGGACAGGGCTTCATGATGGAGCCCAAATTCGAGGGAGAGTCCAGAATGCCACCTGCTGTGATGAAAGCAGCCAGAAGTCAGTAGTCAGGGGTCACTTCTGAGATGGCTGCACTTTGCGGTCAGGGAGAGAGTCTGCCTCTTAGAGATGTTGGCAAGGGAAGAGAATAAGCCACCTCATCGCTGAATCTATGCGAATGTCAAGGGATACTTCTAATAAAGATTCTCAACAGTTTCAAGGACCTGAGATTTGAGAGCTATCCTTGGCAATCCAAGGCTTATATCTGATGCCTGCCCTAGAGCACTTAGATTCCAATGGAGAAATAAGAAACCAAATCCTGAAGTTTACGGAGGAAAGAAGGTACTAATAGCAGGGCAGAGTTTGACTGCTTGGACAGTGGTCCCCCAATATTTTCTATGGCCCAGTGATTAAGGGAGTTGAAAATCTGGAATTTTGTCCATAGTCCATATCTTCCAAGTTCCAAATTCAAAAACTGTCAAATGATGCAACTTTTCTGGTCCAGATTTGTGAATGTGTAACATGAGCAAGATAACTGAAGTCCCTTCACATAACTGTGTTTGCAAAAAGGCCCTGTGACTTTTAGTTGTGTCGGCTTAAAGGAGGGAGATGTTGAAGAGAAACAGAGGAACTCTCAGTAGAATTGATAGAGCCATGGATGTGAGGGGGAAAAATGCCTGCATTCAGGGAAGGAGATGGGCAAGTCCTGGAGACCCGGGTAGCTGATGCAGAAGCTTCTTGAAAGATGATGGTGGGGCAGCAGACTGGAAAAGATACAGAGCCCTTAACATGGGATATAAATGGGACCATGTGTCACGGTGATGTATGGCATCTCCCAAATTTCAAATGTTTTGCTTCCCTGTAGTGACTTACTGTTTCTGTACCTTTCATTCCACCATAGTCAATATACATCTATTCCATCTAATCAAAACAGCCACCACTGATCAAGCGATTTCTAGCTTCAGGCACCGTTCTGTGGGCCCTATATATTGCCCTCCTCAATCCTCACAACAGCCACGTGGCGTACACTGTACTACTCCTTCCATTCAAGATGAGAAAACTGAGGCACAGAGACGTTAATTAACTTAGTCAAGGTCACACAGCTTGAAAGTGGTCCAACCTGAGACTGAACCCACACTGTGTGATCACAGAGCCTCCCCCCCCCACCGTTATCCTCGAACTTGAAAGATCCTTTTGCTGGGGAAAAAAAAAAGATAAAGAAATCTAGATTGCTGAGTATTCATCCAATGAGATATCCAGGAGGTCTATGTAGTTTGTCAATTCATTTTACACATGCAAGCCTGACCACAGTAGCCCTGATCCTCAGAAGGTGCCAATACAGGCAGGGGATATTGCCTCTAATTAAGCTGGAAATGTTTCCCGATTCCTTGGCTGACCTGCCAGGCAAATCTGCTGCAGGAACAGTTTTCATGGCGTTTGTGACAAACTTCTATGATAAGAAAGACATAAATCGACTGCCTTCTTTCACAGACCACACTGGCTTGGTAGCCCCCAGCTGTGCAGTGACAACAAATACGCCACGGGGCCGCCCTAAGTGGGTGCTTATCCCTTTCAGTCTTTTTAATCCCTGAACAAGCAAAGAGCATTCACAGGAACAAAGGAGATGCTGCTATTCAATCATGTTATATATGAAAAGATATTTCTGCAATTAAAAAAAAAATTAGATCACGTCTGCAAGAGCCAGTGCAAGCGCTCCATTCATCTTCCTACATCTGTGTCACTGGACCTTCGAGCTCACTCACTTGTGTAACGTAGGGGAACCAAGAGTGCTGCTTCTTCATTGTCGCACAAGCCTCTGCAGCCCCTCAGCTGTTACGAAACGCCACTGAGCTTCACAACAGGAAGTACAATCCATGGCCAGTACATAAAGCCCTTCCTTCCCTTTTAGCAGCCCCAGAACTTCCTTATCCTCAGTTCCAAATCCTTTTACAGATGTCAACTTAGGACCTTAGGTTTCCCTTTCCCTCTCTGATCTCCTCTATGGGTCAAACAGTATGAATCGGACTTCTGTAATTCACCCCTCCTTTTAGGTAGTGTATATGTGTGTGTGTGTGTGTGTGTGCGTGTGTGTGTGTGCGTGTGTGCGTGTGCGTGTGTGTGTTCAGCCATATTCATCTCTTCACAACCTCATGGACTGTAGCCCACCAGGCTCCTCTGTCCATGGGATTTCCCAGGCAAGAAATACTGGAATGGGCTGCCATTTCCTTCTTCAGGTTAGAAGCAAGCGAAGAGACAAGCAATACTATCTGCCTTGTTCCCACGGAAAGCATGACATCACAGGGGAAAAGCTCACTTGACTGTCCCCATCTTTCTTCTGTAAATATTTTGAGTAGAGCTTTAGCAACATCACTTTGCCCTTGAGTTGGAATTTCCCTTTTAATTTAGCCCTGGCACGCCCAGTTCAAAATCCAACCAGGGAGCCTGAAGCAGGCAAGAGTATTTTGTATATAAATCTTTGCAAACATAATAGAAAGTGTAAAAAGAACTCTGTAAATAGCTGTTCAAGCTCAGCAACTACAACTTATGCCAGGCAAATGGGGAAAAAATACTAATGTGTCTGTGATTCTACACGAGAAGAAGGAAAGAGGTTCCTGAAAAAGCGTGCAGCTAATAAACATTTCGTTCCTAGATCCAAGAATGCACTTGCTCGAGAATTTCTACAGATAGGTGCGTTCGTTTTCTCTCATTGCTGTAACAAATGACTACAAGCTTAGTGGCTTAGAATAAGACATATTTTTTTTTTCTCACACAGCTCTATAGATCAAAAGCTTGGTGTGGATCTCGCCGGGCTAAGATCGAGGTGTTGGCTATGTTGTGTTACATTCTGGAGGTTTTCTGGGAGAATCCACTTCCTTGCTTCTTCCAGTGTCTAAAGCTGCCTGCATTCCTCGGCTCACGGTCCCTTCCTCTGCTTTCAAAGCTGACCCTGTCCAGCCAGGTCCTCTTCATGCCACCATCTCTCTGGATCTCTCTTCCATAGTCACATCTTCGCTTTTCACTTGTAAGGACTCTTGGGATTACATTGAGCTCACCCAAGTACTCCAGGATCGTCACCCCACTTTAAGTTCACCTGATTAGCAATCTCAATTCCACCTGCAGCCTAAATTCCTCTTTGCCTTGTCACATACATTTTCACAGTTTCCAGGGCTTAGGATATGAACATCTTTGCAGAACCATTATTTTCTCTACCACAACAGGCTATATATATATTTTTTTTTTTTCTCAGTAACATAACATTTGTTCTCTTTGTACTGTGACAAGACCCTCATATTTCTAGGAACTCAAAAGCAGGAAAATGTTAAGATACATGAAGTCATATAAATAATAGCCGCTCCAGTACTTATTATGCACGTGGGCATGCTAAATCGCCTCAGTCGTGTCCGACTCTTGGCGACCATATGGCCTGTAGCCGGGCTTCTCTGCTATATTGGGGAATAGACTGGGTTGGCCAAAAAGTTCGTTCAGGCACGTCCATAACCCCTCATGGGCAAATCCGAATGAACCTTTTGACCAACCCAATACTTACTCTATATTCATGTGTTTTCTGAGTTTTCACCAGAACCCTGTAAAATAGACAGTATGGATGATAATATTCTCATGCTCAGTTGAAAAAAATCTGAGGTTCAGAAAGATTCAGGTTCACTCAGCTATGGGGGCACCCTGGCTGCCAATGAGCCATGAAAGGCATTTTTTTTTCCTGCCTTCTCAACCTCCAGGCCCTCACCCAGGGAGGCCTCCCCCATTCTCCCCCAGCCTCTCCCTTTTCTCTCATCCTGAAGGAAAGCCCACCTGCCTGGTGAGTCCTGGAGCTAAACAGCTGGAATCCTGACAGCCCTCCCAGTCCTGGCTGGTCCTCGGCATCAGCCCCACCCCTGCTCCCAGTACTGAAGTCTGGGGTTGCTGGTGGTCTGGGCACGTTGAGAGTTTTGTGGAAGATGTGACTGCTAGAGCATCAGGGCTACATCTCGGCCATCTTTGCATCAAGAAAGCAAATTCTCATGAGAGAACAGAAGCTTTGAATATGGAAAGTAGAACTTGGGGACCCTTTGGCTGAACTCCACCTGAAATCCCATAGGTTTTCAACACTGCGATTTCTTCTGTGTTGGGTCTCTCTCCCGCGAGAGATCCTCTCTGGGGACCAAACTGAGGCTGTGTGTCAGTCAGCTGGCCCCATTTCCCTGCAGCCCTTTGGTTTCAGTGGAGGAAATGGGGCCATGCCCCGCAAGTCAAGTCCCTACATGGGTGAGAGTCAGCAAGGGCAGAGTGAGGCAAGAGCAGAGATGATCACCGCCAACAAAACGAATAACCAGCCACTGAAAACGACAGCTTTTCTGTTTGGGCGCTGACATGGTACAGGTTTTGGCCGTTTTCCTGTGCTTTTAGCTGGGGATAAAGGCACTCTTTTTGTGAGTTCTTTGCTGTAAAATCAAAGAGTTCAACCAACTACCATGTGATAAAGAAAGATAAGATTGCTGGAGTCTCTTCCTAATGAGCCCTGCTTGAAAATCATACACACATAAATTCTCAAGTATTAGGTTTTTTGGAGACCAGGACATTGCCCAGTTCTAAGAGTCTATATCTCCCATGATTAGCTCAACACCCCTGCAGTATTTTCTCCTTAGTGAGGTCAAATTGGGCAGATCCCTGTGTATCACCTTTCTAGACCTCCCTCCCAGCCCACTAACTATGTAGGAATGACTTCTGATTTTTCCTGGGCTCATAGCAAACGTGTCCTCAGTGATACCTCTTTCTGCAACCTAGAGTTTCTGTTTACAAACCACACTAGCTGTGTGCATCACATGGTATGGTGGCACTAGTAGAGAAGAACCCGCCTGCCAATGCAGGAGATGTAAGAGACATGGGTTCGATCCCTGGGTGGGGAAGATCCCCTGGAGGAGGGCATGGCAACCCACTCCAGTATCCTTGCCTGGAGAATCCCATGGACAGAGGAGCCTGGCGGACTACATTCCATGGGGTCGCACAGAGTCAGACACGACTGAAGTGACTTAGCACGCACACATGCTCGACAACTGGACAGCGACTGCTTGGGGTCATTTCAACCCTGCCCCTCAGAGTCAGTCCAGCCAGGGGCCTGCATAAAATAGGTGCTCAGGGAGGCTGGTGAAAAGATCAGCTAGACGTGTACAAGTGGAGGTTTGCTAGAAAAAAAAGCTACCAAATGCCGTCTTGTGCCTGGGATTGGCTTCTGGGAGAGAAAAAGCATATTAATGGAAAATCTGATGAAACTCAAATAAAATCTAGAGTTGAGTTAATAGCACTGCCCCAATGTCAGTTTCTTTGTTTTACAGACAGTGAAAATGTCAGATGTTAACATTGGGGGAGGCTGGGGGAGGGGTATATGGGACTTTCTGTATGATCTTTGCAACTTT
>SJYA01003361.1:1470933-1517421 GCA_006410615.1 Neotragus moschatus | reverse complement strand
TAATCCCAGAACAAAAAATTTGCTCAAACAAAAAGAACAAGTTTGCGACTTTTTTTTTAATATAAATCTATTTATTTTAATTGGAGGTCAATTACTTTACAATATTGTATTGGTTTTGCCATACATCAACATGAATCCGCCACAGGTATACACGTGTTCCCCATCCTGAACCCCCCTCCTTCCTCTCTCCCCGTAAAGACATGGAGATGTTTTAAGATCAGTGGTACAATAAGAAAAGTGGGTTTGGCCTTTTCTCAGCCCCTCCCTTCTTTACTCCCCCCATCCTGGGTCCTGGCTCACTGGCTAGAGGTGTAGAATGGGCAGTGGGTGTCCTCTTCTACCCCCACATCTGGAAGTGGGCACAATTCAAAGTACAAAAGATTTAGCCATTCCAAGTGACGGTGAGAAGGGCCATTTGAATCAAAAGGGGTGTTTTCCTTTGATTTACCAGAATACCTCTGGAAAGTGTTGGCATTCACCCAGCCAAGATCACAGTCTCACGTGGAAAACGTTGGGTCACCCCTCAGCCTCAGCTTTAAGACCCTCCAATGGACTGAGATCTGGTGATGGAGAGAAGGGCGTTTTTCTTCACAATTCCCTTCCCCGAGGCTGGGAGGATGTTACAGGCTGGACCTGATATTGACCAGGAAACTAGTCTTTGTTTCCCTGGGTGGCTTATCCAGGCCATAGAAGACAGTTCAGTAACTGATAAGAGAAAGGCGCCTTTACTTGCCACCCCTCGAGTTCAATTCCAAACAAAAGAGACTGATGCAAACTCCCCGAGTGAAGTCCAAACTGCTGGGCCACTGCTATATGGCTCAGAGGGCTCCATTTGTCCTTACTGAGAGTGTCCAAGGGGAGTCCAGCTGGCCTGAGATGGAACAACCATGGTATCTGGTTGGTGACAAGTCTTAACCACCAGAAGGAGGAAGGTAGGCTGCAAGATTCTGGCAAATGCAGAGAAATCCAATGTCAGCTCTCCACCACCCACTCATCACCCCATCCTCACAACTCCCACCAGGTCCTACTGAATACAGACAAATGGTCCCAAGTCTCTCAGACTGAGATGAAGCCCCTCGTAGCAATGAAACCCTATGCACATCACGATGGCTTTTGCCTCCGCAAGAAAAAACAGGAACCATTTAGCCTGTGTCCGCTTAGAGCTGTAAGTTTACTTTTTTCTTATCACTGTGAGCATTTTCCTCTGAGAAGAAACTGAGCTCGCAAAATGACTTGGGGGGCTTAGTCCTCCCCAGCTCAGCCAGCTCACAGGGCAGGGGCCTGGCTTTTCCCTCCTGAACAGATCTCTGGGGCCCCAGGACATGCATTCACATGCGAGGGTTCAGCCCAGACGATGGACCCCAAGACTTGCAATAACCAGTAGTGACTTGGTCTAGATGTCAACAGTCATAGAAGGCGGGTTTTGTGAGAACCCTGCTCTCTGCAGATGGGCTCTGCCGTCTATCCCTAGCCAGGGCCCTGCGAATACTCCCCACTCTCTTCAGGATGGCTCAAGCAAAGGATTGAACAGTGGGCGGTGGCAGCCCCTCACAGAGGAAAAGCCTCAGCATCGGACCAGCTCTTGGCTATTTTTATTTCCCAGTCAAGGATGCACGCTTCCATTTGCTGACATAGACCGAGTCACTCTTGGAGCCGAGATTAGCATGCAGGAGTCTCAGCTTGCAGTCTGGTGGGGAGACGCTTCCAACATTATTTATGCAACGGTCCTCCTTGCTCACTTCTCCCCTCCCCGAGTTTCTGACCCATGTACCCCTTCTTTTCGTGGCACAAACCGTTTGGCCTCCATCGCCTCTTTGATCAAGTGACTTGACCACGTGGCCTGGGCAGCCGGCAGAGATAACTCCGGGTCTGAGACATCTGTTTCTTGCCCAGATAATTACGTGCTTAACATTGTAATTCGGGCTTGGCACTGCTGTTTCATAACGCTTTCTTTTTTTAAGCTGGATTCTTCCAAGGGAGGGGAGGAGGGTAATGGGGAAGGAAAGAAAGGGAATGCCAGCTTTGACTCTGATGTTCTTCTGCAGCTGTGCTGAGGCAAACTGGAGCAGGGGCGCCTGGCTCTTGCTACTCAAAGTGCGGACCATGGACTAGCAACATCAGCATCACCAGGCTGCTTGTTAGAAATGCAGAGTCTTGATCCTCAGCTAGATATCTTGAATCAGAATCTGCATTTTCACAAGATTCCCAGCTGACTCTCATTCCCAGCTGAACCACAAGACAGTAGGCAGTGCCCTGAGCGCTTAAGGACCGTCCAGTTGGTGGGGTCAACTCTGGACCACTCTGAAGTCACCAACTGGTATATTAATCCTTTCTAGTTAGGTCCGTCTAGTCAAGGCTATGGTTTTTCCAGTAGTCATGTGTGGATGTGAGAGTTGGACTGTGAAGAAAGCTGACTGCCGAAGAATTGATGCTTTTGAACTGTGGTGTTGGAGAAGACTCTTGAGAGTCCCTTGGACCGCAAGGAGATCCAACCAGTCCATCCTAAAGGAGATCAGCCCCGGGTGTTCTTTGGAAGGACTGATGTTGAAGCTGAGACTCCAGTCCTTTGGCCACTTGATGTGAAGAGCTGACTCATTTGAAAAGACCTTGATGCTAGGAAAGAGTGAGGGCAGGAAGAGAAGGGGACGACAGAGGATGAGATGGTTGGATGGCATCACTGACTCAATGGACAAGAGTTTGGATAAATTCCGGGAGTTTTTGATGGACAGGGAGGCCTGGCATGCTGCAGTCCATGGGATCGCAAAGAGTCGGACACGACTGAGTGACTGAACTGAACTGAACTGATTTTCCAGTAGCCATGTACAGATAAGAGAGTTGGACCATAAAGAAGGCTGAGTGCCAAAGAACTGATGCTTTTGAATTTGTGGTGCTGGAGAAGACTCTTGAGAGTCCCTTAGACTGCAATGAGATCAAAACAGTAAATCCTAAAGGAACTCAACCCTGAATATTCATTGGAAGGACTGATGCTGAAGCTGAAGCTCCAAAACTTTGGCCACCTGAAGTGAAGAACTGACTCATTGGTAAAAGACCCTGATGCTGGAAAAAACTGAGGGCAAGAGGAGAAGGGGAGACGGAGGGTAAGGTGGTTGGATGGCATCACCAACAAAATGGACATGGGTTTAAGCAAATTCTGGGAGGTAGTGAAGGACAGGGAAGCCTGGCGTGCTGCAATTCATGGGGTCACAAAGAGTCAGACACAACTTAGTGACCAAACAACATCTTAGGTACCATTATTGCTGGCATAAGTTGGTAGGGGGACAGTGTTGGACAATTTATTTTGTACTCATAAGAAAATCAGTACAAATTGATTGCAAAGGGAAGAAATGGTAAACCTCGAAATCTCATGATAGCAACTAATTTCCAACTGGGAGCAAGCCGAGGGTGGAAGCAAGAGCTTGGTTTTATTCCCAGAGGATACAAGTCAGCAGGGGACACTTGGGCCATCTCTCAATGCCCGTTTCTTCATCTGTACAGAGGGCAAATGGTGACGAGACTTACTGAGTTTTATGATCCTAATCTGTATAAAATAGCACAGATCCCCACCCTCTCATGCTCTATCTCCTTTACACTATTTTACTTTCCTCCAAAGCATTTATCAATATGTCTAGCATATTATGTGAAGAAAGCAATGGCACCCCACTCCAGTACTCTTGCCTGGAAAACCCTATGGACGGAGGAGCCTGGTAGGCTGCAGTCCATGGGGTCGCTAAGAGTCAGATACAACTGATCGACTTCACTTTCATTTTCACTTTCCTGCATTGGAGAAGGAAATGGCAACCCCCTCCAGTGTTCTTGCCTGGAGAATCCCAGGGACGGGGGAGCCTGGTGGGCTGCCGTCTATGGGGTCACACAGAGTCGGACACAACTGAAGTGACTTAGCAGCAGCAGCATACAGGAAAAGATAAATCTCGTGTGATATCATTACATGAAGAATCGTAAAAAAAATTATACAAATGAACTTATATACAAAACAGAAAGAGACCCACAGACGTGAAAACACACTGTTACCAAAGGGGAAAGGGGGGGGAGTTAGGAGTTTGGGATTAACATGTATACATTATTATATATAATAGATAAACAACAAGGACCTACTGTATAGCACAGGGAAGTACTACATTCAACATTTTGTAATAACCTATAAGGGAAAAGAATCTGAAAAAGTATATATATATATATATATATATATATGAGTGCTTGTATGCTAAGTCACTTCAGTCATGTTTGACTCTGTGTGACGCTATGGACTGTAGCCCACCAGGCTCCTTTGTCCATGGGATTCTCTAGGCAAGAATACTGGAGTGGACTGCTGTGCCCTCCTCCAGAGGATCTTCCCAACTCAAGGATCAAACTCAGGCCTCCCATATTGCAGACAGGTTCTTTACCATCTGACCCACCAGAGAAGCCCATATATATGAAACTGAATCACTTTGCTATACACCTGAAACTAGTACACCATTGCAAATCAACTATACTTCAATTTAAAAGGAATTTATTGAATGCATCATCTCCCCTCTCCTTTTTTATCACTCACTGAGAAATAGCTCTTCCACTTGGGATCCAGTATTTCAAAAGGAAAACTAATTTTCCCTTCCCACCAAAACTTGAAAGCTTGGAAAGGTACTTACAGGCAGATTAGTAACATCTTTCAAAAAGTCCCTTATACAAATGCTCCAGGCCTATCAGATGTTGTCTTTCATAGATTCTTCATTTTTCTAAGATGTAAAAATATCAGAGGACTAGCTTGAGATGAATGGTAACAACTATGAAAATTCAGGAATGGCCAAAAAAGGAAAAATTTCCCTGTAGTAGTGTCATATGTTTTTCCTCATTAGTTGTTCCTATTTAAACCCTTAGCGTTTCTCTCCATCTTCTCTTCACACTCCCAAGCACATTTCAGATGTTCCTCACTCCCTGATTTGTTGTTATATCTAAGGGTTGGTGAGACAAAATCCTGTGGAAACTCATACAGATAATCACTTGCCTGGAACACATTTGTCAACTGGGATTCAAATGAACTTAAAGCTGTAAGCATAGGATTTGCTGGCAGTGTGCTTAGACCCAATAATGACATGGATCTCTGCCTTGGTTGGAGGCTGTAGGAAGCAATGGTGGTGCACCATTGCCCAGCATTCTTGGTCCCAGCATGGTCACACAGCCCAACTCAAGTGTTATGCAACCCACAGAGCTACCTGGAAGATGCTATTGCATGTAACATCGGTTCAGACAGTTTCCCCTCTTAGCACTATTTTTTTTGTTTTGTTTTGTTTTTTTGTTTTGAAATCTTGAGACTCAGAACTCATCCTGATACATGGAGGTGTGGCAGCACTGGAAGTAGGTAGGCTGTAAATGTCCATCAACAGGTAAATAGATAAAGAAGATGTGGTACGTATATACAATGGAATACTACTCAGCCATAAAAAAGAACAAAATAATGCCATTGGCAGCAACAGTGATGGACCTAGAGATTATCATACTAAGTGAACTAAGTCAGACAAAGACAAATATCATCTGATATAGCTTATATGTGGGAATCTAAAATAAAAAGATACAAATGAACTTAAGAGAGAACAAATTTATAGTTACCAAAGGGGAAAGGAACCAGAGATCAAATTGCCAACATCCACTGGATCATGGAAAAAGGAAGAGAGTTCCAGAAAAACATNCAAAAGAGACACAGATGTAAAGAACAAACTTTTGGACTCTGAGGGAGAGGGAGAGGGTGGGATGATTTGGGAGAATGGCATTGAAACATGTATAATATCATATAAGAAATGAATTGCCAGTCTAGGTTCTATGCAGGATACAGGATGCTTGGGGCTGGTGCACTGGGATAACCCAGAGAGATGATATCGGGAGGGAGGTGGGAGGGGGTTCAGGATTGGGAACTCATGTACACCCGTGGCGGATTCATGTTGACATATGGCAAAACCAATACAGTATTGTAAAGTAAAATAAAGTAAAAAAAAAAAAAAGAAAGAAAGAAAAAAGAAAAAGCAGCAGGTCAGCTCCTTATAACGTCGCTTATTCTCCATCCCTTGGCATATGTTATTACTCTTAATGATTCCCAGCAATAGTGATAATGCTTCATCATCACCTAGTGCTTGTGGTTTTCTGGATATAGCTTCCATGGAGGGCGACATTTAATTAACTAGCCTCTATGTAGTAGAAGTAATACCTCCCTGTGTTTACTTTGTGTGACATACCTTTTTTTTTTTAATCCTCTCCCTATCTAAACACTAACCACCATTCCCACTTCCTTCCTCAGCAACATTCAAGAGCTCCATTTTAGTCATTGCAATGAAGACTAGGCTTTTGTCTCTAGATTTCCGGACCCTTCTTGATCCCACCATTTCCTGCCTATCAAAGCACTGCTCACCAGCTCAAATCATTCATCCAGCCAGAGGGGTTCCTCCTGCCCAACCTGGGGTCCTTATGCATACATTGCCCATTGCCCTGAATGGAAATAAGACCCTGCATTTGAGTGGGGGGGAAAAACATATCTGTATTATTTTTCATGTTTAGCAGTCCGGAAATGTGCAAGTAGCAAATAATTTCCAATATCTCATATTTTCACTTGTCTTCTATGCTCATTTGTTTTGTGAGAAAAGCTGAAATGGAATGTAAATATTTTAGGGAATTCTGTAAGAACTTACATGCAATCAGCTGTATGTTGTTTTGGAAAGTAGAGAAGCTCCCTGGGTCTCTTCTGAAAGGGTAAATGTTGGACCAGATGACTTCTGACTTCTTCTACAAGTGTATGCTCCCTTGAATTTTAAAAATTGCGTGAACAGAAGTGGGGGCTGACAGAGAACGGGACTCCAAGCACCATTACAGCGTAGTACTCCTTCTTTTATTGACTTTATCTGAAAATGAGAATCATAATTGATATTGTTGGAGTAGCTTGGGGGTAGATGAGTTCATTGAGGACCCATGAGTTAATTGTTGGAAGGATTTATTTTTAATTGAAGGATAATTACACTATTGTGTTGGTTTCTGCCATATATAAACATGGATCAGCCATAGGCATGTATATGTCCCCTCCTTCCTGAGCCTCCCTCCCACCTCTCACCCCATCTAGGCTCACCCCTCTAGGCTCAGACTAAGTCTTGAACGGTTGCCCTGAGCTCCTTAACCAGCCTTGCTGGCATCTGTCTACCATGATTGTTCATTCCTTGGCCATCTGGACCAGCTTTAGCCAAACTGAAGACTGGAAGTCCATGACTCCTGGAAGCCTTGTGTCCTCCTGGTGGCCAGCAGATTCCTCACATAGGCCGTGTTCATAAGTGTTGCTGTGTCTCCATCCTGCTGCCTTCAGGCCTGATGCTTAGAAATGGGTTTCCCTTAGTAAAGCCTCCTGGGCTTGGTCATCCCCATTGAGAAAGAGGAAGGGCAGGCTGAGCCTGGGTGAAGATACCAAGAGGGATCCAGTTAATAATGCATAATTACCATTAGACCTGAGATTTTCATTTTAGCCTGAGAAACATAGCTGGAGCTTCGCTTGAGCCTGGGCAGAGCAGTTTCCAGAACCTTTATTTTGAGGCTAAGAACTGGGGTGACCCAGACAGAACAGGAGCAATCCAGGAGTCTTTTGGGGATGACAGTGTGGGGACAGGTGGTAGAAATGAGGTTGGGCAGATGGGTGGTAGAATATCAAAGGGATTCTTTTTATGTTTTCTACTCCGGTATTCTTGCCTGGAGAAGTCCATGGACAGAGGAGCCTGGGAGGCTACAGTCCATAGGGTCGCAAAGAGTCAGACATGACTGAGTGACTCACACACACACATTATTTTTATATTTCAAGGAAATAATCAGTGATGTCTAGAGAAACTGGGAATCCATAATTCTCGCTGACACAGAAAAAAATGCAGCCACAGCTGATTTAGTCGAATCCAGGGCTATTTCCAGTTTTGATGATGGTAGAAGATGGGGTTAAGAGATGCAATTCTGCCCTTTTAGAGGCATGCTAACCTTAGTAAGGCAGGTCACTGAACCCTGGTATACCTCCTCCTCCTCATCTGTAAATCCAGGACAATAACGGTGCTCATCTCTTAGAATTGTTGTGAGGATTACATGAGTTAGTCCACTAAAGGGTTTAGAATTATGCCTGGTGCAGAGTAGCAATAAGTGATGGCGACTTTTAACTTGAACTAGCCTTTTCTGGCCAGACAACACAAATGTCATCGAGGCTGACAGTCTAAGAGTCTGGAAGAAAAGGCCTCCTTCATTCAAATGTAGTGATCATTAAGGGCCATTTCCTTGGGTTAACAAATTTCTTACTTTCCCCATTTTGGAGAGGGTTAGCGCATGGTGTGGAGGGATGTTTATTAAATTCCCTTTGCCTGACAGCTCTCCGATTGAGTGGTTCTCAGGGGATGGGAACTTGGCTGACATGAAGGTAGGAGGAATAAGGGGACATCTGTGATGGAGGCTCTGCTCCTGAGGTGGAAGCCGGGTGGGTCCTAGAGGGACTGAGATTTATAAGATGGAGGCCAGAAATGCTGGGAGATGGGTAAGGGGTCCCCAAAGGGACATACACTGTTTCAGAATGATTTTTGAGCCAAGAACCTGCTGGCTCAAAGTAACTGTGCTAAACTGCATGTGTCCCATATCAAAGGGATCAAACTCTCCATTCAGGTTTATCTTTTTGTGCTGTTCATGTATTAAAGACTCACCAAAAACTCTGTCCCTTTGAGATACCTGTGTGTGTGTGTTTTAAACGCCATTTCCCAGCTGGTATGCAAACCCTTTTTGGTGTCCTTTCAAATCTGGGAGTACATCTAGTAGCTATCTTTGCTGCCAGAATTTTCTTGTTACATGAGATTACAAGACGTTTGAATACACCATATTTATGTGCTTTTTATTCTGCCTTTGATGTTTCTCTTTTCAGCACGGAAATTATCTTGGCTTTTGTACAAATACCTCTCCAGGTCAGAACAAGGGCTTCTTGTCCCTTCCAAGGGCTGACCCATGCATCGTCTGATTTTGTTGCTTGCTCTGTATACTCTGTAAACAGTTTTACCACGTTAACCTCTGTTCCCACAGGTGTCCTCAGCCCTCTCCCATCAGAAACCCCCTGGAGTGTGAATTTAAGTTGCTGTTTCCTGACTGTACCCCAGATCTACTGAATCTGAATTTCTGAGTAGGGTTCAGGAAACTGTATTTTTACCAAATGCCCCAAGGGATTCTGACACACACTGATGTTTGGGAACCGTGTGTCTGTCCACCTCCCTGCTAGCAAATTCCTCAGCATCCTTATTTTCAGTCTTCTTATCCAGCCGGGAAACTCCCTTCCTAAGTATGTATCCTGCATTGGTGTCAAGTTTGCTTTCCTAGGAAAGAAGGTAGGCTCTTGACATGAGCTTTGTGGTGAGGCGGGCAGAAAGCAGTTGTTAGCTAAAGTTCAGAGTTTGTACCTTGTAAACAAGACAAGTCATCCAAGGAAAAGTTGAAGAGGTCTGCTAGCCTGAGCTGATAGAGACAGCCTTGTGAGTCTGACTGCATGAAACCATGCTCTTGAGTCAGAAAAGATGGACAGAATGACACCAATGATTTACTGATAGAGACATGGTGAGACTGGTCACTTTGTTTATCTACCTGTGGACGCTCCCTGAGCCCAAGATTCCACTCTTACAGTAAAATAGCCTGCATCCTCTAAGCTAACTGGGTCTTGGCCGTGACTCGGGCCTCGTTGCTGTTGTTTTATGCATGATTCCAAGAAGATGGATTGTCAGACTGCTCAGGCCCTTGCACATGGCAGACTGCTGATTGAAAGCAATCTGTGAGAACAAGGGGAATAAGCAGACACAGGCACTTTGGCAAGAGGTGAAATTGACAGATGTTAGAATTCAAGAAATTTGGTTAAGTGAGGCTCATCATTCCGCAATTCTTATACATACTAGGTGGGAATCCAATGATACTTGCAAAAACTGAGTACTCCCAACTTGAAGACTTTATCTTGAGAATCTTCTAGTACTTAAAAAAAGAGTAGGCCATTGGTGATCAAGTGCAACGTTGACTACTTAGTGATGGAGAAATAGAAATTAAAGAAAGGTCAAAAGCCTTGCACAGGTCATGGAATTGAGTCAGTAATGGTCTAGTGGCTGAGACTAAGTCCCATCAGGTCTCTGCAAATTTATAGATTTTGTTTCATTAAAAAAAAATGGAAGCCTAAAATCCCGTACTGAGTCTCTCTTCCATTTGATTGTCCTAAATTTCTTTTAGCCTTGGCTGTGTACCAAAACATTACATTAGCAAAATGCTTCCTGCGAGTGTACAGACGTTTAAGCTGGGAATTCAATACTCAAGTGATTAGAATCAGTGTTCTCTATACAAGTATAAGTGATAGCTTAGGTGTTTTTCTTCATCCAGGGCAGAAATAAAATCAAGTTCTGGTGTCCTTCTGTGAATATTAGCTAAGTTGAGACATTTCCAATAGTGCCATTGTAAGATACAGGATGTAAAATCCAAATTCTAAAATCGAACAGTCTTATGCCTGATTGTCTAATCCTTATATTTTAAGTTATGTTAAGAGGAAAAAAACTTAGTGTTTACGGTTATCCGAAGAAATGAACTAAATATGGAAGGCAATAACATTGTGTTAGATGGAGTAGTGCCTTTCTGTGATTTTTGCCACATAAAAATACAAGGGGGGAAATAGACAAAGGAAGAAACATGTGGAGTCACCATGGCAACATGCAAACCTGCCCAGGTCCCAGTGGCTCCATTGATAAGCTGGGAATACTATTGCTCATGTAACACAGTTCCCCCAAGGTTAATGATGATGACACGTGGCCCTCAAACTCGAAACATGTTTTCCAAGAGGATGGATGACAGGTAAATGGAGGACTGGGGTTTTAGATCAAGAAGAATCTTCAGTTATGCAGTGCTATACTCATCTGATAGGTGAAGGACCGAGGTCAGAGAGGTCAGGTGTCTCCACTGCCTCTTCATGTACTTTCCGTGGTGCATCGTAACAGTCAGGTTGTGTTCCTCTCAGTTCTGGAAGTCCCTGCAAGGCAAGGAGTGTATATGAACCATCTTGATGTCCCTCTGTTCTGAGCAGGGTGTTGAGAACACACCAGATGTTTGCTGTTTATTAAACAAGTTGCTAAGGCAAGTCAGTGATAGAGTGTCTCCAGTAACCAGACTCCCAAGCAACCCTTCTTTTATGAAATCTCAGCTTTGAAAACATTCTTGAAAAATATGTCAGTTCAGAACGTTCCAAACTCAGTGATGGGTTTGTCTCAGCAGCATCTCGTTGGAGCAAGATGTTTAAATTCTTTTCATGAAGATCCTGGCCAAGTCCACACACACATGATCCGTTTCACTGGGCTCTCTCTGCCTGCTGTGGGTCCCTGGAGGATGCTGACCCTGAATTTGTCATCTCTATGTCACTAGAGGCTAGCACAGCACCCAGAGCCCAAGAGTGCTTCTGTGAGAGTAGGTTAATGTTTTCTTGCTAAATCGCTTTCGTCGTGTCCAACTCTTTGTGACCCCGTGAACTGGAGCCTGGCAGTCTCCTCTGTCCATGAAATGCTCCAGGCAAGAATGCTAGAATGGGTTGCCATGCCTTCCTCCAGGGGATCTTCCCAACCCAGGGAATGAACCCATGTCTCTTATGTCTGCTGCATTGGCAGGTGGATTCTTTACCACTAGCACCACCTGGGAAGCCCTAATGTTTTCTAATGCTTTCTGAACACTAACCAGGCACCAGGCACCTTTCAGAAGTGCTTTCCCTCATTAACGCTTTAATCCTTCAGTGGCATTATTACTGTTATTTCAACTGTATAGATGGAGGAAATGGTCACAGAGAAGTTCAAAATCTAATCCAAGGTCACAGAGCTTAGTCATTAGAGGAGCGAGGATTGGAGCCAAAGAATCTGGCTCCAGGGCGGACCATACTTACAATTCCCCAAGTTTTGGTCTCAGCCCCACTTCTTACTCTCAGAATTTATCAAGGACCTCAAAGAAACTTTCTTTATGTAGGCCAAATCTCTCCAAATTGACTGCAGTAGAAATTCAACCCAAGACAATTTAAAATATTAATGTATGTCAATATAACAATAAGCTCCTTGCCTGTTAAATGTGATCTGCTTTTATTTGGGAAAAAACCCAGCTCTATGTTCCTAAACACAGAAACATGTCACGAGGAGAGTGGCCCGGTTGTACATTAGATTTGTTTCATAAATGACATCTCAGCAGACACCTGGATTGGCTCATCATCCACTCTGCGTTCCGTCTGTCGATGTTGGCCTCTGGGAAACTCCACTGTCCACTTGAAAGAGAAGCAGAGAGGAAAAGGCACGTTATCTTGACTGTTCGCAACCCCTGTGGCTCCCCCTCAGTCGAGTTGGGAGGGTAGGTCACCTCCCTTTCTGTGTGAGCCGGAGGCTGGGATGAATGTCACCCAGATGAGCCTCTGCAGTCCAGGGGGCCTTCCCACTGAAGAGGCGACCAGTGACACACCCTCCTCTAACCTGGAGCCACCCGTGGTGGGGGAGTCCGGTCTCATAAAACCAATCCAGTGGCTTTCCTGCCTCTGTGCCTGAGGGCTCACTGCGCCCCCTTTGCAATTTGTTCTTTCCCTTCAGGCCACTTCCCGGGCGCCTGGGCTGGACTAACTGCTGCCCCTTTCTGGGCTCATAGCTCCCCAGATAGAGTTCCATGATGGCTGCCACCGCCCCCCCTCCACCACCTGACGTCACATCTCTCTACCCTGGACCAAGCACTTACTCTCCAAGAGCAGGGATTTAGAATTTCCTCCCCTTCCCATTTCCAGAACTGAGGGCAGAAGTGCAGAGCAGAGTGCTGGGAAACAAGGGGGTGCAGGAGAAAAACTTGACTTGAAGATCAACGGAAAGTTCCTGGAGGCGGGGGACTGGACCGCGGCCGAAGGCAAGTCCTGTCATTTGAAATAGTTGGAGCCTGGGCTGAGTATCTCCTGGAGAAAGAGCGAGGTGATAGCTGTGAAGGTGAAAGCCGGGAAGGTAAGAGAGGGCACAACGTCACCTGTGTATAGAAATCACCTGGATGAACGGAGCTCATCTGATGTTGTGTTCCAGAATGTTCGGTAGTACTGCGGCAGGCTGACGGCAAGAAAGAGTACGTAGGCATTTTAGAGAAGATGACAGTGCTTCTCCCGAGCAGCAGCCAGCAGACATCACATTCGAGAGCCTCCTGGCCCCAGAGTGGCTGTCAGATTGGTTGTATCAGAGAAGGTCTTATATAAAAGATGCTCATGGCCACTGGCAGGGTCAGTCTATTTATTCTCAAGGATGCAGGCTGTACTCCTCGGACAAACACAAGAGAAGCTACATGACTAGGAATCAGTAGTTAAGACAGGCATTTATTTTTAGTTGACAGCAAGAAATATTATTTTTCCTCTTATGTTTCAGCTGCCATTATGGCTAGATTTTATTACTCTGGAGAGAGGCAAAGCCAAGAATTTCTTGTAGACATTGTTTCCCAGTAAGGGTCATGTTTTCAAATGCATGGAAACATCTTCCCCTTGATCTATTAATTCCAGACATTCACTGTGGCACCACTTAATAAATTATTATTACAAACTTAAGCTCATTGAAAAACTACTACTGATACTATTATTATTAACATAGTGCTTGTTGGAGAATTTAAAAGTACAGAAAAACAGAAAGAAGAAGAAATAATATCCCCTCCCTTATAATTCCAAACCCTAAGATTTTGATCCCTCTCTGGTGGGCTCCCAAGTTATCTGCCCTGAGTTCCTTCTCTCCGTGGATGCACACGCTCTTCATCTATCAAGAGTTGAGGGTCTCTCCCCCTGGAACCTGGGCTGATGTCCTGAATTGCTTTGACCACCAGAAGTCTACAGAGATGCTGCTGTGCCCAGAGTTGAAGAGGCCTAGCAACTGTTACTTTCCCTCTGGAAAACAGCTGCCGTGAAAAGTCTGACTATGTAGAGACTCCATGCTGTGAGGAAGCCCAAGCTAATGATGTGGAAAGGCCACCCGGAGGACAGCCAAGGTGTCTGACAGGTGAGGAAAGCCTTCTCGGACCTGCCAGCCTAGCCCAGCCAGCAGTTCAGTGCAGCTGAATTTGTGACCTCAGCCATTGTCTCATAGAGCAGAAAACCAGCCAGCTAAGACCAGTCTACCCACAGAATCATGAGAAATAATAAATAGTCGTTGTTTTATGACACTAAATTTTGCAGTTTGTTATTAGGCAGCAAGCTATAACTGAAACACCCCACTGTATCTTAGAATATTTTCTTAATATCTTTCTTCAAAGCGGTTCTAGAGGAGTCACACCCATGCAATAAATACAATGTTTTTTTTAAGCACTTTTAACTTCACATTGTAGAACATGAAGTTTATAATTTTATCAGAGTGCTGTTACAGTGTTGAAGAATTATACACTATTCGACTGTAGGGAGGGGGAGGTATTATCATCTGGGCCAATTAGACTCCCATCCAGGAAGCTGGAATGGGGACCAAGTGATTCTTGTCAGTGTTTGTGGCTGGGATGGCCACATTTGGGCACTGTACAAGCAGAAAGAGAAAAGTAGCTATGGGGACAAAGAAGGAAGGAAGAGGAACAGAGAGAGGAAAGGAAAAGGACACAGCGAATCTCCCCGGAGTCTGCTGCTCTTCTAGTTCTAACTTTTGTGTGCATCCCTCTGTGTTCCAGAAAATACTTGAACATTTGTTTCTAATAAATTCTTCACTTACTCTAAAACCATTTTGAGAGACTTTGGTTTCCTTCAACCAAATGGATTTTGAATAAGGCCAGTGGTTTTGGAAGAAGAGCAGAAAGGTTTTAGAAGAAGAGCAAAAAGGACTATCATCTGGAAGAGGCAGGAAGGGAGGTATTTGTGTGGAAGCCAAGCACTTGGCAATGCACAGCTATTCTATAAATAGATTAATCTTCTCTCTGCTGAAGGCTGAGTTAGCATTCTTCCAATCAATGTTATTTGGGCGCAAATGGACTCCCCCTAAAATAATCTCTACCAATTTCCACTTCAGCCCCTCCACTCCTGGCCCCATATCCTCTCCCTCCATTAAGCATCTTTAAAATTCAGAAGGCAGTGTTATTGGCTTCTGTTGCACGACCATCCATCCAGTGTTTTTAGCTGTGCTCCATTGTTGATGGCTTGCTCCCCTTTGGAGGCTCATGTTTCTCCTCCACTCACTGTGTATTTAATATACACGAGCACATCCCCAAAGTTCTTGAGATTGTGAGGTATCTTTCCTATGTGTACAGACAGGCTCTCCCCACGTTGTTCTGCCAATCTGGGGCTTCTCCTGAAGGAAGATGATTCCATGAGCAAATCCATCCTGCTGCGAATACATAGCAGGCCAGGCCCTTGGGGAAGTTCTGAAGTAGATTCAGGTAGGGAACCGGGCTTTTTAAAAAAGTCCCCCTCAACTAACCCATAATCTATAAATATTAGCTGAGACTAAAACAGGTTTATTAAACAATTTCCTCAGCTACAGGATTATATTTCAGGGAGTTTGGGAGGATAAGTACATCTTTATTGGGAATCACTATTAATATGGTCAATCGCTTTCACATTCTTGAGTCCCTCATTTCAAGGGCAGTTATGTTGAACTCCATATTCATCAGAAAATAATTGCAGAAAAAAGCACACCAGTGTTTTTTTGTTTTTTGTAGATGTCAGCATTATAAAAGGTGGAACTCAAAAGTAACATTTCTTTTTTAGGTAGTATTTGAAAATCGTGCCATGGAGGTTTGGTGGGACTAACTCATAAACTGGCTTATTTATGCCTGATGTTACATGAGCATCAAATTATCCAACTTCTCTCCAATTCTTTTAATCTATTCCTTGCAAATGGATGCATGCTTCTTGCTGCCAAATATATCACACACACACACACACACACACACACACACATACAGTGATTGGTAGTTCACTATTGAAAGACTCAACTGATTAAAATACGATGATCTGTAGATGGCTGTGGTGGACATACCCTAACGCAACGCCTCTTGAGTTACATTCTTGTTTAATCCTCTCACCTTAAGTGGCAGGGAAACCTGTGACCTGCTTCCATGCAGTAGAATATGGCAAAACTGATGGGATGGCACTCTCTTTTTCAAAATTGAACTATAATTGATTTGCAATATATTCTTTTTTCAATTATATAATTGAAACTTATATTCCAGTTTTCAAATATTTTCCATTGGAAATATTTCCAATTAGTTTCCACTTTCCATTATTATAAGACATTGAATTACTTCCCATGCTGTATAGTAAATCTTTACTGTTTATCTATTTTACATATAGCAGTATGTACAGTCCATGGGGTCATAAAGAGTCAGACACCACTAAGTGGCTAACACTTTCACTTTTCATGTATCTGTTAATCCCAACCTCGTATTTTATCCCTTGCCCCACTCCTTCCCCTTTGGTAACCATAAATTTGTTCTCTATGTCTGTGATTCTGTTTCATTTTTAAAATAAATCTATTTGTACTATTTTTATTTATTTTCTGTTCCAGTTCTTTATTGATGCACAGCAAATCACCCCAAACTTACTGGCTCACAGCAGTGACAACATTCATTTTGAACTTGCAATTTGGACAAGGCTCAGTGGGGGCGGCTTGTTTCTGCTCCACGTGGTGTCTCCTGGGATGGCTTGAAGTTCCGAGGGCCACAGTTGTTGGCCAACTCACCCTCCTCTGTTGCAGGCTAGCATCCACGGGTACATCAGCTGTGGCTGTAGTCAGAACTTCTACGCTTGAACCTTCCATGTGGCAGCTGGGCTGCCTCACAGACTGGTTCCTGCTTTCTCATGGTGAGTGTCTTGGGACCTCTGGACATAAGCTGTATCGCCTTCTATGACTTGATTTGCTAAGCCTCACGGTCCCCCCAGATGGAAGGGAGAGGACCTAGACCCCATGGCTTGATGCAGGAGGGCAGCATCATGCACTATTTTTAGATTCCACCTATGAGTGACATCATGTGACATTTGTCTTTCTCTGTCTGACTTCCTTCCCTGAGTATGATCATCTCTAGTTCCGTCTATGTTGCAGTAAATGGCAGTATTCCATTCTTTGTTAAGGCTGAGCAGTATTCCATCACACACGTGGACCACCTCTTCTTTGGCATTTAGGTTGTTTCCATGTCGTGGCTGTTGTAAATAGTGCTGCTCTGAACATAAGGGTGCATGTATCTTTTCAAATTAGGGGTTGCATCTTTTCTGGCTATATGGGGGTGACAGTCTCTTGATTATATTACATAAGACCTTGTATGAGCAGACTGAAGTAAGAGTCTCTCCCTTGCCAATCTTGAACAAGTCAGTTGCCATGTTGGGAGAGGGTCATGTGGCAATGAACTCTGGGCAGCCTCATGGAGCTGAGAACAGCCCCTGGCCGGCAACTAGCAAGAAATTGGGGACCCCAGTCCTATAGCTTCAAGTTACCAAACTCTGACTGAAAGCCAGCTGTCACCTTTGTTGTACCCTTGTGAGACTCTGAGCCAAGAGCCTAGTTATGCTGAGCCCAGGCTCCTGACCCAAGGAGCTAATAAATGCATGTTATTTTGAGCCACTAAAGTTGTGGTAGTTTGTTTTACAGTATAGAAAACAAATCCAGTGAGCTTGCCATTAATTTCTATGACACAGTATTTATAAATTTATTTTTAAACCAATTATGCTCAAACTCTCTGTGAAGAACCAGTGTTTTAACCTCCAGTCTATTTATGGAAAAGCATTTTCATAAAATGAAGTAAAAATGAATGACTAGAAAAAGTAAATCAAAACACACACAAAATACCTGTCCTTAGAGCAATACTTTTATAAAGTGAAACAAAAATGAGTTAGAAACATTCAATGAAAAGACACACAAAATGCAAACCTAAGAGTTTCATCATTAGATTTAATAGATGTATAATTTCTCTGCCAAATAAGTATAAAAGTTTCTCAACATTTACTCTCAATTTACATATCTAATTGAAAGTGAAAGTGAAGTCGCTCAGTCACGTCCGACTCTTTCAGTCATCTCCGACTCTTTGTGACCTCACTAGACTTCTCCATCCATGGAATTTTCCAGGCATGAGTACTCGAGTGGGTTGCCATTTCCTTCGACAGGGGATCTTTCCGACCCAGGGACTGAACCCAGGTCTCCCGCATTGCAGGCAGACGTTTTGCCATCTGAGCCACCAGGGAATCTCCCATAATAAATAGTCCACAGACTGGCACCAGTTTACAGTTCATGAATTTGAATGAGATCGAATTAACTTATAAAATAACTGGTATTTATGGAGGGCTTCCTAGGCCCTGAACACTGTGAATAGAACTTTCATGAATTTCCTTCTATTCATGTTTCTTACACCTCTATGAACGTTTACAAAGTCCCCCATTTATGTGTGAACAAACTAGGATGCTTGGGGTGAAGGTACTCACCCAACTTGGTCACACAGCTAGTAAATACAGGAAGCTGTGATCCAAATCCAGACATCCTCACTGAACAGTATGAGCCTGCAGAATTCCTTTATCATTCATAATGATGGAGATAATGTCATCCTCAAGGTATAAATATGAGCTATCATTAACTTCACCCCAGTCAAATATCCTTCAAAGTCCAATGTAGGGAGTTTTCTGTGCTCAGATGCTCTAAAAATGAGACCAAACCCTGGTGTCAAACATGAGCTCTAGAGAGACGAGACATGGTGATTTCTAGAAGGAAATGAACCTTCTTCTTGTTGGTCTGTCTTCTCAAAACCTGGTGGTTCTTAGTAGCAGAGTCAGAGGTGCAGGAGAGGGAAACTCGATGTACTTGCTTGATTTATGCTCTGTCTACACTCCGAAATGGCGTTCACTTCCTTCACCGAGGTCTGTCTTAAGGGTAACAGTTCCCATCAGAATCACTGGGGGGATTTTTACAGCTACTGATGCGTGGGCCCTGCCCCTGGGGATTCCTAGGCCACTGGTCTGCAAGAGCCCTGTCAATCGAGAGTATTTCCAAACTCTCTCCATTGATTCTAATGTGTAGCCAAGGTTGAAACTGGATTCTTAAGGAAGGGAAGCACGGGAAGAGGTGTAGCTGAGTCATCTCTGCTCCACTGCTGATGCCCTGTTGCCCAGGGCTGTACGGAAGCCACCTGGAAACAGCTTTCTGTCCATGGCACTCATCCATGGGGAATGCCCAGTTAGGACTAGGGCAGCTCAAGTTCCCCGTTGCATCTGAAGCTCAGGAAATCTTCCACCAGCAATTTAGCCCCTGTCAGTTCAGGTCTTCATTAGCTTGGGACTCATCTGTTTTGCAAAATCATAGCCAATTGGTTTTAGCTTTGGAGGTTATCGTTTATGGCAAAATCAGCATTTCATTACTACTTGGCCCTCATTCATGATTTTTACCTACACTGGAGGAAATACTTCTGTCATTTTAGGCCTTCCCAGGAATTCTAGTATTTTAAAATTTTACATTTATTCAGCTTCAAGTGACCAGAATTATACATCACTGAGAAGTTGCTTTCGAGAATTTTCTGTGGGTTCCCTCCACCTGTGTTAGACTGGACACAGTAGGTAGGGTTGAGACTACTCTCACAGCATGTTTGGTGGAATCCAATCTTGTGAGAAGTTCCTGCAAAAGACAGTTTCTCAGCCCCTCATGACTCAAGGTGTGGTGCTTGGTAAGCTGAAGCACCCACAGCTCCTGGCAGCCTGCCAGAGATAGTCTTGGGCCCCACCCCAGATCTAAATGTGGAATCAGAATCTGCATTTAACCAGACCTTCGGCTGATTTGTATGTATGTGTAGGAAGGCTTTGAGAAGCAGTGAATGATGAGAAATGACTGCAAATTTGTTGTCTCCAGTTTTGAAGATATGCATTAGCATATGAAATATTCTGTTAAGTCCAATGGTAAAGAGAACTGTTCACTCTGTATTTTCCCAAATGTATTTGACCTTAAAACATCTTTTTTTTTTTTCCAGGTAGCACTTGAAAAAACTTTTTTGTCACAGTATGACATACCTCAGAAAGTGCCTAGTCCTTCAGTCATGTCCAACTCTTTGAGGCTCCATGGACTGTAGCCTGTTAGGCTCCTTTGTCCATGGAATTTTCCAGGCAAGAATACTGGAGTGGGTTTCCATTCATTCCTCCAGGACATTAGAATAGTATCCATATTGTTGGTGAGGGACCATTCTCCATGGGGCTCTCACCTTTCTGCTAGTCTTGGAAACAGTGGCATGGACTTCGTTTATCCTGAAGTCTCTTCTCAAGGATGTTTGTAGAGCAAACAGCCTGGGAAGACAGAGTTAGGATTGTCCTCAAGAGCAAAGATCAGTCCAGTATAATAAAGACAACATTTCTCTCCAGGGCAAGGATCAGATGGGCTTACCACCTATTTTAGAAGACTTGGGTTCCCTACAGCATAGGTTCTTCAATTATGACACAAACCCGCCACATGCACCGCATCCACTTGGCCCCCCACTTCACCCGGAAGGGGCACTGCCTGGGCAGAAGCTCGTGCTGCCTGCCATGCCGCGAGCAATCCAGTCCTTGGTCTCTGACTCAGGAGGCTCGTGTCTCCTGGCGACACCCACAGGGCTATGGCAGGCCCCCTTGTCAACTTGCAGGCAGAGTCAAATCAGTCCTTTGACAGTTCTTGGTGATCACATGGGATCATCTTGAGAGATTTTTACACACTGCACATGACCAGGGAACCGGTTACCAGATCAGGAAAGATAATATCAGCTCCCACGAGGCCTTCTCGTGACCATTGCCCGTAAGTACTCTCCTCAACTCAGGTGAACTAGCAGTGACCTCATATGTATGCAGGGAGCCGTCTTCTGAGCCAAGATGGTTTAAGCTGACATTTACTAGCATTTAGTATGAGTCAGGGACTCTCCAGATCCCTTTCCATGTAGTTAACAGTTTAATCTTCATAGCAACCCTCTGAGATGAGAACTGTTACGCCCATTTTGCGTGCCTGCGTGCGTGCTCAGTTGTGTCCAACTCTTTGCGACCCCATGGACTGTAGCCTGCCAGGCTCCTCTATCCTTGGGATTTCCCAGGCGAGAATACTGGAGTGGGTTGCCATGCCCTCCTCCAGGGGACCTTTCTGACCCAGGGATCAAACCCACCTCTGCCTTGCTGGTAGATTCTTGACCACTGAGTCACCCGGGAGGCCCCCATATACTCATGTTTTACAGGTGATAAATAAGTACAGAGGCTAAGTGATTTGTCAGAGGTCACACAGCTAGAATTTGAACCCAGGTAATCTGACCTCAGAGCTAACTCTTAACCCTGTCACCACACTGGACCCCTTGCTCCGAAACTGGCAAAAGATTTCTGTTGTTACAGAAATCATTCAGGGATGTCTGGGTATGCGTGATTTTATAAACACAAGCAGGACCCAAGTATAGACATGCTCTTTTCAAAGGATTTGTCCATAACCAATCATCTTTGCTGTATGGTAGAAAAAGTACTGAATTCAGCATCTGAAAAATCTAGATTCCATTCCCACCTCTTATCCAGCAGCTCTGTGACTTTGGGGAAGTCACTTAACCTCTTTGGCTTTCACTTTCCCCGATGTGTACAATAATGGAGTTGGCCCAGATGAGAGTGCCAGACTTCTTTTAACTTTACATTCCTGAATTTTGATATTCAGTATATATTCTCTATAGGATTCAGTTCAGTTCAGTTCAGTCGCTCAGTCATGTCTGACTCTTTGCGACTCCATGAACCACAGCACGCCAGCCCTCCCTGTCCGTCATNACAATAATGGAGTTGGCCCAGATGAGAGTGCCAGACTTCTTTTAACTTTACATTCCTGAATTTTGATATTCAGTATATATTCTCTATAGGATTCAGTTCAGTTCAGTTCAGTCGCTCAGTCATGTCTGACTCTTTGCGACTCCATGAACCACAGCACGCCAGCCCTCCCTGTCCGTCATCAACTCCCAGAGTCTACCCAAACCCATGTCCATTGAGTCAGTGATGCCATCCAACCATCTCATCCTCTGTTGCCTACTTCTCCTCCTGCCCTCAATCTTTCCCAGCATCAGGGTCTTTTCAAATGAGTCAGCTCTTCGCATCAGGTGGCCAATACATACATATATATATATATATATAGGATTAATGTGATTAATTCCTAGGCTGGCAGCATAACATTTATTTCCAGTAAAATGAATCTGAAAATTGTAAATATACATAGGATAATATACAGACCAATATTTCCATGAACTAGAACTTGACTTTATCACTGATGACTTGGGCAAGTCATTTACAGTGTGAGGCTGCTATTAAAATAAAAGCTTGAAATACTTGTTCTGAGAGGGGGGTTATGAACTCCGATCAGAGATTTATCTAGCTCTGTTTGTCATCTCTCTAGCTCAGTGTCTTGTAAGGGGATGTATATTGTGCCCACTAGGAGGGTCAGACATGACTAAGCGACTTCACTTTCCCTTTTTACTTTCATGCATTGGAGAAGGCAATGGCAACCCCCTCCAGTGTTCTTGCCTAGAGAATCCCAGGGACGGGGGAGCCTGGTGGGCTGCCTTCTATGGGGTTGCACAGAGTCGGACACGACTGAAGTGACTTAGCGGCAGTAGTAGCAGGATATTTATTGTTTATAGCTTCATTCATCCGTTTATTCAGGACACACTTATTGAATACTTGCCCACTTCTTGCCAGGTACTCTGTCACTGGTGAAGCTACCATACAAGAGTACAGTGGGATCAAGTTTCTGAGAAAGGCAGGAGCCCCCGAATGGGTACCTAAACTAATCAGCAGGTTTTGTGTGTTCGTTTGTAGGTGAGGGGAGCAGGGGAGATTCCCCTGTGAAGTTGATGTAAAAGTTGAGACTTGCCAGCCAACGCCCAGATTATAGGATGGTGCAGACAGGTGGCTTAGATGGTAAAGAACCTGCCTGCAATGCAGGAGACCTAGGTTCAATCCCTGGGTCGGGAAGATTCCCTGGAGAAGGAAATGGCAACCCACTCCAGTATTCTTGCCTGGAGAATCCCATGGACAGAGGAGCGTGGGGGGTGGGGGTGGGGGAGTACAGTCCACTGGTTCGCAAGGGTCAGACACGACTTAGTGACTAAACAACCACCAGACAGCTGTATTTTGCAAACTTTCAACCCATCTTTAGAAAAGAAGCCTTGCTTAAGCAGCCCCTTCCCCTTTCCAAATTGGGGAAATTAGGAAGGGGCTCCTGGAGCAAGCTCCCAGCTAATTTTCCTGTTTCTCTGAGAGTCACTTTGCTCCCTCAGAGGGTGTGTGGAAATCGTGTCAAGGGACACTCTTTGCTCTTCAAGACTGGATGCTTTCACTGTGACTGCGCCTGGCTAAAGGTGTTGGGGGGTGGAGCTCTCACTATCTGCCCCCCACTATCCCTCTTGCCCCCAGGAAGCTCACAGACACACACTGCTTCTCCAGAGCTGATGGAGGGGCGCTGCTGGCGTGGTAAATGCCACGGGTCATTCTGCTCCAGCCTCGGCTTCTTCGCAGCTTTCACGGGAGGAATCTGGGGACGGGGAGGGGGTGGCGCTCCCTGTGGGAAAAGAGAAGAGCTTCCCATTTAGGCTTTGATTTCAGAGATCATCCAGGCCACTCCGCCCTGCACCCAGCCACCCCAGACAGCGGGGAGATGCTGTCACCGGAACACAACTCATTTTCCTTATCAGAACGGTGTCTGTGACTAAAAATGGGATGGAGAATCAGGGAGCCAGAAGCTCCTTCTAAACTGGGGAAGAGGCTTGATGCCTGGGGCTTTGCTTCCTGGGGCCCCAAGGGCTGGCATCTTGGCCCCCTAGTGTTTTCACAGTTGCTTGGTGACCGACAGGAAAAATGTGTCATTGTTATTTGGTCTCTGCCACCTAGTAGTGTCTGGAAGGTCAGAGGCACTTGAACTATTTGGTGGAGGAGGAAAAGGGAATGCAAGTGTTGAAAACTCTCCATCTGAGTCAGGCGCTGCCTTACCCTCAAGAGCTCAGGGACACCCCTGCTGTCTTTTTTTGTTCTTGTTCTGTTTCAAGATCCATTTCCAGACACCACGATGCATTTGGTTCATTTTTATTTTTAAGCAAGAGTGGTTTCCCCTTTTGGTTGGAGAAAAAGGTTCAATTTTCATCATCATTGCTTCTTCTTAAAAATCCCTGTCAGTTTTGGAAAACCCAAATTCTCTGAATAATGAGAGAATTCTGGGATTTAACAGTCAACTGGTCTTTAATTGTCAATGATAGGGAGATTGTTCAAAAAAATATAGTTCTGGAGGAATTACATGGCATTTGAAGAAGCCAAGCAGGTGGTAGCACATGGCAGAGGGATGGGTCTAATGAATCTCACTTGTTTACTTTTGCCATTTAAAATTGGACTTACAAATTTGGGCTACCAGATCACTCATAAAATAGAACTGCATGTATTGTATAAAATGCAAGTGAGATCATGTTCCTTTGTTACTTAACAAGCTACAGTGTTTATAGCAGCATACTCACAATTGCCGAAGGCCCAACTATCTATTGGCTGATGAGGAGATAAACAAATTGTGGTCTCCCCATACAACGAAATATTATGCAGCCATAAAAAAGGATGGAGTACTGACATATACTACAACATACATGAACCTCCAAAACGTCGTGCCAGGTGAAAGAAGCCAGTCACTAAAGACCCGGGTATTGGTGCCATTTGTGTGAAACATCCAAGAGAGGTAAATTCTTCGAGATATAATACAGATTGGTGGTTGCCCGGGACTGACAAAGAGGATGAAGTGCGGAATGACTTCTTATGGGGAGGGCGGGTTTCCATATAAGATAATGAAAGCATTCTGGAACTAGATAGAGGTAGGGTTAGGCAAGAACATTTTGAGTGTCTTAAGTGCCATTGAATTGGTCACTTTCACTTTTGTGACTTTCGCCTCAGTAAGGAAAAACAAATTGTCATTGAAAACCTGCACTGTCTCCCTATTTCCTTGAGAGCAGAAGCCCAGTCTTTCGAGTGGCCTGCCAGCTCCCACAGGAGCTGTTGCCCCCTGGCCTCATCCCTTCCTGCTGCCCTTTTTCTCTTACTGGGCACACTGGCCTCCATGCATGCTGTGGCTCCATGCCAGCCATCGCCCACCCTTTGCCCTAGCTGTTCCCTCTGCCTGGAGAGCACCTCTCCCCAGCCCCCACGGTGCTCCCTCCCTCACTTCTGTCATTTCTTTGCTCAGATATGTTACCTCTCGAGGAGGCCTGTTCTGACCACCCTGTTTCCAGTTATACCAGCCCCAAGGGCCCTTCCCTTTATTCTGCTCCACTTTACTTATTACCTTCCAATGAACTGTGGACTTTCACTGATTGATTCTGATTATGGTTTGTTCTCTTTCTTACCCCGCCTCCGCTCCCCCCACCACCACCATTACACTGTAGCTCCACTAAGGATTTTAGCCTGCCTCTGCATTCTGGGTTCAATTTGTGCTGATTTTTTTTACAAAGTTTCCACAGAATCAAATAACAAACAATTACATGTTCAAACCGATTCAATTAGGTGCATTCTGAAGGAAACAGCCGCAGAAAATGAAGTATCAAATCTAATCATAAAGTGCCTTTATGGCTTTTGGTTCTCTGTCAATATTTATACTCATGGAGGCAGAAAAGCGTAAACTTTCAGAAACTCCTCTGTCCCTTTCTTCTCTTCTCTCTGTTCTCACAAGCCACTTGAATTTTGAACCTGAAGGAGGACCTTTGGATTGAAAGTTATTAATTATAGAACGTGGTGGAACTAGAAGACATTTCCTACTGGTTGAAGTTACCTTATTATTCTTCTTATTATTACCAAATAGCATTTTCGTCTTTCTCAGGGCTGATTGGGGTTGTGGTGAGAGGGGCAGGGGAGAATATATTGGATTTGCCAAAAAGTTCATTCAGGTTTTTCTGTTACATCATATGGAAAAACCAGGCCCACCCAATAACACATTTTTCTTTTTTCAAAATACTTTTTTCTGTGCTTGCATTTATTTGGAACATCTGTGCAAGGCCTGGGTGATTGGAGGAGATCCAAAGAAACACATATTAGCGTTTCAAGTAAGAGAAGTGGATTTGTCACAAGGGGAGTGAAAGTCTGAGAAAGGGAAAAATAAAAAGGAACAGAGAGAAAAGAAAGGCCGAGAATTTAGAAACAGCCCTCTGCCTGAAATATTTTTGTCCCCAACCAGGAAGTTGCTTTCGGAAAGCTGGGCCCCAGACTCTTGCACACAGACCTTACACAAGGAGATCTATGATTAGAAAATAGCATCATGAGCTTACAGCAATGACATTTTGTAGCTGGGATGTCTCTGTTCATTTGGATCTGTATGGTGGCTGGCAATGCCCCTGTCTGATGCGAAAGCGAACAAGACATTCTACCCACCCCCCCTTCCTATTTGTATGTGCATCTATCTCAAGCATAACAAAACTGAGGATCAGAGAACCAGAGTGTGTCTGGTAGGTGAGACTGAGTGGGGAATCCTGATATCAGAGCTCTTGAACCCAAAGTTTCAGCTTTGGACATGGAACGATTTCTCCCCATCAGTTACCACGCTCTCATTGGGCTTAGGGGCGTGCCTCACCAGTCCGCATTCCATCGTCCTGGCATTGACTTGGACACACCATCCCATATGGATTCCATTTGAAGGAGGAAAAAAAATTCAAGAAGCAGAGGGGAGGTGGGATTTTTTGTGAATGTTGTAATTTCAGAGGAATGCAAAAGTAGCATGACCCGATATTAGCGACTCCTGCACTGCAAAGCATTCTGACCACAGCCACATAGGAAATGCTGCATTTCTGAGGCAGAAATGGCCAGTTCAGAGACAGCAAAGATGCAGGAGCTAAAAACCACACACATAACTATATCGTGTAACCTAGAGCAGCAATTTGCCTGCTGCTGAAAGAAAAAGGACTGTTAATTTAACGTAAAGCACTTTGATGGGGATATTTTCCTTGATTAACTGATGCCTCCTCAAATAATAGTGGGCATTTGTGCTGTCACAAGGGGAGATAGATGGAGGAATAGTGATGCTGTGAGGCTGACATCATCACTGAGAATTTTTCATATGTCCCTGGAGCATGAACTGAGCAAAAAATATCCAGATAAGCCAATTCCTCTTAGAGCTCTTATGATGTACAAGTGAAAGCTGTCTGGGAGAGTCCAAAAATTGCCCAATTCAGTGGTTCTCAACAGGGGCAAACCAGCAGGGGCACATGTGGTGATATCTGGAAACATTTTTGGTTCTTACAATATGCAGGGTGGGCACTGCTATTGTCATCAAATAGAGGCCAGGGATGCTGCTAAACATTTTGTCAAACACAAAGAATGATCTGACCCAAAATGTCACTAGTTCCAAGGCTAAGAAACCCCCATCGCAACCCACTTCCTAAATATAAACCCATTTGAAATATCCCCCAATTGGTAGAATCAACCAGAACAGCAGTCTGATAAAAACAAAACTCAAGTAACCTAGTTAGTAATATTTCCTTGTTCCTCTTTTCCACCCCACAGAAAATCATTGAATAAATGTAAGTCTGACCTTTTAACAACAACAAAAAAACACTTTGTAAGCAGTCTCCCTAACTATGTCTTGCTGCAATGTCTGTCATTCTCTAGAGGCTATTCTGTTCCCAATAAAATTATTGAAACCATTGGAATAATAAACATTTATAACCACATTAGCATCTCTTGGCTAAACTTGTTGAAATGGCAAGGGAGGGTGAAACATTAAAAAGACTTTTAAAAAAGAAATCTAGCTTACTTGATCATTCCTCCCCAGTTGAAGGTGAAAGACTGAAATTTGTGCTAAAACTGGCTTTAGATGCAGGGCAATAAATGACATGGGCTCCCCAGCTGGCGCTTGCGGTAAAGAACCCACCTATCAATGCAGCAGACAGAAGACATATGGGTTTGATCCCTGGGTTGGGAAGACCCCCTGGAGGAGGGCATGGCAACCCACTCCAGTATTCTTGCGTGGAAAATCCCCTGGACACAGAAGCCCAGTGGGCTATACATAGCATCACAAAGAGTCAACATGACTGAATCAACCTTGCAAGCAAGCAATTATATAAGTAAGCAATAAGTGTATCTACAAATACAAGCCCAGCTCAGCAATGCCTGCTTCAGTCAGCCTGAGCTCTTGGTTCTTCTAATTTGCTGGCCAGAAGAGAGAACTGAGCTTGGGTTGTTCTTCCTAGTGAGGAAACTTGATGACTGTTATTGAAATATGAAGCCTTTGAGAATGTGAATACAGAAAGTCCTGCTCATGGCATGGAGAGTTTTGTGCATAGAGCAGTAATTGTGAGATTGGGGCTTTTAAGACAATTGGGGCCACCATTTATCTGTGTGACCTTGCGAGTGAACAACAACAACAAGTTACTCCTAAATTGAAGTTGGTCTTGCAGACTCTGCTCAGATATTAGTATCAGTCTGAATGTTAAAGTTCATGAATTTAGAATTTTCCAAGTAAACCTCTATGCAAAATAGAGCAGTGTTTCAGGGTTGAGGGTCTTCTCTATGACAGGCCCTTGAAAGCTGAAAACGGGAGAAGAATTCACAGGACAAAAGCTCAGAAACCATTAGATGTTTTTTTCCTCTACAGGAAGTCTCTACCAGAAGTCAGCCTGCAGGGAGCGAGGCAATCGACACTGGGCCTGCTGGACCCCCGAGAAGGCAGGGTTTATTTGTTTCTCTGTCAGTTTCACTCCGGGCCCACACCCTCCCACCCAGAACACTTGGCTATGTAGGTTACTCCTTCTACATCTGCTTTCAATTATTTCAGGAATAGTTTTACAGTCTCTGTTTTACACATGACTTTGTCTTGCCTTCTTTTGGGGGCTTGAATTTATATGAGGCAAGAGGACAAAAGGGCGTTGAATCCCAAACCCGAATCCTGTTTGATGTATTCATTCATTTTCATCTCAGCAACAGGTGAGCGAGAAAGAAGCTTAATAGGAGGACCAAAATGTGAGTGTAGAAAACCATTAGTGACTTTTAAGAGGCAGAAAGCATTGGCTGTTTAGGCCAGTTATTAAGAAGTGAGCATTATCTACTTAGAAATGTCCCTTGGGTTGCTTATCAAGGTGTGTGACTTTGAGAGTGAGGAATGGAAAAGTCAGATGGAGAAGGAGTGAAATCACCCTCCATTTGAGATCTTGTGAACCAGCTGTTTCCTTTGCTAACTCTGTCTAAAGTTTAGAAGAAAAAAGAAGTCAATGAGGAAATACTAAATATTTACAAAGGCTCCCCCTCGATCTTCAGTACCCTTGTGCAAAATCCATCATCTTGCAGTCTTGCAGTGTGGTTGGATTTGAAATCAGTGGTGTAAGCGGGGTTTTTTTGGTTTGATTCTTTTCTTCATAATGGGAGGGTAACCTGCTTGCAAAGCCTGTGGACTTGCTCTGCCTCAGATGGGGAAAAGTTGACCCAGTACCACTAGGATCTGAACGAGTGATTTCTAGGAGTCAGCATCTTTGGGCCTCTCCAATTCGCCATTCATGCATGTTTGGTAGTGATAAATGACAATGATTGGCACTGAGATCAGATTCCTAAGAGAAGACAGCTAAAAGATGTTCTCTTTCACCTTCGTTCCCCAGGAGGGCTCACTCAGTTCCCCTAGTGGAGTGAGGCTTTTCCTTCCCTAAGTGGTCTCTTTAAAAGATTGAGCGACTGTGGCTCAAGGGAAAATGACTCAACCTGAGGAATTCTTTAACAGCAGCTGAGAAGAGGCCCCAGACCCAGAACTCTCTGCTGCTGGATCCAGTTCATGGTCCTTTTCATGACTGCAGTCAGAAACAATACATACAGTGTAAGAAATCAAATTGCTTCTTTTCAAAGTGGAAAAAGGACTGTAACTAACACTAGAGTTAGACAGAAGCCAGAAATTGTGTCTCGTGAGAATGTTTCCGGATGCAAGAACTACCTGACTGTTGCCCTGAAACCACAGCTAGCTATCACATGCTTGCAGGAACCTCCTAGAAGCTTCCTGTTTCATGTGGCTCCTGAGAAGGATTGCACAGTCTAGTACAAGCTACGCTGTCTGTGTGCTGTTTCCAAGCTAGGAGACAGCAGAATTTGTACTTTGTATTCAGGGTACAAGTTGTATCCAACTCTTTGCAACCCCAGGGAGGCCTGCCAGGCTCCCCTGTCTATGGGATTTCCCAGGCAAGAATACCGGAGTGGGTTGCCATTCACTTCTCTAGGGGATCTTCCCGACCCAGGAATTGAACGTGGGTCTCCTGCATTGCAGGCAGATTCTTTACCATCTGAACCACCAGAGAAGCCCATTTCGTAGTCTAAAATATTTATGAATACATTCCATCAGTAGGTCTCTCCATCAGCACACAGACAATATAAAGGAGATTGTAGATCCAGCTTACCCATTCCATTGAGACCTCAGGGAGGAGCTGGGACATTTCCAGAGCTAAAAGCGGTATGGTTTGGCAGTGGGACCTCAATGCAGCATTGACGTGAGGCAGGGGAACATGACTGACTGATGGTAAGATGGTTCTCCAAGATGGAGCTGATGGGACAGGCAAGGGCAAGGTGGTTTGTGAGGCCAGAAGCCTTGCAGCCTCTTCTGCTGAGTCTGGTACCCACCAAAGACTAGTTAGAGAGCAAGGAGGAGAACATGGCCTCGTGTCACACCCACATCAGTCCCCCCAAGTCAGCTGTGTATCCCTAAGGCATGGGGGAGGCTTCTCTTCTTACAAATGACAGTTGACATGTATTCAGTGTTGTTAAGGACAAGCCTCTGAGGACCAGTGACCAGGGTTGTCAAAGTTCTGAGCACACGGTGAGCAGTTTCCTGAGGACTTAAGAGGGCATCATGGCCACAGCCACAGGCTCCCAGCTGGGGCTTCTGGGGCCCCTCCTCAGGCTCTGCTTCAGTGTGCTCCGCAGTTGATGAGGACTTCCCCTTCCCCTGGCCTCATTTGTCGGCTGTCTCAGCTCAGAATTCCTGCATTCTCTGTCAGCTAGGAGGATGCTTGTGGTCCGTTGTCCCTCAGCTCACATGCAAGAGTGGCCACCCTCCTTCTGCACAGGTCTGGGCGTGTTTTCAGTCTCCATATCTGAGTGTGAAAGGAGGGCCTGCCCCCTCCCCTCCCCTCCAGCACAGGTTCTGTGGAATCACCATGACCCTGTAATAAGCAGCAGAGTGGGGAGCTTACATGTGGCCTCAAGGCCTCCATCACGTCCACTGGACTATTAGCCCCTTGCTTGTCTCTCACTTTCGCACTATTCATTAACCAAGGATATTCTTTATCTAAATGGATTTTTAAACAATTCTTAAGACCTATAGGGAATCTGAAACACACGGAAGAGCGTGATGATGGCAACAAAGGCAGAAAGCCCTTGTGAACTTCATCCTCAGCCAAGCCAAAGTTGCTGTTAATATTTTGATGTATCCCTTTCAGTGTCTTTTCTCTACGTCTGCATATTTTCATAAACACTTGTCCCTCTTTTACAAACCTAGGTTACTCTGGATATGTAATTTTGTTTCCTTTTTCATGTCACGTGGTCATTTAGCTACATTACCCCCCATCTCCTACAACCTGGTTATCGATGGCTATGTTCACTGTAACAGCATGCCATATGTATTTAAAAATTACTATTGAAGGATGCTCCAAAGGTCTACAATTTTTCTCCAGGATAAACAACACTGTAATGAACATCTCTTTTCAGAGACTTTAGCCTGTTTCTCCGAATATTGGCCAAGCATAAGACCATGGAAATAAAAATTCCAAGTACAAAAGGTGTAAATACTTTTGAGGCTGTTGGTGCAGACTGTTAGATCACCGTCCAAAATGGCTATACCACTTTACAGTCACTTAAAGTTTTCTTTATTTTTATTGTCAAATGGTCCTTGATACTGAGAACTAATAGCGCCCATGCAGTGTCTCAAGAGAAGGAGCTGGTTTGTGCTTTTCAATCAGGAATTTCAAGATCCAAGAGGAAAACTGATCAGAAGTGCAGCTGAGGGTGCTTCCTAAGGCAGTTTTAGAAGGAAATGGCCCTTCCAGGACCATTTCAGCAGAATGACTGACTTTACCAAAGAGACTGACACAAAATACCCTCAACTTGAACGTGAGTAAGATATACACTTCATCCAAAAGTTCCCTTAGGTCCTCCAAAGCCATACTTCTTTACTCAAGTCAGAGTTCATGACAGGGTAGCCAGTGAGGGTTTGAGGTTTCACTACGGAGAGGGCACATGCGTTCCTGATGAACTCTGGCCTAAAGGGAAGCAAATGTGCAAGCTGACCTTTGAGGTCATTCAGTTGGTGCACCCCGTGTACTGCGCAGCTCAAGGTTGGTCCTCATCCTCTTTTGCTTCTGGCCACAACTGACTGCATCGGTGTTTTTCCCCTGGGGATAATAAAACCCATCACCTTCCCAAGGGATCCTTGGGGTTGAATTGGTTCTTATCAAAGGTTTAGAGGAGGAGACCCAACAGGGTGTGCAAATGGTTGATAGGGAGTCCCAGCCCATGCACAGTTGTCTAAGGAGGTCTTGGGTTGCTCACAGAACCAGATTGGGGTTAACAGCCTGCATCCTTTCAGAGTTCCTGGGGGTGATTGTGCAAGAGACCCGTGATCTGATCACAAGAGCAAAGAGAGTGCTTGTGTTGCCGATAACAAAGAATTACACAAGGCCTGGAACAAATGCCAATGTTTTAAAACACTTGGTGGAAATTTAAACTGCAAGGCATGTTATCATCTCAGGCCATCGCTGAGAGGGGCCAGCTGAAGCTACCCGGTCCACAGCCTTTTACAAGCACTGGCCTTTGTAAATGGGGCTTTGAAAACCAGCTGAACTGTAGCTGGCTTTGCAGAGTGTTTAAGCTGGTCGGCTTACAGCAGTACAAATTGGCAGCGTGGCAAGAAAGAAAACTGAAATTCAACTCAACACTGGGATCGAAAAAGAGACTCACATGTCGCCGACACTGGGGTGTGGCTTTTCTGCTAATTATGTTTTGTCAAACAAGGGTTGAAAATGTCAGCCTTGATCCGCGGTTCAGCTCCTCTGGTGGCCAATAGCAGTGGGGCCCCAGTTGAAATAATGAGAAGCAAGTTCGAAACGCCATTTGGTTGATTTCAAGACTTCCTGGGGCTGACGTTGAAACCACAATGTTCTTTCTGGGGCACTGAGAAGAGCCAATCACATTTGAGGTTTCGCAGCCTCTTCTGCCCATATTTGGCTGTAATCTTGCTTCATTCAACTAGATTTATAATACATGCACTTGAAAAGCAAGGCTTTGAAAAGTATGCGTGTGTCTCTCCCCGTTATGAAAGACATTTTATCTTGGTGCCTTTGGGCCTGCCCGCCAGTGTCCAGGGCAGCTTCAAAGTGAAGAAAGGAGCCAGTGTAGAAAATTTAATTTTTGCTTTTATTTATTTATTTTTTAAAGTTTCCATCGCAGTTTCTGGCTTTATAGCATTTACCTGAAACTACATGGAAAACAGAAACTAGATTTGTTTAACCAGAGGTGGCTTATGATGGGATGTGGAAGGCATGTCACAGGCTTTATTGCATTTTATCTATGATGTGTAGGAGACTCGTTCCTCAGAACCTCTGGGAAATAAATGCATCCTTTAAAGTTTCTGCTTAAGGGTTGATTTAAAAAGCATGATCAAATCTTGTGGAGGAATAACGACACAAATAGGATAAACTGCATTCTGCCTTTTTCCAGTGAATATTAATATTTATCAGCCAGTTTATATGCACTGTTCATTTCAGTCTCACAGCAGTCCCACAAAGATCATGTGCTTCTCCACACTTTACACAAACTTTCCCAAGGGGTCTGTGCGAGTTAATAAGCAGCTGAGGTTAGTGGCCACTGCAGCTGTCAGCTGCCCACGCCCCTCACTCAGTGCTCTGTCACTCTCCTTCAATGACATGTTTTCTTGTGTTTACAGGTAGGAACAGAGAGGCCTTGTGTGTGTGTGTGATTTGCTCAGTCATGTCCAGCTCTTTGCGACCCCATGGACTGAGGCCCGCCAGGCTCCTCTGTCCATGAGATTCTCCGGGCAAGAATACTGGAGTGGGTTGCCATTCACTTCTCCAGGAGATCTTCCCGACCTAGGGATCGAACCCATGTCTCTTGCACTGCAGGCAGATTCTTTACCATCTGAGCCACCAGGGAAGCCACAGAATGGTGCCAGGGACCCCCATTTCTAAGACATTGACCTTCTCCGACTCTCAGGACCCTGTGGAAAGAAAGTGGTGAGGTTGTTCGGCTTGTCTCAGGCCTGAGGGTGGGAAAGTTCTCAGTGACCCCCTAGGAGATTGTGTCCAGAATTGTCTGGTCAGAGAGGAACCTGCCACCCAGGGCCCCAGTCTCAGGAAACCCCCTCTAGAAGGTCCTTCTTAGTGATTCTAGAGATACAGGGGCTACAGCAGAGAGCCAGCAACATGGTCCATCTGTGATCTCAAAACTGAGAAAGAGGAGGGAGGTGGCCAGGTAGTCCAGCCTCCCCTGTGACCACACGGGCCCCCACGTCCTGCCTGCAGAGCAGCGATGCTCAGCTGGGGCAATTTGCCCCCCCGGGGGACATTTGGCAATGTTTGGAGACATTTTGGGTTGTCACAGCGGTGGAGAGGGTGCTAGTGGCACCTAGTGGGTGGAGACACGGGATGCTGCTTAACAGCCTATAGTGAGTAGAGCAGCCCCCATCCTCCACCACAAAGAGTGATGTGGCGCCAGGTGTCACTAGTGCTGTGGTGAGAAACCCTGCGTGAGAGTCTTGGTTCGGTGCATCCCACCCACAGCTCTGAAGGAGCCCATCTGGGGCTTCTTCAAAGAGATATTCTGCAACCAGGAAGCCAGCAGCCCATACAACTAAGCAGAAGGCAGAGCCACCCCTACAGATTTTAACTCATTGCATCTTTCTTCCTGACAGAGAGAGGTCAGTGTTCGCCTCTGGTTACAGTCATCAGAACCAAGGTAGGGGCTGACCCAAGGTAGTAGGCTACATCATGCCCCGCAAAGATCAGGTCCTAATCCCTGGGGCCTGTAACCCTTAGCCGATATGAAGGAAAAGAATGGTCTTTGAGGTTGTGGTTAAGCTAAGGGTCTTGACATGGGGAGATGATCCCTCATTATCTGAATGGGCCACACATGCCATCGTGAGTGCCCTTATAAGAAGGAGAGAGGGGCAGGCATGACACATGATTTCAAAACGCGAGGGGCCAAATTGGGAAGACTGCTCACGTGGAGCGATGGGGCCACGAGCCAAGGGATGCAGGCAGTCAACAGAAGCTGGAAGAAGCAAAGAACAGATTCTCCCCTAGAGCCTCCAAGGGGAGCATGATGCTATGACACCTTGATTTTGGCCTAGTGATACTGGCTAGAAACTTTTGGCCTCCTGAACCATGTGAATAAATTTATGTTGTTTTAGGCCACCAAGTTTATGAAAATTTTGTACAGCAGACCTAGGAAACTAAAATACCCTGATAGTCCTTGAGCCCCCATGTGGATCAGTTGAGGCTGAGGGACAAACTCTTCCAGCATACACAAAGCCAGAGCCCTCCTGGGGTAGGATTTGAGGGGGAGAATGGCCATTGTCTTTGTATTACCCTCCCTTTGAGTTACTGTCACCTATGAAAACATGGCACTTACCTTCCTTCCGCCCCTCTCCACCAACAATTTCCAGTAAATGTTGAGCAAATCACTGCTAATCTCTGTGCTTGGTTCCAACCTCTATGGAGCCACCTGTTACTTTCTACCTTGATTTTCTATCATCGTACATGCAATAGGCCCTATACTAGATTGTAAGCACCCAGAAAGTCAGACCCAGTTTGACTGATTGTGAAGCCTCCCAAGGCATCAAACACAGGGTGGGTGCTCAACCCATGGAGAATGTGTGCTTTCTCCAGCCTGTCTATGAGGAATGTTACTGAAATGTTACTTTTTATTGCCTGGCGGTCAAGCAGCTCAAAGCAAGGTCTGATGCTTAGAAACAGGAATCCCTACACATTCTGTCAGGCCTTCAGCACCTGGCCATGGACACCATCAGCATCCTTTGTTTTTCAACGGGGTAAAATGCATACAGTAAAATGCATGTATCTTAAGTGTACAGCCTGATGAGTGTTTGCCTGTGTATATCAATGCCTCCTGGTAACCACTGCCTGTATCAAGATACAGAATCTTTCCAGTCATCCCAGAAAGTTCCCTGGTTCCCCTATCCCACACTCCTCACACTCCAGTGAACTCCATTAATGATGTTTGCTGGCTCGTGAACTTCATAGAAATGAACTCATATAGAACATAACTTTGGCATCTGGCTTTTTTCTCTCCACACAATGTTTTTGCAATTTATCTGTGTGGTTGCATGTATCGGTAGTCTTTTTCCAAAAACCGCTGTGTATTATTCCATTGTAAGGATGTGCCATAATTTGTTTATCCATTCTTTTGTTGGTGAACATTTGAATCCTTTCCAGTTTGGACTGATTGGAAATAAAACTGCTCTGAGCATTGTATTCTATAGCCCTGTGCTTCTATCTGTCTTGGTTATGGGAAAGGCCATAGGGAAGGTGTCTGTTTAACTTTATAGAAATTAGTATCACTAGTCTTGATTTAGATACAAGAAAACAGATTTTTAGAGAAGTAGCAACAGTCTATCTGTACTTATTTTTCCAATTCCATCCATTATAGTAATTTCTTAAAGAAATAGGATGTCTCGTGCTTGGCTAACTGTATCAATGGTAGAGAAAGTCGGAGGGTCAGGAGGCGTGATGATACTGATAGAACAAATGCCCATCCACTTAAGACATCCTCAGGTCTTTTTCTGCTCACTCACACCAACCCATATCATGCCAGCAGCTGGGCTTTCCCGGCATTGGGATTGAACACAGTGTGCACACAGACAGGCTTCCTATGAAAGAAGATATTGTAGAGGAAAATGTGCTCTGTAGTGAAGCCCTGATTGAAATGGCAGCTGCAGGCAGCGAGGAGTATGTGGCATCTGTAGACCAAGGGCAGTCAGATACTTCTCCGGTGTCTGTTCGGAGCATTTTTTAAAAAAATTGGAGTATAGTAGCTTTACAATGTTGTATTAGTTTCTGCTGTATAATAAAGTGAATCAGCTATGCATGTATGCGTGCTGAGTTACTTCAATTGGGGCCGACCCTTTGCTACCCTACGGACTGTAGCCCGCCAGGCTCCTCTGTCCGTGGGATTCTCCAGGCAAGAAGACTGAAGTGGGGTGCCATGCCCTCCTCCAAGAATCTGCTGCATGTACACATATATCCCCTCCCTACTGGACCCCTCCTGCCTCCCCTGCCAATCTGAGCACTCAAAGATGTCTTCTTTCTCTGACACATTCTCCTGCCACATCCACAGCTCTCCTGATGCCTGGGCACAAAGAGATGCTGGGCCTTCTCAGCTGCCAGCTCCCTTCAGAAGTGAATTCCTGAGCACTAGCTGCTCCCTGCTCGAGGACCACTGAGTTCTAGAAACCTGAGACAGCTCTGCAAAAGTGACTAGAGAAGGGGAAACTTTTTAAAGGCCCAATGTCATCATAACACTGTAGATTGAAGGTTGGGATGCCAAAGGAAAGACCAGAAATGTCCAAAGTTGTCTTTCCAGGAGGTATACTTTACAATGGCCGTTACTCATTGTGAGTCAAATTCCTTTCACCCAAGTAGATGTTTCATCAAATTTCTCTAGTGATGCACCATGTTTGTTTTCAGATTAACTTCATCCCACCCTTTCTGCTGTTTAAAACTTCCCTCTTCACCCCTGAGTTGCATCTCCTTTTGTGTGTAAAGTCATTCAGTCATGTCCTCAACTTCTTGTGACCCCGTGGACTGTAGCCTGTCAGGCTCCTCCATCCGGGATTCTACATGCGAGAATACTGGAGTGAGTTCCCATTTCCTTCTCCAGGGGATCTTCCCAACTCAGGGATCGAACCCATGACTCTTATGTCTCCTTTGTTGGCAGCCAGGTTCTTTGCCACTGAGCCACCTGGGAAGCCCGAGGTGCATATTATACTTCCCCAAATGGCACCTTGGTGTATTTATACACTCCTTGGTTCGTCCTTTCAGAATCTGAGATGCCACTTCTGGGATCCAATCTATTTCATCTGTGTCTAATAATTTACTTGGTTTCCCTAAGTCCTCATACTGTCCTTTGCCCCTTTCTTCCCATTTATGGGAAAAAATTGGCCATGTCTTTTTGGCACCAGTCAGATTGATTGATATTAGAAATATCAATCACCCAGGTTGTATTTTTTGCACCAGAAAATTAAAATAGTGGGGTTCTTCTTCCTTTTTTAAAATTTTTCTTATTCTTTTGTTGTTGTTATACATTTATTTTTCCTTTGCTCTCCTCCTGTGTAGATAGATGTGTCTGGACAGAAATAAATCACCTGAAGTTTTTTTTTTTTTTTTTTTTTTTAAGGGGGGAGTAGGCAGGTCTGTTTATGAGCACAAATTCTATTCACAATGACTCTATCCTCATGACCTAGTCACCTCCCAAAGCCCTACTTCCAAATGCTATCCCACTGGGGGTTAAGATTTCAACACATGGATTTTGAGAGGACACACAATTTGGTCCACTGCATGAATTATTCCTAGAAATGGGAATGCTGAGTTGCATGCTAAGTGCATGTTCAGCTTACAGGAAACTGCCAGTTTTCTAAAGCGGCAGTACCATTTAAATCCCCACTGGTGATGTATAAGATTTCCGGTTGCTTCACAGCCTTGGCACTATTGTCAGTTTGTAGAGAAAATCACAGACATTCTTACGGGTTTGTAGCGGCATCTCCTTGTGGATTTAGTTCATACTTCCCTGATGACTAGCGATGCTGAACATCTCTTCTTGTGCTCACTTGCTACTGCATCTCTTCTTCAGTGAAGTGTGTGATCAAATGTTCTGGTCCTTTGAAAACGGAGTTGTTTGTTTTTATTACTGGAATGTGAGAGCTTTCCAGATGTTTCTAGATGTGAGTCCTTTGTCAGATAGATGATTTGTGAATATTTTCTCCTAGTCTTGCTTCGACTTTTCATTTTCTTACCAGGGTCCTTTTGTATACTCTTGTCTTCAAAGGTTGGGATTGTTTCTTGACCTACTCTCAACCCTTTCACCATCTTGGACAGCAGGGCAAGGAGCTAGGAGGTGCCACAGGCTTTGGTCCAATTCATAATACTCTGGCTCTGTGGTAACGTCAGTCTCCTGAAAGAAGACTATTGGCCTCAATAGTGGAGACTCCCGTCTCTAACTACAGTGTGCACAGAATAATCTGGAAAGTTTGGTGAACATGCAGATACCTAAGCTCCACTCCTGGAAATGTTTACGCAATAAATGTGAGGTGAGCTGCAGCTTGTTGCAACAGTCAACAAGCAGTCAGATTTTTGTGATAGAGGTGGCTTCATGATCTTTGAAGAAACCTTGAAACTCTAAGGCCACTGACCTTGTGTGGTCTCTACTGTGGTCATGATTCCGAGTCTACATGCAGGCTACACAAAATGGCGTGGAATGTCAGAGGAGAGAGATGTTATCACACAGCTCGACAAAAAAAGAGAAGAAACACCAAGAAGGCAGGGATTTTAGGACATTTTTACTGAACAGTCGCCAACTGCTTCATTCATCTTTCTCTGCTATTTTAGGCACGCTTTAATTTGGGCAGACATCTTTTAAAAGTGCTTTTCAAGCGTGATACTTGATTTGTATCACAAATAAAGGGAAAAGGTAGCTGATAAACAAGTAAATGATGATGCATTAATAAATGTCAATAAATTCTTTGCCTTGATCCTGAATAATAACCTTTTCTCCTTACATCAAGTCCTGGGCCGCCAGAGATGGTGCAGCAGACTCCAGTCCATGTTTCCTCAGATCCTCTAGACCTACCGGAAATCATCCCGAACTGTTTCACCAGAGACGTGCGGAATGTCTTTGGTTTTACAATACACATTTCTTTTGGACAAAGGCAGAACTTATTCTGTGCATTTTCAAACAAATCCATGGAGGATGTTGGGGTTTGAATCATTACCGTTCTTTACAAAAAAGAAAACACAGACAGTAGCAACAAAATAGCAACTTCACAGAATCCAGTCAGCCAGCTGTGTGGACTGTATAACACAAAACAATCAGTCGGTCTGAAGTTTTTCTTGAATTGAACAAACTATTCTGACGTTGCATAATTACAACCAGCATGATTTAAGTTTTAGCTGCAGACGGAGACCAATTGGGACTGACCTTTCTGCCTTAATTAATCAAATGTTACTGTTCAAACTTGTTGTACCTTTCAGCTGAAATCATTGTCAAGGCCTGTTGTTTTAATGCTCTGGTGGGTTGGTTCTTCATATACAGCTAGTTAACGAGTCTTCTAGGATAATTAGGGCACCTCACACTCTAGCAGGCACCAGTGATCAATGATGGTTAATTAAAGATGCTGGAGTACCAAGACAGCCTGCAATCTGGAGGCAGGGAGTGTGGATTCTGCTGCTTGCTTGAGCTGAACTGTGCCTTCTTAAGCTTTCATGAGTGGAGATCCTTATGGAAACATAAATTTATAAGAAGACTAAAACCAAAGTGGTTATCCGCTCTCTCCAAATATAATCCATCCCTCCTGAAAAGCTAGCAAACTAAACAATCCTAACAATAGAATTGTCTATGTCCCATACAAAGGGGACCCAAAACCAGGAAGCTGAAGGAGTCAATGAGGTAAGCAGAGAATTATTTTCTTCATTCTAAAACATTATTCAAGTTATATATAATTCATGTTGAAAATGAGAAAATAAAGAAAAGACCAATCAATAAATAAAATCAATTAAAACTCTACTACTCAGTGAAAACTGCTGTTACCCGTGGTACGTATTCTCCCATGGATCCACGTGTTTATGATATATGTATGTTTCAAATGACTGCTGTCCTGACATCTACTACTTTGAGATAGTGGTATATTGCCAAGTTTCTTGCACTCCAGTAAATATGCACCTTCATCATCTGTTTAAATGGCCAAACTGTATTCCATGGTAGGCTTGTAAATATTAACAACTAACTACATAGAGTGCTTCCTATGTGTCTGGCTCTGTTCTAAGCACCATACCATCTCTGTGAGGTCAATATTATGACTACTCTTGTTTTACAAACTGGGAAACTGAGTTAAGAAGAGGTTAGTTAACTTGGTTCCCGGGGCTCAACTCCAGATGGCCTGGCTTTTGAGTCCAAGTTCCTAACACCTGGCCATACTGCTTCTCACCTTATTCCCTTTGGTTGTTTAGGTTATTTATAATGCTTTTCGTTCATTTAAAAAAATCATCTTGAAGTATAGTTGATTTACAATGTTGTGTTAATTTCTGCTGTACAGCACAGTGATTCAGTTATAACACATATAAACGTTCTTTTTCATCTTCTTTCCCAGTATGATTTATCACAGGCTATTGAATATTTCATTCTTTTAAACTGCACAGATCAATTTAAACCTGTTTCCTCACAAGACAGGTGGTGAAAGGTGGTGGCAAAATGGGGAGCACTGATGATGACTGTTCAGTAACAAAGTACTAGCGGGAGATTCTGTTGGGTAACATCAGATTCGAAGGTGTTCACTCTCATGGAAAAAATGAGAAAAGTCTATAAAATCTGCCAATACTCAATGGAGGGGGGGTTTTCAGGCCCACGCAGAGGCACATTTGCAGGACTGCAGGAGAGATGGACTCTTCTTGTGTCCTTGGATCTATGTAGGAGAAAGGAGCAACTGCCAAGTGTGAGAGAGCAACCATGGGGATCAAAATACAGCATTAATATTCTGCAGGCTGAACTTTAACCTATTGCAGAGAGAGAGGAGAGAGAGAGAGAGAGTCAAGTCTTCAGCAATTAGAATATCGGCTTTAAGAGGAGGAAGTGAGTATTCATTTGGGACTGGGTGTGTCAGAATGGAATTTGAGCAAAGGATGACTCACAGCGGATCAGCAGACGGTGGAGGTTGGGGATGGGCAGGGCTGGGAGAAGGGAGGGGCCCTGAGAGAGCCAGGGTCACAGGCATTACTTGTGCACTGTGGACGCGGGGTTTTCTTTACTTACGTCTGCATATTAAGTTACAGAACAGACAGAGGGAGGTGAAGTGGGGGAGGTCACTAGCAAACAAGTGAATAGGTAGATAAACACATTCATTATAAAGAGTGACGAGAATCCCAGTACACCTTTCTCCAAAGAAGCTCTTCAGATGGCTTATATCCCCAGGAAAAGGGGATATTACACAAAACTTCACACTCATGAGGGTGGCTGGACTCAGAAAGACAGATGATAAGCATCGCTGAAGATGTGGAAACCCTGGAACCCTCATACACCGCTGTTGGTGCAGCCTTTCTGGAGAGCACTTTGGCACGTCCTTCAAGAGTTAAAGAGAGTCAGCATGTGACCAGCAAATCCTCTCCTCCTGGAGAGAGGAAGACACGCCACACAAAGCCTTGTAAACAAATGTTCATAGTTGCATTATTGATAATAGCCAAGACATGGGAACAGCCCAGATAGCCATCAGTGGATAAATAAACAAAATGTGGTCTTCTTGCATAATGGAAGATTTGTGAGTCCTAAAAAACAATGAAGTACTGACACATGCAGCACCCTTTAAAATGTGATGCTGAGTGAAGGAAGGCCCTCACCAAGGCCATGTATTGTGATTCCATTTATATGAATGTCTGGAATAGGTAAACCCATAAAGATAGATCAACTCTTTGTGACCCCATGGACTATACAGTCCCTGGAATTCTCCAGGCCAGAATACTGGAGTGGGTAGCCATTCCTTTCTCCAGGGGATCTTCCCAACCCAGGGGTCGAACCCAGGTCTCCCACATTGCAGGTGGATCCTTTACCAGTTGAGCCACCGGGGAAGCCCAAACCCATACAGATTGTAGACTGGGGATTGCCAGGGGCTGGGGATATGGAAGAATGAGGTGTGTGCGTGCGTGTGTGCGTGCTCAGTCACTTCAGTCGTGTCTGACTGTGCAACCCCATGGACTGTAGCCCACCAGGCTCCTCTATCCATGGGGTTCTCCAGGCAAGAATACTGGAGTGCTTTGCCATTTCCTTCTGCAGGGGATCTTCCAGACCCAGGGATCGAACTTGCATCTCCTATGTCTCCTTCATTTGCAGGCAGGTTAGTGCCACCTGGGAAGCAAGGAGGAGTGAGGAGTGGTTACTAATTGGTGTGTTTCCTGTTGGGGTGATAAAGATGTTCTATTCAGTAGAACTGATGGCTGTTACGGTTGCACATGACTGCGGATATACTAACAAGCACTGAACTGTACACTTCAGAAGGATGGATTGTATGGTTTGTGAATTATATCTTAACAGAGGGCACTGTGCTAAGTGAAATAAGTTAGACAGAAAGACAAATACTGTGTGATCTCACTTATTTGTGGAACCTCAAAAACTGAACTCATAGAAACAGAGAGTGGAATGGTGCTTGACAGGGGAGGGCAGGGATACGGAGCTGTTGGTCAAAGCACACAAACCTCCAGTTATCAGATGCATAAGGACTGGAGAGCTAATGTAACGGATGGTGAGTAAGTTATCAGTACTGTAGTGTACACTACAGATTTGCTAAGAGAGTAGATCTTAAATTTCTCTACCAAAACAAAAAAAAGAATGTAATGATGTGAGGTAATGGAGCTGTTGGCTAACCCTATTGTGGTCATCATTTTACAATATATACATGTATCAAATCAACCCATTGAACGTTTTAAACTAACACAATGTTGGATGTCAGTGATATCTCAGTAAAGCTGGGAAAAGAGGAGTGATGAAGTGAATGGAGGGAGAAACACAGCCCCTCAGGCGTAAATGGCCATGTGTGGTCCAGGGATGAGAAAGGAGGCCTGGGTGATTCTGTGCCAAAAGGCTGAAGGGATATCCAAGAGCTGAGGTTGAGGGGTCTGGCAGTTGCCATCGGTAATTATGGGTACTTTGGGATTATGTTCAAAGGACAATGAGAAGTCTTTAAAGGCTACAAAACCCAGCAGTTACATAATCTAAGTTGTATTTTAAATAGCACTCTCTTCTTGAATTGCTAGGGCAGAAATAGGTTGCTGTTATAGCTGATAAAACCAGATAGACATGATTAAAGTTAAAATTTTCGAGTTAAAATTAGCGCACGGTTTTCTTCTTTGAATTTATTATGCATGCTCAGAAAATGAGGCCAGCAAAATTCTTATCCACTAATAGCACAAAAGGAGTGCACTGTCACGTAAATAATAATGTAAGCTTTTGACTTTTTACCTGGACTTTATTCTGTTGCTTCTAGAAATTAATAGCTACCAAACACAAGTGAAGAATTACACTCTTTCATCACTGTTCAGCAGGATATGAATATCAAATACAGATTTGGTTTAATTGCATTTAATAGAAAGAGTGCAAAGAAGCATCCCTGGCAGAGGTCATGAGGGGGAGTGCCAAAGCTTAGCTGCTTGTTGAATGCAGAATCCTTTTGGCGTCTTGGCTGAAACTGTGAAGAAGTTACTGGAACTAATGACTGAATTTCAGAGGTTCTGAGGTTCACACTCCCAGATGAGAAGAGTTTGGCTTTTGTGGCCCCAGGGAGGGCAAGATATCTCAGACAACAGGAAACACAGCTGCAATGCATAAAGACAGCTGCAAATGTGCATACATCTTTGGGCATCAACTCAGGGCCCAGGCAATGGGAAAGGACAAGCCTGGGGGGGCTCCAGCCAGGGTCCCAAAGATGTCCAGGTTTTTATGCATCCATTCCTAGTTCCTTCAGGTGCTAGGCCTATGAAGCTTCTGGAAAAGCCAGGTTCTCTAACTTCTCTTTAAGGCTCCTGACTGTGATATTATCAAAACAAAGAAACAAACAAATGCAGGGACCGCACTTGAAAATAATTACAATAGAAGATTTAGGTACCCTCCTCCCCAGCCTGCCTCACACAAGTACCACTCTAGGGACCTTCAAATACACTAAAACTGGTGAAGAGAATCCACGGGGCTGCAGAGAAGGAGCCCGAATTGTTCTTAAGTTAATTACCATTATCTTTGTTGAAATCATCTTTATTGAAATATAGTTGGTTTACAGTGTTGGGTTAGTTTCAGGTATACAGCAAAGTGAATCAGTTATATATATACATATATCCATTCTTCTGTAGATTCTTTTCCCATATAGACCATCACATCTTAGAAAAATGAAGTCTCTGAAAGAAAACAACATCTTGTAGGCCTGGAGTATTTGTAACAGGCGCTTTTTTTTTTTTTTATATGAGGCAAGGAAAAACGACTTTATTTGGAAAGCCAGCTTATAACTGGCTTCTTGAAAGATGTTACTGATCTGCCCATGAGTGCCTTTCCAAGCTTTCATTGGGTTTTTGGTGGGAAAGGAAAATTTGTTTTCTTATTAAAATACTGGACCCCAAGGGGAAAAGCTATGTCTCAGTGAGTGATAAAAAAAGGAGAGGGGATAAGATGCATTCAACAATTAAAAAAAAATTAAACTGTAGTTGATTTACAATCTTGCATTAGTTTCAGGTAGATACAGTAGGTCTTTGTTGGTTATCTACTTCAGAAATAGTAGTGTGTATATGTTAACCCCAGACTCCTCATTCCCCACCTAACCCTGCCCCCCCCCCATTTCCCTTTTGGTAACTGTAAGCTTGTTTTCAAAATCTATGAGTCTGTTTCTGTTTTGTAAATAAGTTTATTTATGTGTGTATGCACACTAAATTGCTTCAGTCATGTCTGATTTTTTGTGATCCTATGTATGACTGTAGCCTACCAAGTTCCTCAGTCCATGAGATTTTCCAGGCAAGATTACTGCAGTGGGTTGCCATGCCCTCTTTCAGGGGATCTTCTTGACCCAAGAATCGAAACCGCATCTCTTTCATCTCCTGCGTTGGGAGGCGGGTTCTTTATCGCTGGCTCCACCTGGGATGCGTGAAGTTTATTTATATCTTCAAAAAAAAATTAGACTCCACATATGAGTGATATGATATTTGTTTTTATCTTACTTACTTCATTTAGTATGATAATCTCTAGGTCTATTCATGTTGCTGCTGCTGCTAAGTCGCTTCAGTCGTGTCCAACTCTGTGTGACCCCATAGACGAGCCCACCAGGCTCTGCCATCCCCGAGATTCTCTAGGGAAGAACACTGGAGTGGGTTGCCATTTCTTTCTCCAGTGCGTGAAAGTGAAGTCGCTCAGTCGCGTCTGACGCTTCGCAACCCCGTGGACCACAGCTTTCTAGGCTCCTCCATCCATGGGATTTTCCAGGCAAGAGTACTGGAGTGGGGCGCCATTGCCTTCTCCACCACGTTGCTGCAAACGGCACTATTTCCTTTTTACGGCTGAGTAACATTCCCTTGTGTATATGTACCACATCTCCTTTATCTGTTCCTCTGTTGATGGACATCTAGGTTGCTTCCACATCTTCCTTATTGTTAACAGTGCTGAAATGAACATAGGGGTGCATGTATCTTTTCAAATTATAGTTTTCTCCGGGTATATGCCCAGGAGTGGGATTGCTGAATCATCTGGTAGTTCTAGTTTTAGTTTTTTAAAGAACCTCTATAGCA
>SJYA01003361.1:1439086-1470770 GCA_006410615.1 Neotragus moschatus | reverse complement strand
CCTCTATAGCATTCTCCATAGTGGTTGTACCAATTTACATTCCCACCAGCGTTGTAGGAGAGTTCCCTTTTCTCCATGTTCTCTCCAGCATTTATTGTTTGTAGACTTTTAGATGATGGCCATTCTGACTGGCGTGAGGTAATACCTAGTTGTACTTTGAATTTACATTTCTCTGATAATTCGTCGTGTTGAGCATCTTTTCATTGGCTTTTTGGCTCTCTCTATGTCTTCTTTTAGGTCTTCTGCCCATTTTTTTGATTGGGTTGCTTGGTTTTTGGACAGAGCTATATGAGCTGTGTGTACATTTTGGAGATTAATCCCTTGTCAGTAGCTTTGTTTGCAAATATTTTCTCCCATTTGGTGGGTTGTCTTTTCACTTTGTTTATGGTTTCTTTTGCTATGCAAAAGCTTTTAAGTGTAATTATTTGCTAATTTAAACTTATTTGCTTATTTTTGTCTCTATTTTCATTAAGAGGTAGATTAAAAAAAGATATTGCTGTGATTTACATCAAAGAGTGTTCTGCCCATGTTTTTCTCTAAAAGTTTTATAGTGTCTGGTCTTACATTTAGGTCTTTGATCCATTTTGAGCTTATTTTTGTGTATGGTGTTAGAAAGTATTCTAGTTTCATTCTTTTACACGTAGTTGTCCACATTTTCCAGCAACACTTATTGAAAAAACTGTGTTTCCTCTATATACTCTTGCCTCTTTTGTCATAGGTTAGCCATAGGTTTGTGGGTTTATTTCTGGGCTTTCCATCCTATTCTATTAATCTGTTTTTGTGCCAGTACCATACTGTTTTGATTACTATAACTATGTAGTATAGTCTGAAATCAGGGAGCCTGATTCCTCCAGCTCTGTTTCTCTTACCCAGCATTGCTTTAGTTATTTGGGGTATTTTGTGTTTCCATGCAAATTCTAATTTTTTGTTTGTTTGTTTTTGGACTCCTTTTCTTGGTGGAGGATATCAGAAGTGGTATCTTCTTATGTCTATGGATTCCTTATACCACACATAGCCCTAATAACAAGCTATTTCACTCCTGTTTCTAAAAAATTACAGTGGAAAATGAAGAGCATTCTGAAACCTTATAAACACAAAGAGCTTAAGTTCATGGAAACTTATGTAGAAGCTCGTGTGGTCATCATCAGGTTGTACTTAAGTACAAGTCTAGAAATTAATTAAGGAAAAATAGCATCACAGTGGTTATGGCTTCTATTTCATGTCAACAGGACTTAGAAGTTCTTGCAATGAGTGGGTTGGCACCCAGGGTATTACTGACTTGTGGTTCACCTCTTTGGGCACAGAATTGTAACAGACAATGAAATATGAAGTCTACTTCAGTTTAGGTCAAGTTATATCGCATCCTTGGAAGAGAAAGAATTCAGGGTATTATGTTTTGCTCACTTCTACCATCTTCTCGCTTGTTTACAGAAACCTTTCTGCCTCTGTGAACTTTCCAAAGCATTCCACAGTGCTGTTGGGTGATAAGTTCTCTTTGGTTGTTTTTGCAGCAGAGCTCATGAAAAAATGGGGATTGGCAGTGTTCCCCTATCACAGTCCAAAACCTAAAATGAGCAGTTAAATTCTACATGTCCATGCTTCTCTCCCCTCATCTTCCACTCCAGACTTTGAGTAAGAATATACTCCGCTTCTCCTGTAATTTCTCCCCAGACTATCTTCCTTGTGGAGCAGGGGTTACTACGCTCTAGCCCGGGGCCCAAACCCCACCGATTGTCTGTGTTTTTATGGCCTGTGAGATGAGAAGGGTTTGTACTTTTCAGAATGATTTTAAGAAATCAGAAGGTGAATATTCTGGGTAACAAAGAGTTGGACACGACTGAGCGACTGAACTGAACTGAATATTTCATGGCATATGAAAATTATATCAAATTCCAATCTGTGTCCACAAACCTTATACTGTAACCCAGCAGGCACAATCCCTTACGTTGCCTAAGGCTGCTTTCAAGCTAGAAGGCAGAGTTGAGGAGTTGTGGCAGAGACGGTGTCCCCACAAAGCCAAAAACACTGACTAACTGAACTGTTACGGAAAAAGTTTACTGACCCCTGTTCTAGAAGTTGTATTAGATCCTGAAGGTTTGCTGTGAGCCGCTAACATGGCCCAAGAGAGATGAGTGGTTCAAAGCTGGAGCAACTGATCCCCATCTACAGTGACTCACTACTGTGGCCCCGACTCCCCCACAACTCTCATTTCAGGCTCTCTCTGGTCACTAAAATATTATGTCCTTCTCCGCTGGGAAAGATGCTGAGAGGGGATGCACAGAGGGCTGCATGTAGGAGAGAAAAGGATGTAGTGAGCTAATGTCCTTAGCAACATGGTCTAGACGATGCTTCTCAAACTGCAACGCGCATTTCTATTACCCAGAGATCTTGTCAAAATGCAGAGTCTGATTCAGGGGGCCTGAGGTGGGGCTTGAGATCTGCATTTCTCTCTAGCTTCCAAGTGATGCTGGTGCTCTTGGTCCACACCACACTCTGAGTGGTCAGGACCTTCTCTACCCCTGCCTGTCCCACTGACCTGGTCCCATTTTCATCTTTGAATTTCTGGAATACCCATAAACATGTTCCTAGGTGGTGATGGATGGCTCATATATTAGATCTTCTTATTTCATCTTCTTACCTTATGCTTTATATATCTTATCAGAAATAGTGTTTTCTAGAACTGGGATAATAAGTCTCTCCTCCATTAACTGAATCATGAAATGGGCTAAGTTTGCCTTCAGTCCCTGATCCTCTTGTCTTTTCTGATCCCCTAGTTTCTTAGGGGTCCCAGGCAGAAGCCTCTTAAGGTTCCCTACTCTCTTTTTACTCCTGGCATGGATCCTCCATTCTAGTTCCTTCCATCACTCTCGGGCCTCCACGAGGAGCATACAATGGAATATTATTGTATTGTGTTGCTGGGAGCAAGCACATCAGCGCCCTCATTTGGCTGGCAAGCACACCAGGACCTAGAGAATTGGGGTGAGGCTCCCAAGGTAACCAAGCAGAGACCAGGAAGCCAAGGCTGCCACCTTTCAGCTCTCCAACTTTACTCCCTCAGCCCTCTTCTTCTATCCCAGAAGAGGCCGTCAAGATGGCCTAAACAGTTGCCAACAGTGAAATGGTCTCTGAACATCAGGGTACAGATATGTCACACTCTCCAGTAATGTCCTTGTGGTGAAACAGGATCTTTCTGAAGTGACTCTAATGGTCATGACTGTAGATTTCATGATGGGCTCCCTGCGGACAACAGCTTTGAAGCTCTGGGCCTTTTTCCACCTCCGCATCTGCACTGAAAGGGATTGCTTACCTGGCTTCTTATGTTAGAATGAGAAACTGTGGTAAAATTCACATAAAATTTAAAAGTGAACAATTCAGTGCCATTTAGTACATCCACAGTGTTGTGCAACCGTTGCATCGGTCTAGTTCCAGAACGTTTCATCACCCGCAAGGGCAACCTCATACACACGCGCATTTACGTCCCGTTCTTCCATACTCCCAGCCCCTCGCAACCAGCAGTCAGTTTACTGTCTCTGAGGATTCACCTGTTCTGGACATTTCGTGTAAATAGAATCATACAATACATGGCCTTTTATGACTGCCTTTTTGAGGTTCATCCAAGTTGCACCATAAATCAGTTCTTCATTCCTTTTCTTGGTGGGATAATATTCCATTGTATGCATAAACCACAAATGCTTTCTCCTTTCAACCGCTGACAGCCGTTGGGGTTGCCTTCACCTTTTCACTACTGTGAACAGTGCTGCTGTGAGCACTGCTGTCTAACTATCTGTTTGACCCCTTTTTTCTGTTCTTCTGGGTCATATACTTACTTTGGTGCGGAATTGCTGGGTAATATGCTAATTCTGTGTTTAACTTTTTGAGGCTCTGCATTTCATTTGAGTGGTTTTACGATTCTCCCATTCTGTCCCACTATTTCACAATAACGACAAATGAAATCATCAAGCAATGGAGAAATATCTCACTATTTATCTGTACCCGCCCCTCACCAAATGCTTTTAGTCAAATGAATAGATTTCATTTTATAGTATTTATTGTCCGAGTCCACAACTGAATGTAGGAGTTTCTGAAGGACCAGAGATTTGTCCCAAGTCAGCAAGCAGGGAAGTGGATGAGGGAACACACAAATCCTGGAGAACTGTCAAATTGCCTGTGAATAGTTCAGAATCGAGGTGGGTTTCTTGGGCAGGGGACGTGTTTTTGTCATGCAGGGCCTTGCATGCAGAAGGACCCCATACTTGGTTTATTCATGGGCTCTGGCTCTGTCTGGACAATCTTGATAATTTTTGAACAAGGAGCCCTACATTTTCATTTTGGTACTGGACCCCATAAACTATGTAGATAGCCCTGTAAAGGACTGCAAGTCTCTCTGGTGGTTGCCAGAGAAGCAGGAAATGGGAGGAGGGGAGAAATAGATGAGGGAGATTAAGAGCTACAAACTTTCAGTTACGAATTGAATGAGTCACGGGATTAAGTTTACAGCATGGGGAATATAGTCAATTACATTGTAATAGAAATGGCAACCCACTCCAGTATTCTTGCCTGGAGAATTCCATGGACAGAGGAGCCTGGCAGGCTTTAGTCCACGGGGTTGCAGAGTCAGACACGACTGAGCAACTATCACTCACTCACTAATATTTTGCATGGTGACTGATGGTAACTTGACTTATCATGGTGATTTTTAGGAATGTATATAAATACTGAAACCCTATGTTACACACCTGGAACATAGTGTTGTAGGTCAGTTATATTTCAACTAAAAAAATAATGTAGACACTGGAAAGAAATGCATCAGAATACTAATGGTGATTATCTCTGGGGATGTGGAGATTGTGGGTAATTGTTATTTTTTACATGACACTTTTATGTCTTTCTAGTTGTCTGCCATGAACACATATTGCTTCTGAAATTAGAAAGAAAACAGTTGTTGTTTAGTCACTAAGTCGTGTCTGACTCTGCAACCCCATGGATTGCAGCACGCCAAGAAAATAATAATAATATCATTAAAAAAAAAAGAATTGACACTTTCCATCTTATGTAAATCCTGCACCCTAAACAACAAATTCTAACATCTTAAACAAATTCTAAAATGGGAATAAAAAAGATATGACTGTCACTCCAGGTGGAGGCATTCCAAACGTGGGTGGGTACTAAGTAGAGTGGTGATAAAATAGCTCAATGATATTTAAAAACACAGACAACAGACCAAAGCCAGACAGTTTCCACAAATGAATTTGCTGCATCGACTCTTGTCGGCCTGAGAAACAAACTCAAAAAAACCTTTGCAGGAACTTGAGCCCAAAAAAGGACAGACAGAGACACATTCCCTCTGTTGTGTTAGTCACTCAGTCGTGTTGGACTCTCTGCAACCCCACAGACTACAGCCCACCAGGCTCCCCTGTCCATGGGATGCTCCAGGCAAGAATACTGGAGTGGGTTGCCATTTCCTCCTCCAGGGGATCTTCCCCACCCAGGAATCAAACCTGGATCTCCTGTATAGCAGGCAGATTCTTTACCATTTAAGCTACCAGGGATTCCCTCTGCTCTCCAGGAAAAGGTGGGGAGGTTTCTGTTCTTTTGCCTTCAAGAAGAACTGAGCAATGCCCCACAGGCTTGGAAGGGCCTGGTAAAGTTGAGAGCAGAATCCAGCCTCAAGAGATCAGCTTTGTAGAAAACAGAATAGTTTGGCAATAGGCTGCTAAGCCTTTCCATTATGTTTTGGCTGCAGAAGTGATCAGCTTTCATGGGCTCAAAGGAAAATTAATGTGTGTCTGATAAGCCTAAACCTGCCCTGCCCTTTCCAGTAGAAGAGAGAGGAGGGCCCGGTTTTTTCCTAAGAGTAAACAGGTTTCAAGTTCAGGATGTAATCCCAACTGGCCAAAAAGCTGATAGGGCCTCCCTTATCTGCTCCATCTGCTGGGTCTCAACAACCTTTTGCAATTACTCAATTATGACAAGGCGAAAGAAATCTTGCCAAGAGCACCCTTTTCCCAAGCTTTCCTTAGTTAAAACAGTCTGCACAAGACTAGGAGTGAAGAGCTAGCCGCCTCTGTATTTACTCCAAATGGGTAAGGAAGGTTTCCTAGGAGGAAGATCTTCCAGGAGAATGGTTGGCTAAGTGGTTCTGTCCAGAGGCCTTCCGACAAACCAGATGAGCTGTGATGCAATTATGGAGTTCCATGGTGTGTTTCAAGGAGAACTCATAAATGGTAGTTAGGCATCAGGCAGCCATTTGGGGTGAACCCTGTTTCAGGAGAATCCAAGCTGGATACTCAAAGCAGAAAGACTCACTTTTATAGGGAAAGATGAGTGGAGGGGAGTATTTGGTGATAGTAAAAAATATATTTGCAGTTCTTATAATGAGTTTTCTTATATGTTTCCTATAACATCTATCTACAGCCCTGATTTGCCTTTACAGCTCATTGCCTGAGTTTGTTGGTTTTTTTTTTTTTTTAAGCTTAAGGTAGAAATAACAGGGGCAGGCTCACCTATAGTTCATAGTTTTGTCGAGTTTTGTGAGAGGGAGTTCCTGTAATCTGTTTATCCTCCATTCTCTTAACCTCCACGGCACAAGTTTGGGCTGTTTTCACATAATCTTTTGTTATTCAATTGTTAAGTCATGTCTGACTCTGCGACCCCATGGACTGCAGCATGCCAGGCTTCCCTGTCCTTCACTATCTCTCAGAGTTAGCTTAAACTCATGTCCATTGAGTCAGTGATGCCATCCAAGACTGCAGCACAAAAGGCCCATCCTGTATCTTTGCTTGAGTAATCCACTCCTCAGGTTTTTCAAATGGTATTGATTCTGATCAGCCTGGAATTGCTTGAATTTGATTCTGTTGGAAGGTAAAGTGATACTAGAATAGCTTTTCTTCTACTTTCTCCCTCCTGAGGGCATGTATCTCATTATATTGACTGTTCTGTTCACAGGGCCCTGTACAAAGCTTAGCATACAGTAAGTGTTTAATAAATGTTTCCTGACTTACCATTGGATTAAGTAAGCAGACAGAGACACTTTCAGGATCTTTCATAGCCCAGTAACTATAGCATCGTGGTTCAGAGCAGAGATCATAGAACCAGCTTACTTGGTTTTGTGTCCTAATCCTGTCTCTCCCTACTTGTGACACTGGTGAAGTTTCTTTGCCTCTTGTGCCTCAGTTTCACCATCTTTAAACTGGGTATACTAATAAGATCTATCTTGCAAAGCTATGGGGATTAAATGAGTTAAAACTGACAACAATGCCTGGAAAATTGTAGGCACTCAACTGTTGTTAGCTCCATTATTTACAAAAATGTCCTGATGGCTCATTTCCATGTTCTCCAGCTTTATTCTGTCCCCACTGTTTCCCAACCAAGTAATCTTTCAGTGAAATACTTTCCCGTAATAAATCAGGATGTATGCCCTCATCTCTCTTGAGATGGCTGCATTTTGTAGGAGCCAGTGTCTCCAGATATACCCATGATGAGGTGTGCGTGCTAAGTCACTTCAGTCATGTCTAATTCAGTGCGACCGTATGGACTGCAGCCTTCCAGGCTCCTCTGTCCATGGGATTCTCCAGGCAAGAATACTGGAGTAGGTTGCCATACCCTCCTCTGGGGGAATCTTCTCAACCCAGGGATTAAATCTGTGTCTCTTATGTCTCCTGCATTAGCAGGCAGGTTCTTTACCAATGCTTAATAAATATCCAACTGGCAAAAAAGGGAAGGGGAAGATGGTCTTTGGCAGCCATTTGAAGCTCTTAGGGACTTAGGGATTTATATTTAATACATTTTGATGAATCCTTTTCAGTTATCCAACCTAAGAAGGATTTGCTTATGCATGGCTTTGCTTGAATGGCTTTGGTTGATAGCCTGTATTTTCCATTAATTCTAAATTTTAAGATGGGAACCAAGTCAGGAGAGTGAGCTCAAGCTCTTTGACAATACATTTCCTCACATCCTCCCCACTTCTGAAAATGCCTGCACATGTTTCTTGTGGGAAGTTTGAGAAATTATAAATATGCCAAGTGTATCTTGACCCATTCTTCCAAGCATATCTCTTAGGCTGCTGAGAAGATCTAACTCTGAATTGTACTTGACATCCAGGGGAGAAGGACCTGGCAGTGAGCTGACACCTTCCAATGCAACCCAGATCTGGAAGCTGGCAGAGGAGAGGCCGAGACCCAGGTGGTGAGTATTCATAGCTGAAACTTCTTACTGGTTTTTGAAACAGACATTTGTTGGTTTGTGTGCCCTCCATCCACCAACACCAGCTCATCTCCATGGTTTACCATTTACTTCTTTCTTCACATGTTATCAGGCTCCACAAACAGCGATCAGGCAGCACAAAATGAGGACAGGAAGGGAGAAGCAGCAGTGTGTACAAAATGGTCCACATTGTGGAAGAAAAAAGCAAATCCTACTGGGCGGTAAACTGGAGGAAAAGACACTAAAACTTAGCAGAGATTGCAACAGGGGTTTAATGCGTAGCTGATTTTTATTTTCTTCGTTATGCACATCTGTATTTTCTTTAAATAGCTGTAAAATACTTCTACTTGAATCACATCAAAAGGAATTAAGTTCTATTTAGAAAGCTCTCCATGTGATATGGGAGAACTGGTTTGTCTAGCACCCCTTGGAGCCAGTTTCCAGCCACAGATACCAGGCGGTATCTGGTGGGGAGAAACCCCACCACCTCTCAGTCAGGCATGCTCACAAGGACTTGTTGGGCATCTGTACGTCAAACTCCACTCTTGAGTTCTGTCCCTGTACTTGCTGGTAATTTCCTGAGAATGCATCCCCAGCCCTTCCCTGTCACCCTCCTCGAGAGATGGAGGCTGAGCCGCTTCTGAAGCTTGGAGCAGAACCTCCCAGGAAGGAAGCTGTGTGCTTCCAGCACCCCTCTTCTGCCCATTCCCAGGACCCTAGGGAACCCCAGAGGGTCAGACTGACCCCCGTGGTCCAGGGGTGCCGGTCAGAGCCTGCCTTCTGCAAATCATTGCACTTTGTTGGTTAGTTTCAGCTTGGTAGGTCAATAAACGGGGGCATCCGTGTGGTCATGAACCACCATGATTTCCTTTCTTCAAGATGGTTATGATTTCACAAAAGCTACCTCTTGGGATGGAAGGTTAGACTCGCTGCAGACATTTTACTTTCTTATGAACTTGTCTCTTTGTCTTTTACTTTGGGAAAAGGTATTTGGTGGACTACAGTGCAGCTTATGTTTGGAGCTCCAATGTGGAAGACAAGAGTTAAAATTTCAATATCTGTTGGGCATTCATAGATCCTGTGAGTCAGAGACAGAACCATTTGAACAAATTCTATGATTTACCAAAATATGGCTTTCAAGAGATTATTATTATTACCTGTATAACCAAAACAAAATCTCTATCTAGGAAGAGGGATTCCATTTACTCCATCGATTTCTGACCTGGCCGAAGAGCTCTTCCCCATCAGTTCCAATGCAATTTGCCATTATTTCTTGTCTAGCCTTCTGTCCTACAAACTCCAAATCTCTCTTGGACTAAAGCAACTGTATATGTGTCCTATCTTCCCTGTTCAGCTAGAGCTCATCAGGGACAAGGGTCAGACCTGCTATATTTTCAGAAAGTCTGCACCACCTGTCTCACCTCCTGGCACACTCTCATAGCTCCATTCCTTATCAGCAAACACATGAATTTTAAATCTATCCTTTGGCCACTATTTCATTCATTCAATCGGTCACTCAGTGTATATTTTTTGAGTACAGCTCTAAGCCAGTCATGTAGAAGGCAATGGCACCCCACTCCAGTACTCTTGCCTGGAAAATCCCATGGATGGAGGAGCCTGGAAGGCTGCAGTCCATGGGGTTGCTGAGGGTCNATGTCTAATTCAGTGCGACCGTATGGACTGCAGCCTTCCAGGCTCCTCTGTCCATGGGATTCTCCAGGCAAGAATACTGGAGTAGGTTGCCATACCCTCCTCTGGGGGAATCTTCTCAACCCAGGGATTAAATCTGTGTCTCTTATGTCTCCTGCATTAGCAGGCAGGTTCTTTACCAATGCTTAATAAATATCCAACTGGCAAAAAAGGGAAGGGGAAGATGGTCTTTGGCAGCCATTTGAAGCTCTTAGGGACTTAGGGATTTATATTTAATACATTTTGATGAATCCTTTTCAGTTATCCAACCTAAGAAGGATTTGCTTATGCATGGCTTTGCTTGAATGGCTTTGGTTGATAGCCTGTATTTTCCATTAATTCTAAATTTTAAGATGGGAACCAAGTCAGGAGAGTGAGCTCAAGCTCTTTGACAATACATTTCCTCACATCCTCCCCACTTCTGAAAATGCCTGCACATGTTTCTTGTGGGAAGTTTGAGAAATTATAAATATGCCAAGTGTATCTTGACCCATTCTTCCAAGCATATCTCTTAGGCTGCTGAGAAGATCTAACTCTGAATTGTACTTGACATCCAGGGGAGAAGGACCTGGCAGTGAGCTGACACCTTCCAATGCAACCCAGATCTGGAAGCTGGCAGAGGAGAGGCCGAGACCCAGGTGGTGAGTATTCATAGCTGAAACTTCTTACTGGTTTTTGAAACAGACATTTGTTGGTTTGTGTGCCCTCCATCCACCAACACCAGCTCATCTCCATGGTTTACCATTTACTTCTTTCTTCACATGTTATCAGGCTCCACAAACAGCGATCAGGCAGCACAAAATGAGGACAGGAAGGGAGAAGCAGCAGTGTGTACAAAATGGTCCACATTGTGGAAGAAAAAAGCAAATCCTACTGGGCGGTAAACTGGAGGAAAAGACACTAAAACTTAGCAGAGATTGCAACAGGGGTTTAATGCGTAGCTGATTTTTATTTTCTTCGTTATGCACATCTGTATTTTCTTTAAATAGCTGTAAAATACTTCTACTTGAATCACATCAAAAGGAATTAAGTTCTATTTAGAAAGCTCTCCATGTGATATGGGAGAACTGGTTTGTCTAGCACCCCTTGGAGCCAGTTTCCAGCCACAGATACCAGGCGGTATCTGGTGGGGAGAAACCCCACCACCTCTCAGTCAGGCATGCTCACAAGGACTTGTTGGGCATCTGTACGTCAAACTCCACTCTTGAGTTCTGTCCCTGTACTTGCTGGTAATTTCCTGAGAATGCATCCCCAGCCCTTCCCTGTCACCCTCCTCGAGAGATGGAGGCTGAGCCGCTTCTGAAGCTTGGAGCAGAACCTCCCAGGAAGGAAGCTGTGTGCTTCCAGCACCCCTCTTCTGCCCATTCCCAGGACCCTAGGGAACCCCAGAGGGTCAGACTGACCCCCGTGGTCCAGGGGTGCCGGTCAGAGCCTGCCTTCTGCAAATCATTGCACTTTGTTGGTTAGTTTCAGCTTGGTAGGTCAATAAACGGGGGCATCCGTGTGGTCATGAACCACCATGATTTCCTTTCTTCAAGATGGTTATGATTTCACAAAAGCTACCTCTTGGGATGGAAGGTTAGACTCGCTGCAGACATTTTACTTTCTTATGAACTTGTCTCTTTGTCTTTTACTTTGGGAAAAGGTATTTGGTGGACTACAGTGCAGCTTATGTTTGGAGCTCCAATGTGGAAGACAAGAGTTAAAATTTCAATATCTGTTGGGCATTCATAGATCCTGTGAGTCAGAGACAGAACCATTTGAACAAATTCTATGATTTACCAAAATATGGCTTTCAAGAGATTATTATTATTACCTGTATAACCAAAACAAAATCTCTATCTAGGAAGAGGGATTCCATTTACTCCATCGATTTCTGACCTGGCCGAAGAGCTCTTCCCCATCAGTTCCAATGCAATTTGCCATTATTTCTTGTCTAGCCTTCTGTCCTACAAACTCCAAATCTCTCTTGGACTAAAGCAACTGTATATGTGTCCTATCTTCCCTGTTCAGCTAGAGCTCATCAGGGACAAGGGTCAGACCTGCTATATTTTCAGAAAGTCTGCACCACCTGTCTCACCTCCTGGCACACTCTCATAGCTCCATTCCTTATCAGCAAACACATGAATTTTAAATCTATCCTTTGGCCACTATTTCATTCATTCAATCGGTCACTCAGTGTATATTTTTTGAGTACAGCTCTAAGCCAGTCATGTAGAAGGCAATGGCACCCCACTCCAGTACTCTTGCCTGGAAAATCCCATGGATGGAGGAGCCTGGAAGGCTGCAGTCCATGGGGTTGCTGAGGGTCAGACACGCCTGAGCGACTTCACTTTCCCTTTTCACTTTCATGCATTGGAGAAGGAAATGGCAACCCACTCCAGTGTTCTTGCCTGGAGAATCCCAGGGACGGGGGAGCCTGGAGGGCTGCCATCTGTGGGGTCACACAGAGTTGGACACAGCTGAAGTGACTTAGCAGCAGCAGCAGCAGCGTAAGCCAGTCACGTTCAAGGTGCTGGGGACACAAACTGAAAGTGATCAGATGAAATCTGACCCTTCGGAAACTTGTATTCTGTTGGGTTTGACTGATTACTGTTCAATTTCTTCTAGTTGCTGATCCTTGGGGGTTCACCTGAAAGGAGGAGAATACTTTTTGGTGGCTTTTCCTTTCTCTAAGAATGTGATCAGGATCAGGAAACAGATAAAGTCTTCAAGAAGACAAGTAATTTCAGTTTTGGCCCAGAACCTCAAGAGGCTAAAGGCAACGCCCAGACAGAGCCCTCTCTCATGGGGGAATTGGTCTGATGTGGAGGGGATGGAAAAAAGGCGGTGGCTGGCCTGTGTAAGAACAACTTCAATCATCTCCCTCCTTCTCCTCATGGTCCTCAAGTTGAGAATTTGGGAACTCTTCAACCCAGAGAAAATGAGGAGCTAGAATGAAGGGGATGGTAGATGGCCACTACAAAGGTGTCAAGAAGCCTAAAAAGGATGTAGAATGAGGAAGCTAGCGATAGGACCTGGGGCTGGAGTTGGGAGCAAAGAGAGGCAACGACGCAGGAGGAGAGGGGTGATGTGCCAGCCTTGCTATGGGATGTGTGATGGAGCCCTGGGCTCTTTTGTTTAGATGTTAAAGGCCAGCCTGGGCCTAGAAGACTGTGCTGTGCAGGGAGTTCAGATTGCTCTGTAGCTGTGACCTTCTCTTCCAGTTGGAAGAGCAGTTCATTGGCAGATTTTTAGAGAATTCCCAACAGGTTTATTGGGTTGATCTTTATGTTGCCACACTTCCCCGCAAATCCAAGAAATTTTAAAAGATCCCTGGAAATTTGAGGGTCTCATTTAAAAGCCGCTCACTCATACTTGGAAACAAACTTTCCCGAAATGAAAAGTAGACAGGATATAAATCAGAGCTGACGTCATGTAACCCTCTGAACCAGTCCCCATAATTTTGTGAAACTGTTTGCAGGATACGTTATTTGCAGCGGCCTCATGGGTCTCAGCAACCCACTGTTTTCCGATGAGATCCAGAACTAATCCCAGGAAAAGGCAGAAAGGCTTTTTAAGCACATGATTTTGACATGTTCCTTGCCTATCAAGAAGAACGTGTTATCCACAGAGAAATGCTGCTTCAGTGAAAAGCTGATTATCAGCAATCTATTTGCGCCCACTGCTTTGTATACATAAGAAATGAGCGACACTGATCAAAACTCCCAGCAGTGGGGGCAAGCGAAGGGTGAATCCTGCTGCTCTCCCTTCCAGCCTCTACCCAACCCCTCCATCCCCACCCGCGAAAGAGCAACTAAACCGGAGGGAAGCCCAGTTTTCACTGAAGAGACAGATTCACTTTCATCAGAGCAAACTCCCACTTTCCCCAAAAGACATACACCCCTGCACAGTGCAAGCTCTGACTTGAAACTTTGGGAAGGCAGATGCCAAAAGTTGCACCTTGGTTTGAGAGAGCCCCAAGTGGCAAATTTCCTCTCCTCTGTGTCTGCCAAGAGTGAGGATGCAGAGGAAAATTGGAACCCCCAGACTGCCTCCCCCAAAATGTAAACTTCTGTGAAAGAGGTCGTTATCTTCACATCAAGGGCCACAGCAGGTCACCAACCATAGCAGCAACCAGGCGGGTCAGTCACGTGCCCGTCCATCTTCCACGTGCGGTTTAGCCTCTGCACCACTTGGGCTTAACCTCTTCTCTTTGGAGGGTGAAACACAAATTGGATAACGGCGAATGGTTAGCATCAGAGGATTTCATAAGCTTTCCCTGCATTGGCTCTCCTAAAGCTGACTGGAAGACCGGAGAAGCTTCTCCTGTTATTACCCTTTAGCTCCTTACCTTGGTGCTCTATTTTGCTCCCTTAAAGCTTTCAATGGTCCCAGATAAATCAGAGCTTTTACATCTCTCCCACTTTTTTTGCAATCAGAGTCCTCTGCCTCCTAATCTAGGACTGAATGCGTCTAATGGCTCATTTAGTGGTGATCACTCTCTGCCGTGCTTTCTGCCCGGCAGAGAGGTTTTCTGCACTGATGAGTTCTTAGTCCAGCTCAGCTTGCAATCAGGTTTTCCAAAAGTTTCCATCAGTCTCCTTAAGGATAGAAAAGGGGAATGCCTTAGAGGTCAAGACAGAAAGCAAGCAATGGGACGTGCCAGAGCTAAAAACATGTCTAGGCCTTAGCAAACATAAAACCAGAAAACGAAAACAAAACCTAAGCCCCATGCTGCTCTATTTCTGCCCTGCAGGTTCTTTCTTTTTTCTTTTTTCCTTTTTTAAATTGAAGTATAGTTGATTTTTTCAGGTGTAAGTTCAATTCAGTCGCTCAGTCGTGTCTGACTCTGCAACCCCATGGACTGCAGCATGCCAGGCTTCCCTGTCCATCACCAGCTGCCAGAGCTTACTCAAACTCCTGTCCATCGAGTCGGTGATGCCATCCAACCATCTCATCCTCTGTCATCCCCTTCTCCTCCTGCTTTCAATCTTGCCCAGCATCAGAGTCTTTTATAAGGAGTCAGTTCTTCATATCAGGTAGCCAAAGTATTGGAGTTTCAGCTTCAGCATCAGTTCCTCCAATGAATATTCAGGACTGATTTCCTTTAGGATGGACTGGTTGGATCTCCTTGCAGTCCAAAGGACTCTCAAGACTCTTCTCCAACACCACAGTTCAAAAGCATCAATTTTTTGCACTCAGCTTTCTTTATAGTCAAACTCTCACAGCCATACATGACTACTGGAAAAACCATAGCTTTGACTAGATGGACCTTTTTCAGGTATAACAAAGCTATTATATACGTGTTGTATGTATATGTATGTGTATATATATATGTATATATATATATATAAAATCACACTCAAACTATATACACACACATATATTCTTTTCATATTATATTCTACTATATGTTATCACAAGATATTGATATTGATATTGATATTCCCTGTGCTGTACAGCAAGTCCTCATGATTATCTATTTTATACATAGAAAGTGAAGTTGCTCAGTCATGCCTGACTCTTTGTGACCCCATGGATAGTAGCCTGCACCAAGCTTCTCCATCCATGGGATTTTCAAGGCAAGAGTACTGGAGTGGGTTGCCATTTCCTTCTCCAGGGAATCTTCCCAACCCAGGGATGGAACCCAAGTCTCTCACACTGTAGACAGACGCTTTACCATCTGAGCCACCAGGGAAGTCCATTTTATACCATAGTGGTATGTATATGTTCATCTCAAACTCCTAATTNATCCATGGGATTTTCAAGGCAAGAGTACTGGAGTGGGTTGCCATTTCCTTCTCCAGGGAATCTTCCCAACCCAGGGATGGAACCCAAGTCTCTCACACTGTAGACAGACGCTTTACCATCTGAGCCACCAGGGAAGTCCATTTTATACCATAGTGGTATGTATATGTTCATCTCAAACTCCTAATTTATCCTCCCACTACCACCCTTTTCCCTTTGGTAAGCATAAATTTGTTTTCTGTGTCTGTGAGTCTGTTTCTGTTGTGAAAATAAGTTCATTTGTATCTGCTTTTCAGATTCCATGTATGAGTGATAGATCATATTATGGTATTTGTCTCTGTGTGTTTTGCTTCACTTTAGTCTGACCATCAGATATGCAGATGACACCATTCTTATGGCAGAAAGTGAGAGGAACTAAAAAGCCTCTTGATGAAAGTGAAAGAGGAGAGTGAAAAAGTTGGCTTAAAGCTCAACATTCATAAAACTAAGGTCATAGCGTCTGGTCCCATTACTTCACAGGAAATAGATAGGGAAACAGTGGAAACTGTGTTAGACTTTATTTTGGGGGGCTCCAAAGTCACTGCAGATGGTGACTGCAGCCATGAAATTAAAAGACGCTTACTCTTTGAAAGAAAAGTTATGAGCAACCTAGATAGCATATTCAGAAGCAGAGACATTACTTTGTCAACAAAGGTCCGTCTACTCAAGGCTATGGTTTTTCCAGTAGTCATGTATGGATGTGAGAGTTGGACTGTGAAGGAGGCTGAGCACTGAAGAACTGATGCTTTTGAACTGTGGTGTTGGAGAAGACTCCTGAGAGTCCCTTGGACTGCAAGGAGATCCAACCAGTCCATTCTAAAGGAGATCAGCCCCGGCTGTTCTTTGGAAGGAATGATGCTAAAGCTGAAACTCCAGTACTTTGGCCACCTCATGCGAAGAGTTGACTCATTGGAAAATACTCTGATGCTGGGAGGGATTGGGGGCAGGAGGAGAAGGGGGCGGCAGAGGATGAGATGGCTGGATGGCATCACTGACTCAATGGACGTGTTTGAGTGAACTCTGGGAGTTGGTGATGGACAGGGAGGCCTGGCGTGCTGAGATTCATGGGGTCGCAACGAGTCGGACACGACTGAGCGACTGAACTGAACTGAGCCTGACCATCTCTAGGTCCATCCATGTCTCTGCAAATCTCTGCTCTGCACATTCTGATCTGTGGTGAACCTGCCCTCCTTGGTGTCTCTGACTCAGCCCTGGAATCCCTGTGAAGGCTGTTGGCACTGTCCCTCCCGTTGTACCTTTAAGCACCTTGCACCGTTTTCAATCCAGCACATTCCTCCTGGTTTTGTAACTGTCTACTCGTCTGTCACATCTAACATCTGGCACCTTCTCCTCTGGTCTGTGGTTTTTGTGCATGTTCTTAACTAGTGCCCAGTAAACGCCATCTACCCTTATTCCTACAGAGCAGGGTTTGTCAACTTCAGTGTTAGTGACACATGGCGCCAGTTCATCCTTTGTGGTGGGGACTGTCCCACGCACTATAGGATGCTTAGTGGCAACCCTCGCCTCTAACTCACTAGATGCTGGTAGCAATCCCAGTTCCCAGCCTCCCCAAGCAGTGGTGATAGAAACCATCCCTGTGCGGGGAGAGGGGGTGGTGAGATGGCCTTCCTTCCCCCAACGCTGAGAAACCCTGCCCCAGAATAAGACTAAAAATGTGGGTGCAGTGGTTTTGTCCACGTGGTCCTTAATCACATGGACTCTCCAAAGCTGTGACGTGCATGTGTGTATATTAAGTCACTCAGTCAGAAGTGCCCTTTATTTTTTCTTAAAGACAAAAACACCAATATCTCACCAATGCAGCTTTTAGGTCCTCCTTTAAAAATATATTTTGTAATCATATTAAGGGCTTCCCTGGTGGCTCAGATAGTAAAATCTGCCTGCAATGCAGGAGACATGGGTTAAATCCTTGGATCAGGAAGATCCCTGGAGGAGGGCATGGCAACCCACTCTAGTATTCATGCTTGGAGAATCCCATGGACAGAGGAGCCTGGTGGCCTACAGTCCATGGAGTCACAAACAGTCGGACATGACTGACTGACTAACACTCTGATTTCACTTTCAACCATACTAAAGTCAAAGTTAAAAAAAAAAAAAAATCCCTGAGAGGTAACTTTACTCACAGGCTCTCTAGGGTAATAATAAGAGTAGGGAGTGTGGACCCACTGCTTCAGTTTGAAATCCAGTTCTACCAGATACTATCTGTGTGATCTTAGGATCATCACTTAACCTATCTGTGCTTCCTCAGCTAAATAATAACCCAATTGATCTAAATCATAATCTAGAATTAATAGGACTACTTACCAAAATAGATTGTTGAAAGGGTTAATACTTGAGTCAATATTTGAAAAACTCTTAGGACAGTCCTCAATGCAAAACAACCAAGCTATTAGCCCAAAGCCAAGAAGTAGGGGGATTTTTAAGAGGTTTCCAAATGATGTTTGTTTAGAACCATCTGGAAGCTAAAAGTTTCTGTTGCCAGAGGGAACAGAGTAGACCCTGAAAAATACACAAAATATCTTTATAGCTGAAACATTTTGAAGCTAAATTGTAAGGTCAGGGTCAGCTCTGTAAGTTTCTACACTAAAGACTTTATCTTCCTTCAACCGTGACAACTAACTTGTAAGTCTAAGACACAGTGTATCTCAATGGATAACCCAGGGCATCTCCTGGCACTTTGCATGAACACCAGTCATCAAGTTCACACTTACCTATTAGAAGCAAAGTCACAGACCCCAACTGGCCACCATTTTTGATAACACATTCAGGTTGGTTTGGGTGTTCAGGGACTTTGCATCGTTAGTCTTCAGGGTACTTCTCTGTTTAAAGTTTTCTTCCCTTTGCATAGATTCAAAAGCAGAAAGAGTTTAAAACATGTTATGCCTTTGTTCTCACTGTGCTACTGCTGCTAAGTCGCTTCAGTCGTGTCCAACTCTGTGCGACCCCATAGACGGCAGCCCACCAGGCTCCTCCGTCCCTGGGATTCTCCAGGCAAGACCACTGGAGTGGGTTGCCATTTCCTTCTCCAATGCATGCGAGTGAAACGTGAATGTCAAGTTGCTCAGTTGTGTCCGACTCTTAGCGACCCCATGGACTGCAGCCTACCAGGCTCCTCTGCCCATGGGGTTTTCCAGGTGCAGTGGTTTTTTAAACTGTCCTTTGTGATTATAATTTCATATTCCCACTGGTCAGTATTGTATTTTAGAGGCAGTGTAGTTCAGGTGTAAGACATATCCTAGGGGCTCAAACTCCACTTCTGGGATGGAAGAGATGTACAACCCTGGGTGAAGCACTGAATTTCGCCATGGCTCAGCTTCTGTATTGATAAGGTGAAATTGACAGGATTACTCTCATCAGACAGTTTTTGTGAGACTGAACTGAAAGCTCCATCTTCAGAAGTCAGCGCAGTGCAGAGCAGAACACATAGTTGAGGTCTGGAGATGCTGGCCATTAACAAGATCTTGTCACCGTAGAGTACTTCATACTCTTTCAAGCAGGTTCAAGTTCATGATTTCAGGGGAGTGAGAATATTGTTCAAAAATTAGGGGAAGGTGATTTTAGGCCCACTTGAGAAAGAAGATGACTGAGGCCACAAGACAGTGAGGAGTTTGTCCAAGGCTACCAGTGAACTGTGTTGTTGGAGAAGACTCTTGAGAGTCCCTTGGACAGCAAGGAGATCCAACCAGTCCATCCTAAAGGAAATCAGTCCTGAATATTCATTGGAAGGACTGATGCTGAAGCTACAACTCCAATACTTTGGCTGCCTGATGCAAAGAACTGACTCATTGGAAAAGACCCTGATGCTGGGAAAGATTGAAGGCAGGAGGAGAAGGGGACGACAGAGGATGAGATGGTTGAATGGCATTACCAACTCAATGGACATAAGTTTGAGCAAGCTCTGGGAATTGGTGATGGATAGGGAAGCCTGGCGTGTTGCAGTCCATGGAGTCGCAAAGAATCAGACACGACTGAGCAATTGAACTGAACTGAACCAGTGAATTAGCACCATTTGAACCTGGAACTGCATCTCTGCTCCCCTGGTGGCTATGATTAGTGCATCTCAAAAATTCCTGTATATTCAGATGATCTGGGAATCCCTTTCACATGCAGATCTAGGAGGGGGAGGGTTGAGATTCTGTATTTCCACAGAGCTACCAAAAGATTCTGACGCTGCTGGTCCATGGAACCCACCTGGAGGAGTGAAGGTCTATAACCACTTGCATCATCCTCTGGCATTTCTGATGCCTTGATGCTCATTTTCATTTGAACTCAAGGAAAGGAAAAAAAGTGTGTGAAAGAATCACAAAACCTGCCATGAGGATAATCCCCAAAGTTACCATTCTCTCTGCATGGAAATTTGTTACCAAAATACCCATTGACCTTCATGGTATCAGTACAAGCAGGGAACTCTAAACTTTGCCACAGCTCACAATCAGTAATAAAATTCTGTACTCTGTTAGCTGTGCAGAAGTCCCTCTGGGACCCACAAAAGTCCCTCCATTCCCTTCCCTTCATTTAACGCCAGGCATCTCATTCCCAATGGGGCATTCCATCCAAGAGAACATTTCTCTTTCTTCTGAAAACTGATTGCTCCCTCTCTGCATATATTTGTTTTTCATTTACACAGATTCTTCAGCTATTTTTGGTTTGTTGTGTTACCTAGGTAACTTCAACCAGCTGAAATAAGAACTAATTCCAACTTTTGCATCAAATTTCAGACCACACCTGAGCTTTCCGCAGATCACATAACAGAAAGATTGACAAGGTTTGCAGGGAGGGCAGTCTCTTTAATCAGAGATGGCCAGGGTATCATGAGAGCAGGTACAGATATGCAGGACAGAGTCAAATGTGGCTTATGAAAATCAACTCATGAACAAGACATTTTTCTCTCTCCTTTTCCCTCCATGTTGGTGGGATATTTTTGTTTTTTGGTACTTTTACTTTCAGATTAAGCTGGTCTTTAACATATTAGAGAAACAATCAGGAAATGTTTTTGGTAAAGGGCTAGGTAGTAAATATTTTCTGCTTTGCAAACCATAAGGGTCTCTGTCAGAAGGACTCAACTCTGCCTTGTAACTCAAAAGCAGCCAGGAACAAAATGTAAACTGTTGGGAAGGGCTGTGTTCCAAACGGGGTGGCTCAGATGGTAAAGAATCTGCCTGCAATGCAGGAGACTTGGATTTGATCCCTGGGTTGGGAAGATCCCCTGCAGGGAGAAGTGGCAACCCACTCCAGTGTTCTTGCATGGAGAATACCATGGACAGAGGAGTCTGGAGTACTACAGTCCATGAGGTCGCAAAGAGTTTCAAAGAAACTTCATTCATGGATCTTCAAGTTCTGATTGCAACTGATTTTCCTGTGTCATAAAATGTTATTATCCTTTTGACTTTTCTTTTCACCATTTAAAAACGTAAGAAGAGTTCTCTCCTCTCAGACTGAACAAACACTGGTGGTGGGCAGGCTTTGGCTCCTGGGTCATACCTAGTTTGCCGAGCTCTTTGTGAGAGTTCTGTGAGCCCAGCCAAAGGCAACATTCTCATATATTGTAATGATAAAACTTCTATGTAAAACAGGCTTCCAGATTTCCTGCGTTTATGATGGTAGCTTTAAAGGAAACCAAAGCTGTGTTTTGGAAAGTCCTGTAAGTGGTCTGCAAATGTTTTCCCCCCTGAGCTTTCAGTATGTGATACACTCTCATTTTCTAGGGCTGTTTAGTTTGTGAATGTGAAACCATCCACTTCCTGTGTCAACTTCAAGTAGCTGAATTTCCCTATTTGTTTGAATTTCTTTAGTGGCCCCTCATCTTGTATTTATTTCTTTTATCTCCAAAGGCTGACCATAGTCATAATAAGAGTTTGGAAACATGAGCTGTCATTTTCTGCAAAGGAATATTTTCTGAACGATTCCTTTCATGGAAACCTCCTAAACTATGTACTTTTATTCTAGTAATACTGATAATGAGGGCTCATAGTGAGGCTCTTTAAACCTTTGGTTCGTACATGTAGCTGCAAGAATGTAGTGGGGGTGTTTTTTCATGGGGAAATTCCACTCATAGCTCAGAAACTGATTTCCGTGTAGTATTTATCTTTATAACTTGCATCTTAAGTGCACATGTGCTTTTTGAGATTACATGATTATTCTGATCCTCTGTTAGATATTCTAAGCTTACCTTTCTTTTGCACAGTCACCTATCAGATTCCCTTCTACTGTCACCATGCACAGGCTCATTAACCTCCATGACCTTTCTGTAGGAACTTCTCTGAAGTTACCAAATTCATTTTCTCGAAACACCTCCTTTGTGTGGTCCTTCCCTTTGTAGCACTAACTTCAAATGAGATACATGGGCTCTTTGGTCTGAGATTCTTCTTTTGAGGCTTCTGTAAACCATCACATAATAGTTCATCTGACAGATTGTAGATACAGGTCAAGTTTATTAACCAGACCATCTTTTTGTGACCTCATAAAATTAACTTATTTCTCCCAAAAGAGATTATTTGGGGAGAGGGTCAGTAAAAAAAAAAAAAAGTCAGAATCATAACCATTTTGGGGCCAGATGTTGTATTCCATTAAAATCACAGTGACTCAGAATCATTTCCATGGCCTGCCCTCCTTCAGGAGGTGGGGTGATGGGGTGGAAGGGCCCCGGCTTGCAGAACATGGGAGGATGCCCGCAGACCTGGCAGCCAGTACATCTAATGGTGGTGGTTTTTCAGTCGCTCAGTCGTGTCCGACCCTTTGTGACCCCATGAATCGCAGCACCTGTCCATCACCAACTCCCGGAGTCCACCCAAACCCATGTCCACCGAGTCGGTGATGCCATCCAGCCATCTCATCCTCTGTCATCCCCTTCTCCTCCTGCCCCCAATCCCTCCCAGCATCAGGATCTTTTCAAATGAGTCAGCTCTTCGCATCAGGTGGCTAAAGTATTGGATGTGATGGTGGGGAGGAGCACTGGTTAGCTCCTCTTCAGATAATGGGCTTGTGTCCTGTTGCGCCTTTGACAGGAACAGTGGGACATAAAGACTTTGTCCAAAGACAAAGAGAGAGAGTGAGGGTGAAGGCCGCAGCNAGCTCTTCGCATCAGGTGGCTAAAGTATTGGATGTGATGGTGGGGAGGAGCACTGGTTAGCTCCTCTTCAGATAATGGGCTTGTGTCCTGTTGCGCCTTTGACAGGAACAGTGGGACATAAAGACTTTGTCCAAAGACAAAGAGAGAGAGTGAGGGTGAAGGCCGCAGCTGGGACCCCACTAAAGCACTCTGCACCAGCTTTCTGGCCTCCAACACCTGTGCTTCCATGGCTATGGGACCATGCTCCCAAGAATTCAAACCCTGCCACAACACCCTGCAGAATCAAGGACCTCCCTGGGTGGTCTGACAATAAAAGCAGAGTGTCCCAGAGCAAAGAAAAAATGGGCAGGAACTGTAAGTGAGCAAATTGACAGTGTTTTAAGGGCCAAGCTCTTCGCTGTCTGTTTCACTGCTAGTTCATAAAACAGAAACAAAGGAGGTACATTCAGTTGGCAATGTCTTTCTCGTTTTCATTGACTCAGCGCTTTGAAGAAAGTTGAATGAAATCAAAACGCAGCTATCTTCAAATATAGACATGCAATTTGGCCTTATGGGCTACAGTAGTTCAGAACTCCAGGCCCTTCAAATTCCTGCCCACATGGCGATCATGCAGAAGGAAGAGCATCCCAATATCTCCCAATTAGCTGCACTGCTGGGGGGAGGCAGGGACACACACAATGCAAAAGCCTTTTCTCCTGAGCTCAGGATGAGTTCTGTGGTGTCTGTTCCACGAGAGTTATCCTTCTGGTCTGATGAGGTTTGACTTAGGCTGATTTTAAATGTGCACATATTCCTTGCGTCCACCTTCCAATGAAATTTGCCCCAAACACAGAGCTCCCAGCACTGTTTCACTACACCTTGCACAGCTTTCCACCCTCACAGCACCAGTTAGCCGGTGAAATTCTTCCACTGAAGACTGTGTCTGGGGAAGTGTGCATTTTCCCTGTTTGTTTTTCTCATGGTAGTAACTTTCATTCCCTGAGTGTGTCAGGCAAACCAGGAAACAGTACACAAGCGTGTACAGAGCCCTTTCCTCATGTGCAGGGCTCATCATCCTCAGCACTGTTGATTTCTTCGGCTGAACCGTTCATGGTGGGCACAGCCTCACACCATGTCATGGTTATTGTTAATAACACTGCAATGAACATAGAGTCCATGTATCTTTTCAAGTGATGATTTTCTCTGGGTATATATCCAGGAGTGGGATTGCTGGATCATATGGCAGTTCTGCAGGGCTTTCTTGTTGGCTCAGATGGTAAAGAATCTGCCTGCAATGCAGGGGACCCGAGTTTGATCCCTGGGATGGGAAGATCCCCTGGAGAAGGGAATGGCCACCCACTCCAGTATTCTTACCTGGAGAATTCCACGGACAGAGGAGCCTGGTAGGCTACAATCCATGGAGTTGCAAAGAGTTGGCCATGACTGAGTGACTAACATTTTCACTTACACATGCTAGTTCTAGTTTTGTTTTTTGTTTTTTCATGGAAAGGCATTTTATCTTAAATATAGCAGTGTGTACATGTCAATGCCAAAATCTCAACGTCATTTTTCAAGTTAACTTTTCTATTTTTTTTAATTTTTATTTTTACTTTATTTTACTTTACCATACTATATTGGTTTTGCCATACATTGACATGAATCTGCCACGGGTGTACATGAGTTCTCAATCCTGAACCCCCCNCCCAGCAGTGGGATTGCTGGGTCATATGGCAGTTCTATTTGCAATTTTTTAAGGAATCTCCACACTGTTCTCCATAGTGGTTGTACTAGTTGCATTCCAACCAACAGTGTGAGAGGGTTCCCTTTTCTCCACACCCTCTCCAGCATTTATTGCTTATAGACTTTTGGATTGCAGCCATTCCGACTGGTGTGAAATGGGACCTCAAAGAACCTCCATCCTATTCTCCATAATGGTTGTACCAATTTACATTTGCTCACACTAGATGCCAGAAGTATCTCTCGCTCCTCCAGGTATGACAACCCAAGTTGTCTTCAGACATGGCCCGATGGCCCCTGGAGAGCACAGTTGCTCCTAACTGCTTGCCATTGCTCTTCTGTGTGGGAGCTGTGGGGCGCACTGGACTGCTGATGCCATTCCTTGTAGCGTGGCTCAGTGTGAGACACGAGCCACTCTCTCCCTTCCGATATGCAGGTAGGACAAGCAGCCATTTGAGCTCCACGAGGAAAGTGTCCCTGCTTTATCCCTAGCTCCTAGCCTAGTCAAAACAATGTAGATGCTCAATGAAACTGACAAGTTGAGTTAGATTTTCCTTTACCCTGCTAACTGTTTCCCCTTCTCACTCTGCATGGAAAGTCCAGGGGTGGTGACGCCCTCCGCCTGGACTCTGGAAGGAGAAACCACCTGGGTGTTGGGTCTCAAGTCCTAGGCAGTTTCAGATCTCTATTTCCTTTTTGTAAACACCAGATCTCAACTCCAGGGCACCCCAAGAATCTTACTTACAGTGTTTGTTTGAATGAATATCTCTGTGCTGAGTAAGACTAATCTTCTCACATTTTCTTCATCAATAAAGTTTCTTCAACTTTCTCCTTGATCCTAGCTCTTCACCATCTGTCTGTGGCCTTCACTGGCCATCAGTGACCTCCAAGTCGCTGTTTCAGCTCCTTAGATCCCCACCACTCAGAAAGTCCCTTTTCTGGGTCCTCCATCCCTGGCCTTGTCTTATCACAGATTCATGAACAGTTGAGACCAGAGACTCTTAAGGTGGAGCTCATGGATGGAACTTAGGGAGTCAGTCAGTCTCTGAATCCTCAGCTGACCCTTTGAATGTGGGCATTTCAACCCTTCCTGTGCAGAATGTCTGTGGACTTCACTGCATATCCAGAGGAATTTAGGACACTCTAAATCTGCAGATCCGTGACTCTCAACCCTGGCCCAGAGAAGAGATCTTTTATTTTATTTTATTTTTTTTAGAAGAGATCTTTTAAACAAGTTAGTGGCTCATACTCTATACATGATTTTTTTAAATTGGAGTATAGATGATTATAATGCTGTGTTTCTGTTGCAGAGCAAAGTGAATCAGTTATATGTATACATGTATGTATCATATGTATATACTTTCTCATATACAAATCAGTCATATCCAGTCATATGTACATACTCTTTTTTGGATTTCTTTCCCGTTTAGGTCACCACAGAGCACTGAGCAGAGTTCCTTATGCTATAGAGTAGGTTCTCATTAGTTGTCTATCTTACGCATAGTAGTGCATATGTGTCAATCCCAATCTCCCAATTCATCCCACCCCCCATGCCCCCACACACGTGATCTTCAGGGAAGGGACTAATTCATTGTCTCAACAAACAGAGATTGAGGACTACTATATACTAGGCAACTTTCACTTTTCACTTTCATGCACTGGAGAAGGAAATGGCAACTCACTCCAATGTTCTTGCCTGGAGAATCCCAGGGACAGGGAAGCCTGGTGGGCTGCCATCTATGGGGTCGCACAGAGTCGGACATGACTGAAGTGACTGAGCAGCAGCAGCAGCATATACTAGGCAAAGAGTCGGACACGACTGAGCAACTGAACTGAACTGAATATACTAGGCACTGGGCTAGGGATTAGGGGCTTCCCAAGTGGCTCAGTGGTTACGACTCCTCTTGCCAAGGCAGGAGGTGCAAGAGATGCAGGTTCGATCCCTGCGTCGAACTGACAAGCCAGTTGCTCAAAATGGCAACCCACTCCAGTATTCTCGCCTGAGAAGTCCTGTGGACAGAGGAGACTGGTGGGCTACACGGTCCATGAGGTTGCAAGAGAGTCAGACACGACTCAGCGACAGCACATGTGCATGCGTGGGCTAGGTAACAGAGATACAGCAGAAGCAAGAGAGAGGTGGGCCCTCCCCTCATCACCACTGGGATGAGCCAGCTTAAGGAGAAGACAAGGAGGGCTAGCACACAACTCCAAATGCAACCAGTGTCTCTGGCCATTTCGGAAAATGGAACGCAAAATCTGTGCTGTGCAGAAGTTTCACAACGAGAGAATCCTTCCGTGGGTCTTTATAGGGCCAAGGCATTACTAACCAGAAGCAAGTATCAAAAGATATACGGAGTCTAAGAAACCAAATGAAGAAAGAGGCATGTAAGCCTTTTGTATGGGGAAAAAACTTACAAAGACTTTTGGTCCAGTGTGAAAGAAGTGTTAAGCTACAACATTTCTTAGGAAAGTTTAAAGGAAGTTTGAAGAATTTATTGAAGTACAAATTCGATTGGAACAGAGAAGGCTTCCATAATGACAGTGTGTTTCATTTTGTTTTTACCCTTTCATCTTAAAGTGCTAGAAAAAAAAGAGGGGGGAGGCTATTAGGAGATTTTGGTGAATGGTAAGGTCTCCAAAAAGCCTGGAGCGTTTTGGTCGAACAGCCCTTGGTGACTTCATTCCACATGGGAGGTGGTAACTTCATGCCACATGGGAGGTGAGTGGCTGTGGAAAAATGATGTTGACCATTATTTTTCATGATTGAGTCAGATAAAGAATGATATTGCAAAAGGAGTCAGTTGTGTCAGAGATGATTATGTAATTGATTGTCCCATTTTAAGAAAAATATGGTCAAAAGCCATTTCACAACCAGATTTTCACTTTTCAGTATACTATCCCTTGGGGAATATGTAACAAGGCACACAGCCATCTCATCCCACCCATTAATTTTTTGAGAGTATTGTCTAGAAAGAAGAAAACACGGAGTGCAATTATTATGTCCTAGATCAGAAAGGCAAACAATAGAACTAACATGGTTACTTCAATTTTAAAAAGCTAAAGCTTTTAAAAAAGGACTTCCCTGGTGGTCCAGTGTTTTAGAATCTGTTCTCCCATTGCAGGGGACACAAATTCGATCCCTGGTGAGGATCAGATCCTGCATGCTATATGATGCCAGCAGAAAAAAAAAAAAAAAAAAAACCTTAGAAAAGAGGAAAATCTCCTGTCTCTAGACAAGAGAAGGAAGTATTCAACAGGAATATGTGGGAATATTACTTTATGAGGCAGACAAGAGATTTATAAATTTCCATGAGAATCATATGGTATACTTGAAAGTGGTTTGCTTTTCCAAAAATCCTCAAAATGTATGACTGATAGTATTTGTAAAGATTTTCAAATTTCCTTATTGGGGCAAGAGATATCTTATGGAACCGAGAAAATTTAGCCTGAGCCCTCTAACTCACCACTGAGGACTCAGAAAGAATTGAATAAGCACCAGAAAACTGAAGGCCAAACTTTGGATTCTGAATACCTTTGACCAGTGGATAAAAGTCTAACACAGTTATTGAAGGTTTGATTTCTGAGCTCTTAATAGAAAAGCCAGTTGTCACTGGCATCCAGCGATGACCCTTTGGAAGGAATAATGTCAGATCAATCTAGTGTCTTAAAAATTTTTTTAAATTAAAATTTATCTTAATGTTTATTTATCTTTAATTTCTTCTTTTAATTTAATTAATTAATTTAAAATGTTTAATTTTTATATTGGTGTTTAGTTGATTTACAATGTTGTGTTAGTTTCAGGTATACAGCAAAGTCACTCAGTTATACATATACATATTTTCATTCTTTTTCAGATTCTTTTCCCATATAGGTTATTACAGAATATTGAGTAGCATCCCCTGTGCTATATAGTAGGTCCCTGTTGATTATATATATAATAGTGTATATATATTAATCCCAAACTCCTAATTTATTCCCCCCTAACCCACCTTTGGAGAAGGCAATGGCACCCCACTCCAGTACTCTTGCCTGGAAAATCCCATGGGCAGAGGAGCCTGGTGGGCTGCAGTCCATGGGGTTGCTAAGAGTCGGACACGACTGAGCGACTTCACTTTGACTTTTCACTTTCATGCATTGGAGAAGGAAATGGCAACCCACTCCAGTGTTCTTGCCTGGAGAATCCCAGGGACGGGGGAGCCTGGTGGGCTGCCGTCTCGCACAGAGTCAGACACGACTGAAGTGACTTAGCAGCAGCAGCAGCAGCCCACCTTTACTCTTTGGTAGCCATAAGTTTGTTTTCTATGTCTGTGAGTCTGTTACTGTTTTGTAAATAAGTTCTTACATCATCTTTTTAGAGTCCACATATAAGTGATATCATATTTGTCTTTCTCTCTCTGACTTACCTCACTTAGTATGATAATCTCTAGGTCCATCCATGTAGTTGCAAATGGCATTATTTCATTCTTTTTTATGGCCAAGTAATATTACTAGTTAGCGTATTGAAAAGCAGAGACATTGCTTTGCCAGCAAAGGTCTGTCTAGTCAAGGCTATGGTTTTTCCTGTAGTCATGTATGGATGTGAGAGTTGGACTGTGAAGAAGGCTGAGCGCCAAAGAATTGATGCTTTTGAACTGTGGTGTTGAAGAAGACTCGAGAGTCCTTTGGACTGCAAGGAGATCCAACCAGTCCATTCTGAAGGAGATCGGACCTGGGATTTCTTTGGAAGGAATGATGCTAAAGCTGAAACCCCAGTACTTTGGCCACCTCATGCGAAGAATTGACCCATTGGAAATGACTCTGATGGTGGGAGGGATTGGAGACAGCAGAAAAAGGGGACGACAGAGGATGAGATGGCTGGATGGCATCACTGACTCGATGGGCGTGAGTCTGAGTGAACTCTGGGAGTTGGTGATGGACAGGGAGGCCTGGCGTGCTGCGACTCATGGGGTTGCAAAGAGTTGGACATGACTGAGCGACTGAACTGAACTGAACTGAACTGAATATTCCATTACATTTATTTACCAGATCTTTATCCATTCCTCTGTTGACAGGCATTTAGGTTGCTTCCATGTCTTGGCTATTGTTATTAATGCTACAATCAACGTTAAGGTACATGTATCTTTTCAAGTCATGTTTTCTCTGGATATATGCCCAGGAGTGGAATTGCCACTCATAGATCATACGGTAGTTCTAGGCTTCTCAGGTGGTGTTAGTGGTAAAGAATCTGCCTGCCAGTGCAGGAAATGGAAGAGACATGGGTTCAATCCCTGGGTCAGCAAGATCCCCTGGAGAAGGAAATGGCAACCCATTCCAATATTCTCTCCTGTAAAATCCTATGGACAGAGGAGCCTGGCAGGCTACAATCCATTGGGTGGCAAAGAGTTGGAGGTGACTGAGCACACACATACATGGATGGCTAGTAGTTCTATTTTTAGTTTTTTAAGGATCCTCCATACTAGTCTCCATAGTCATTGTACCAGTTTACATTCCCACCAACAGTGTAGTGATTTCTTATTGTTGTTGTTATTTTTAAATTTTATATATCAAAACATTTTTATAGTATCTTTTAAAAATAAGTTACTACACTGGTGGGCCAGTGATCTGAGAACATTAGGGAAAAGACAGATAAATCCATTGCCTTAGAAGAGACACAATTCAGATTCTTTGCCATATATGTGCGGAGGAGGCAATGGCAACCCACTCTGGTACTCTTGCCTGGAAAATCCCATGGACAGAGGAGCCTGGTGGGCTGCCGACTGTGGGGTCTCACAGAGTCGGACATGACTGAAGTGACTTAGCAGCAGCAGCAGTAGCAGCCATATATGTGACTTCCTACCACTTGGCATGTAAGACTATAACATAATATACAAATTATTACTTGTAGTAAGAGAGAAAAGAAGGCCCTATATGAAGCAACACCAATGACTTAAAGAAATGTGGTTACGTGTATAGTTCATAGTATTTTTCTTTAAGGGAGAGGCAAAATATTTGAGAATCTAGAATATGACAGAGACAGTTAATGGACTGCAGACATAAATGATAATATCGGCACATGGACTCACTATTTACAGGCATTTGTAAGTTGCATACAGACTAAATAGCAGAATTCTGACATGGATTATCCCAGAGCTCTTTCCCATGACCTATTTGGTGGAAATTTTCCTGGAAATCTCAGGGGTTAGGCATTATTTTGGGAGGAATATCACTATTGTGGTTAAACAAATTGTTCTGATACTCCCAGCCTCCCCACGTGAGACTGCCTTAGCAGTGGAAATGTGTGGTCAGAGACTGCAGAAATGACTGTAATGATGCAGTCTAGATGGTTACTCTGTTTATAGCAAGCTTATCAACAAAACACAGTCTAGTGTCTGTGTAAGTTTCAGGAGAAATGCCAAAACTGAAGGGTAGCCTCAAACAAGAGCCCTCTTTTGTGCATACATACACCATAAATACTAGGACATATTTGTTTATTTCTCAACAGATCCTCTCCCCAGACTCTGTCAGCTCCACTACCAAGATGGTTAAAAGAAAGATACACTTGTAATCTTCTATTAGGGCTTCCCTGGTGGCTCAGAGGTTAAAGCGTCTGCCTGGAATGCGGGAGATCTGGGTTTGATCCCTGAGTCAGGAAGATTCCCCTGGAGAAGGAAATGGCAACCCACTCCAGTATTCTTGCCCGGAGAATCCCATGGTCGGAGGAGCCTGGTGGGCTACAGTCCACGGGATCGCAAAGAGTCGGACACAACCGAGCGACTTCACTTCACTTTACTTCACTTCACTTCAATCTTCTATTACTAGATTGCAAGCAATTGTCTCTAGAACCTGGATGTTACTGAGTCCCTGCTGGTGGACTCGAGGCCTCAAATGGGACAAGGAAAGGTTGTCTGAGGTTGGTTTCCATTCAAGAAGGCACTGACTCTTTGCAATGATTGCTATGGAGATTAAGGTAAAATATACTTGAGGCAGTTTGTTTTTCTTTGCACAGGAAATTCCATCCAATGCATGGGACCTTGAAAATAGGCTCTAGGCTTGGGGAGAAAGCAAGTACCTGTAGAAAGACAGAATTTAGAAGCAAGAAGGGTGCTCTCTGGGTGGCCGCCACCACAAGGTTCCATTTCATTTCAAAAACTGTAATTTCTCTGTTCATCTGCTTGTTTGCATAGGGCTTTCTCATTATGCATTGTTTTGTTTATTTTGATTTTGTTCTGGAGTCCAGTATCA
>SJYA01003361.1:1425235-1438905 GCA_006410615.1 Neotragus moschatus | reverse complement strand
GGAGTCCAGTATCAACACACTGTGAGGAACAGCTTCTAGACAGTGTTTATGGACAGCTATAGGCAAGGATCAAGTTAAATAGCATATATACTCCCAGTGGGATTTTCCTCCTTGCACTTATAGTCTTCACATTGCTAAATTCCTTAAACTACAGTTGCTTCTCTCCCTAAGAATCGCCCAGGCACTGCCAAAGGAAACACTGAAAAGCTAGAAATAGGATCTTAATACAAATATATGGAGAGCATCAAAGCCATATTTTAATTCATTAATGAGGAAATGGTATACAGGAGAGGCTGGATATATGTCAGTGGAAAAAACAATGTTAAAATATGATTGCCAAGTTAAATACAGAATGGCTTTATGTCATACAAGGCAATAAAACTAACTTTTGAGGTTATCTTTTTCACCAATGAAATCGTTTGCAACTCTACTGGACAAAAATCATTTGTAACTTATCAGTCCACGTTAATAACCAACTTGGTAGAGTCTAGGCCTAATCAGTGGCAAATAATAAGTCAAGCAAAGATGCATTTCCGTAGAAAATGAAATACGCTTGGCTTAGCAGACAATGGTTTAGTATGACTTTGAAAGGACATGTTGTCTTCCTTTTGCTTATTGCCAAGCATTGTAGAATTATTCTTCATGGGGCCACACATAAGGTATGGTGTCTAAAGTCCAGTGGAAGGGGAATTCATGGGTCTTGGTCTCTGAAATCCCCTCATAATTCTCCCAAAGCCCTATGTCATGAAAAACTTCAGCAATCAAAGGAAAATCCCGATATTTCAATAAAGAGATCTCCAAGGGTTTGTCTTTCTAACAGCAAGCTTTGGCCATGCCCCAAGGCAGAAGTGGCCTCCTCTTCGCCCAGCAGCTCGCTAGATTGCAGACGGGCAGTCTGCAGGGGACTGTGTGCTAATGTTCTGTTGTAAACTGAGGTTTTGAGGGGTGTGACTGCCCACAGCTGGCCACCGCTCCTCAGTCGACATTTTGCTGACCCACACCCGCAGTCAGAAAATCGTCTGGAATGTGGCAGGGAACAAAACCAAAAGGCCGCAGGGCATCTCAGACAGAGGAAACCACAGACAGACTCACTGCCTTCCCTGGGCTCCCAACTTGAGTTGACCCCATTCATTTCTCAATGTTTGAAGTCCTGTGACCTTAGCAGAGGTCCAGCATGCAGTGCTGACTGAGCAGGCAGACACAGAATTGCAGTTCTTGACATAAGCTTTGGAGGGGCAAAAATCTGATTCCAGTTGTGTGTCTACACATCCACATAGCTGTATTTGCCCTGTCTTGGCTTTCTCCTCGGTTCAGTGCATTTGAAAAGACTTAATGCACTTACTGGGCAGAATTGTTGAAAGATGAACCAGAAGTGGATGTTAATTGTCTTCTAGAGGACTCGCAGAGTGGATTCTGTTGTATGATGGAGGTGCCTTTCATGCTTCACTTTCTTTTCTTTCTTTAATGGAAATGCCATAGAATTTACAGGTTTCCCAGTTGGCTTGGTGGTAGAGAATCTGCCTGCCAATGCAGGAGATGCAGGAGACACAGGAGACTTGGGTTCCATCCCTGGATCAGGATGATCCCCTGGAGGAAGGAATGGCAACCCACTCCAGTACTCTTGCCTGGCGGATCCCATGGGCTGAGGAGCCTGGCGGGCCACGGTCCACGGGTCGCAAAGAGTTGGACACGACAGAGCGTAGGACATAAGCATGCGCAGAGCTTACGTCCGCCTTGATTTTTATCGACCCCTGTCTTGTGAGTTGTGTTTCCGTTCTTGCATGGTGACCTTTGGTGAGCATTTTTACAACTTTCTTCTGGAAGTTTAAGAAATGCCAGAAAACACAAAGCCTAAGATCCCTAGGGGGGGGGGAAATGGCTCTCCTTCTAAAATAGAGTCATTACTTCATTTTTCTTTTCCTCTTGCAGTTTCACAGGTTGATTTTTCAGAAGGTTTGATCCAGTTTGCTCCCCCTCCTCCCCATTTCTTTCTCTAGTTAGAGGCCCAGAGGGCAGTAAAACACACCACTGCCTGCAGTGCAGGTTGAATAAACACAATTATCAAGAGAAAGCCTGAGGCCTGGCCAAGAAAGCCAGGTGGGTTGCCTCCTTTCCTGGGGGCACATCCCACTGGGCATGGGGCGGGCCAGTCTCTTCAGAACCACAGCTCCAAGACACTCTGTTAGGAGAGTACCTCTGGGATGAATCCTGACCCTGGTGTTCTGCGCGCCCCTGGGCTGTGTGATTTTAGATAACGTAGCCCCAGGGTCTCAAGCCCTTGTTTTGCGTTCGTCTGAGGCGGCCTTGCAAATAGCTAAAGAAGAAAGAGAAGCAAACAATAAAGGAGAAAGGGGCAGGAATAGCCAACTAAGTGCAGATTTCTAAAGAACATCATGGAGACACAAGAAGGCTTCTTCAGCGAACAATGTATAAAATTAGAAGAAAGCAACAGAAAGACTAGAGATCCCTTCAGGAAAATTGGAGATATTAAGGAAACATTTTGCCCAAGGATGGGCACAATAAAGGATAGAAATGGCAGAAGAGATCAAGAATAGATGGAAGAATACACAGAAGAACTGTATAAAAAAGATCTAAATGCACCGGATTGCTACAATGGTGTGGTCAGCCACCCACAGCCAGACATTCTGGAGAGTGAAGTCAAATGGGCCTTAGGAAGCACTGCTGTTAATAAAGCTAGTGAATGCGACGGAATTCCAGAAGAACTACTCAGAACTCTAAAAGATGATGTCATCAAGGTGTTGCATTCATTATGTCAGCAAATCTGGGAGACCCAGCAGTGGCCACAGGACTTGAAAAGGTCAATCCTCATCCCAATTCCCAAGAAGGGGAGTACTAAAGAATGTTCAGACCATCAGACATTTGCACTCATTTCCCATGCTAGTAAGGTCATGCTCAAAATCTTGCATGCTAGGCTTCAGCATCACATGAACCAAGAACTTCCAACATCCAAGCTGGGTTTAGAAAAGGCAGAGGAACCAGAGATCAAATTGCCAACATTTGCTGGATCACAGAGAAAGCTAGGGAATTCCAGAAAAACGTCTACCTCTGTTTCATTGACTATGCCAGAGCCTTTGACTCTGTGGATCATAATAAACTGTGGAAAGCTCTTAAAGAGATGGAAATATAAGACCACATTACCTGCCTTCTGAGAAACCTATATGTGGGTAAAGAAGCAAAAATCAGAACCCTGTATGAAACAACTGACTGGTTCAAGATTGAGAAGGGAGTACAACAGGGCTGTCTGCTGTCACCCTGTTTGTTTAACCTGTATGCTGAGCACATCATGAGAAATGCAGGGCTGGATAAGTTACAAACTGGAATTAAGATAGGCAGGAGAAGCATCAACAACCTCAGATATGCAGATGATACCACCCTAATGGCAGAAATTGAAGAGGAACTGAAGAGCCTCTTGATGAGGGTGAAGGAGGAGAGTGAAAGAGATGGCTTAAAGCTAAGTATTGAAAAAACTAAGATCATGGCATCCGGCCCCATTCCTTCATGGCAAATAGGAGGGGAAAAGGTGGAAATAGTGACAGATTTCCTCTTCTTGGGCTCTAAAATCATTGCGGATGGTGACTGCAGCCATGAAATCAAAAGACAGTTGCTTCTTGGCAGGAAAGTGATGACAAACCTAGACAGTGTGTTGAAAAGCAGAGACATTACTCTGCCAACTAAGATCCGTATAGTCAAGGCAATGGTCTATTCAATGGTCACGTACAGTTCTGAGAGCTGGACCATAAAGAAGACAGAGCGCTGAAGAATTGATGCCTTTCAACCGTGGTGCTGGAACAGACTCCCGAGAGTGCCTTGGACAGTAAGGAGACCAAACCGGTCAATCTTAAGNCTAAGATCCGTATAGTCAAGGCAATGGTCTATTCAATGGTCACGTACAGTTCTGAGAGCTGGACCATAAAGAAGACAGAGCGCTGAAGAATTGATGCCTTTCAACCGTGGTGCTGGAACAGACTCCCGAGAGTGCCTTGGACAGTAAGGAGACCAAACCGGTCAATCTTAAGGGAAATCAATCCTGAATACTCGTTGGAAAGGACTGATGCTGAAGCTGAAACTCCAGTAATTTGGTCATCTGATGTGAACAGCTGACTCATTGGAAGAGTCCCTGATCCTGGGCAAAAGGAGGGCAGAAGGAGAAGAGATCATCAGAGGATGAGATGGCTGGATGGCATCACCGATGCAATGGCCATGAACTTGGGCAAACTTTGGGAGATGGTGAGGGACAGGGAGGCCTGGTGTGCTGCAGTCCATGGGGCTGTAAAACGTCGGACAGGACTGGACAACTGAACAACAACAACATAGCATGAAGCTTGCCTCCTGTACCTTCCTTCATTGATGGAATGAGGAGCATTTATTTCCAGGTTCTTGGGGACCTGTCTCTTGGAGGGCACTTTTCTCTCAGGTGGAGAGCTTGATAAGGATCCACACTCCTTTTGCCTGCAAGGCTCTGGACATTTTAACTCTACCAGGCCCTCTGTAAAGCAGCAGGAACACTTCGCCCAGGTTGAGACAGAGCCATAGTTCATGCAACAGATGGAAATGGAGAAAACACTGAGACCTCGTAAATCGGAAATTGGGAAAATTGGGATTATTTTAAGATGTGCTTTCACTGAAGTATTGGGGTGGCCAAAAAGTTTGCCAGGTTTTTCCATAATACCTTATGGCAATATTGTGGATATATTCCATAATATCTTTTTTCCACAAGGTATTATGGAAAAACCCAGAGGAACTCTTTGGCCAACCCAATATGTCCACACAGAGAAAAGATGGGAGAGTGGGAGCAGGTGGGTGAATGTTTTGTGCCTTTGATAAACTTGAAGTTGTGTGAAGTTAAGACACTAAGTCTTCTTTATCATTTCACTTTCTTTCCACGACACAGGAGGAATTGCACAGATATTTGTTAAATGAATGTGTACCTGAGTGTTACGTTATTTCCATTAATAGTCAAAATATCTCCTCTAAGTAAGTAGTGTCATCATCTGTTTCTACATGAGGATGCTGTGGCTGTTGAGGGTTAGCTAATTCGCTTAGTATCATATACAACAGGTAAGAGCTGGAAGGGGATTTCAGCCCAGATCTATGAGTTTTGTGCTGTGTGCTCAGTTGTGTCCAACTCTTTGCAACCTCGTGGACTGTAGCCCACCAGTCTTCTCTGCCCATGAGATTCTCCAGGCAAGAATACTGGAGTTGGTTGCCATTTCCTTCTCCAGTGAGTTATGAGTCAATGTCAAAATTGAGGGAAGCAGGGAAATACTGCTCCCTGCCTAACCCAGCCTACTACTCAGGTATAACTTAGAGTTAACCACCATTCAGCTTTTATTTTTATTTATTTTTTTTCCACTTTATTTTTTTAATACATAAATAATTTAATTAAAAAAATATAAGACTTACAGCAAAGAAACAAATCTATAATGGCAAATATTAAGGCAACAAAATATGAATAAGAAAAGGTGATTTTTAAAGCCAGGATCATTACCAATGACTCAAATTCATACAATNCAGGGTCTGTACACCGTCATCTCTAAGACTTTCATCGGCTGTTATAAAGCTGTGGCTACCTTTGTTTAAAGACATAAAGGATTATTTTTTACTTAGATTCACTGTGCAGAATGGATTCAAGAGTGAGCATATTCCTGATCCTTAACTGTTGACAGTTCTCTGAAGTCAGCTGAGAACCTAATCGCTGCCCCCCAGGACTGACCATTTGCTGCCAAAGTGATGGATAAGCAGGACATGTAGATGTGCCCTGAGCCTCTGAGATATGCCATAGGGTTCTTGGGGTGTGATCCCCAAAAGAGCAGTTAGTAGCATCACCAACCAGGTAACTGGTAGAAATGAAAAGTTGCGGGCCCTGCCCTCAGCCTTCTGACTCAGAAACTCTGGAGAAGGACCCAGCAATCTGTGTTTTAATGATCTCACTCTCAGTGAATTGTGTGTAGAATAACCCTTAGCAATCTTTTTCAGAAATCTCTAATTAGACTACAGCTGCAGCAGAACAGGGTGCACTCTCCAGAAACTATGCCATGGTCTATTAGGTTAAACCATAAGGAATTGACATCTGTACATCAAATATGGTTGAATAAGACTTCCAGTTTCAATTCGGAGATGTAGAGAGCTGCAGGATGTCCTTCCCGTGCTTCCAATAAGAAGAAAGCTAGAGAGACTGGAAAGTAAGAATTAACTGAGTTTTCAGAACAACCATTTCAAAATCTGGAGATACATAAGCACTTTTTTTTCAGAAACGGGACCTGAACATTTGCTTACCAGGGACGGAAGCCACCAGATACTATGGAAATGGAAAAGAATATCAAAGTAGAAAATAGAGCAAATTTCTTGAGGCCTAGTGTGGTCTAGCTTGAGAGCACGATGTTCCTGGGGAGAGGGGTTAAAACTTTTTGCAGACATTTCCTCCAAGAACCCCTCTTGGCTCTTACAGAGAGGATCACAGATAATCCAGAGAAAATGTATGGTGTAGGGTTGAAAGTACTGGCTTAGGAATCACTGAGAATTCTAGTCAGACCCGTCTCCCTTAAGGAGCAAAAGGCTTATTCTGCAGCCGAGAGGACATGTCAAAGGGCACTGGTGATATACCACAGCAGCTGGAGGAGTCAAATCCACTCAGCCTTGATTCTCATCTTCCCTAAAAAAACAAAAATTTAATCTTCAGGGAGAAGGGCCTCAAGGCTGTAGATTGAGCATGCTGTTGGATGCACTGTATCTGGGGAAAGAGATGGAGGAGGGCAGAAGCAAGTGTGATGAAACTGAGGCCTAGATTATTAGAGACACTCCACCATGCCCCATGAGCACGCTAACAAGTCTCCGGGAATAACAACTGGATTACAGAAGGGAGAGCTGGAAGAGATAGACTAGGGAACAGAACAAAAGGAAGCCCCCAAACCAAGAGGAGGGACCAAAAAAGATCACTAGAGGAATTTAATATCTCTGATGTCCGTAGAGACAACAGACTTCAGCATGACCACGATATCTACTGCCTTACACAAAATGTGTGGCTTTCAACCAAAAATCACAAAGCATGCCAAAAGGCAAGGAAACAGTCTGAAAAGACAAAGCAGTGATCAGAGTCAGACTTAGACATGACACGGCTGTTGGAAGCATCAGAGAATGAAGTTAGAAGGATTACAGTTACTATGAATATGTTAAAGGCTCTAATGAAAAAAGTAGATAAGATGCAACGTCAGATAGGTAATTTCAGCAGAGATGGAAACTGTAAGACAGATTCAAATGGCTAGAAGTCAAAAACAGTAACAGAAGTGAAGAATGTCTCTGATGGTTCATCAGCACTTAAATATTTATATTTACTTGAATAAATACCGGGATCAACAAAGATAAGCAGAGAAGGCACAAATCACCAAATCAAAAATAAAACAGAGGACATCATTACGGATCCTGTAGCCATTAAGAGAATAATAAGGGAATACTATGAGCAAGTTTATGATCATAAATACAACATATTAAAAGAAATGGATCAATTTCTGTAAAACCACAAAATATCAAAATTCAACCAAAACAAAATAGACAATCCTAACAATCCTATAACCACTGGGAAAAAGAACTTATAAAANCATTAAGAGAATAATAAGGGAATACTATGAGCAAGTTTATGATCATAAATACAACATATTAAAAGAAATGGATCAATTTCTGTAAAACCACAAAATATCAAAATTCAACCAAAACAAAATAGACAATCCTAACAATCCTATAACCACTGGGAAAAAGAACTTATAAAAGCTCTGAAACAGAAACCCCCAGATCAAAATGGTTTCGCTGGAGAATTCTATCAAATATTTAAAGAAGTAACACCAATTTTACACAGTCTCTTCTAGGAAATCAAGAAGAACAGAACACTTCCCAAATCATTTTGGAGTCTGGTATTACTCTGATGCCAAATCAAGGCAAATATAGTACCAAAAAAATTGAAAACTGCAGGTCAGTGTATCTCATGAACCTAGATGCAAAAACCCTCAAAATGTTAGCAGACAAAATCCAGCAACATATAAAGAGAATTACACACCACACCAAGTGGGATTTATTTCAACCACGCAAGTTCAGCATTCAAAAATCAGTTCATGTAATCTGCCATATCAGTTGGCTAAAGATGAATAAATCATATAATCATATCAATTGATACAGAAAAAGCATTTGGAAAAAATCAATACCCATGCACACTAAAAAAAAATTCTCAGTGAACCTAAAATCGAAGGAAGCTTCTTTAACTGGATAAATAGCACCTACAAAAAACTTACTGCTAATATCTTACTTGGGGTCAAAGTCCAAATGTTTTCCTTTTAAGATTGGAACAAGGCAAGGACATACACTCTCACTGTTCTTATTCAACATAAAACTGCAAGTTCTAGCCATAGCAATAAGGGGAGAAAAAGAAATAAAAGGCATAAATATTGAAAAGAAGAAATAAAACTAACCCTTTTTGTGAATTACATGATTGTTGACATAGAAAATCCCAAGGGGGGCAAAACAAGAAACTGTCCTGAACTAATATGTGGCTTCAGCAAAGCCAGGTAATAATACAAATGCACTTGCATTTCTCCATGCTAACAAATGACCATGCTTGCTTTTACAAAATTAAATGCTTGTATATAAACCTAATATGTACAAGATCTGGATGCTGAAAATTAGAAAATTCTAATGAAAGGCATCAAAGAAGATTGAAATAAATGGAGAGGAAGACTGTGTTCATAGATTGGAACATTCAGCATAACATCTTTTCAAATAGATCCACAGGTTTCTGTAGTTCCTATCAAAAGCCTAACAAGGTTTTTACAGACAGACAAGCTTATTCTGGAATTTATATAGAAAAAGGCTCTAATTTAGCTAAAACAGTCCTGGGAGAGAGAAATAAAGAGCTATACAGTAATCACTATATACAGTAGTGTATACAGTATATATATATGTGTGTGTGTGTGTGTGTGTGTGTGTGTGTGTGTGTATATACTATATACAGTAGCCACTCCACCTCACAGTAAGGGCTGCCATATAGCCTGCTCAGTAATCAAGGCGAGGTGGTATTGGTGGAGGGATAGATACATAGGTCAGTGAAACAGAATATTGAACCCAGAAATAGATGCACACAAATATGCCCAGTTGTTTTTTCACAGAAGTATAAAAGCAATCCAGGGAAGAAAAGAGCCTCTTCATCAAATGGTGCTGGATCAATCGAACATCCAAAGGTAAAAAATGAACCTTTATCTAAGCCTCACACCTTATATCAAAATTAACTCCAAAATGGATTTTAAATGTAAAATGTAAAGCTATGAAACTTTTAGGAGAAAAAAGGGAGAAAATCTTTGAGCCCTAAGTCTAGGGAAATAAATCTTTAATTTGGAATCAAAAGCACCATCCATAAATGAAAAAACTGATAAAGTAGGCCTCATCAAGATTAAAAGCTTTTATCTACAAAGCAGAAACAGACTCACAGACATAGAGAACAGACTTGCCAAGGAGGAGGTGGGGAGGGAGAGTGTTGGATTGGGAGCTTGGGACTAGCAGATACAAACTATTATATATAAAATGGATACACAAGATCCTATTGTACAGCACGTGCACATGTGCTAAGTCACTTCAGTCCTGTCTGGCTCTGTGCGATGCTATGGACCAGAGCCTACCAGGCTCCTTTGTCCGTGGGATTTCACAGGCAAGAATACTGGAGTGGATTGCCATGCCCTCCTCCAGGGGATCTTCCCAACTCAGGAATCAAACCCGTGTCTCTTAGGTCTCCTGCATCGGCAGGCAGGTTCTTTACCACTAGCACCACTGAAAAGGCTATAGCACAGGGTCTTATATTAAATATCCTGTAATAAACCATAATTGAAAATAATATGATAAAGAATTTTTTAAAAAGATTAAAAGCTTTTGCTCTGTTTGTGAAAGACCCTGTGAGAATTAAAAAACAAGCTACAGACTGGTAGAGAAATATTTGCAACCCACATATCTGAAAAACAACTCCTATCTAAAATATATAGAGAACATTCAAAACTCAACCATAAAAAAAAAAACATTCCAATTAGAAAATTGGCACAAGATATGAATAAACATTTACCAAGAAAGATAAATGGCAGAAAAGCACATGAAAAAGTGTTAAACATCATTACCCTTTGGAAAAATGCATATTAAAACCACAATGGGATTTTACTACACACCTATCAAAATGGCTACAATTTTTTAAAGTGACAACACCAAATACTAGTAAGGATGTGGAGAAACTGAATTATTTATCCTTTGCTGCTGGGAATGTAAAATGGTGTAGTCACTCTGGAAGACAACTTGTCTGTTTCTTAAAAAGTTAAACAGGCAACTACCATGTGACCCAGAATTTGCACTCCTAGGCATTTATCCCAGAGAAACGAAAACTTATGTTCACACAAAAAACCTATACATGAATGCTCATCATAGCTTTATTTGTAATGGCCCAAGACTGGGAACAACCCAGGTGTCCTTCAAAAGGCGCATGATTAAAGAAACCATGGTGCATCTCTACCATGGAATCGTGCTCAGCAATAAATACAAAGGACTACTGATGCAACAACTTGGATGAATCCCAAGGTTATATACTGTATAGTTCCACTTATAGAACGTTCTTGAAATGACAGAATTATAGAAATGGAGATCAGATTAATGACTGCCAGCAGTTAGGGATGGGAGGTGAGAGGCAGATGGTTGTGGCAGTCAAAGGGCAACAAGAGGGATCCTTGCAGCGATGAAACTGTTCTGTATCTTGACTGTCTTGATGCCAGTATCCTGGTTTTGAGAGCATACTATACTTTGGCAAGATGTTACCATTGGGGCAAACTGGTTAAAAGCTACACTCAATCTCTGAAGGATTTCTTGAATATGAGAAAAGAATCATCAAGGTGGTGAGTAGCCTGGAAATTATATCATGGAGAAATGACTGAAAGGTGTGGGAGTGGGGAGAAGACCTGAGAGCAGTATTTAGCTGCCATGTGGAAGAAGAATTAAATTAGAATAAATGGGTGGAAGTTGTAAGAAAAGATTTTATTTACATATATGGAAGAACTTTCTAGAAACTAGATCTGTTTAAAAGATGAAATGATGGAATTCTAAATATCTAGAGATTCTGGCCTTGCTGTGGCTTGAGCATGCCAGGATGCCTTAGGGCCTTGGCACTGGCCCTTGCCTCTGTCTGCAGTGCTCTTCCTGTACATATCTGCATGGCTAACAGCTTCATCTCTTTCAAGTTCTTCTTCAATGTCCATTTTAAGTTAAATGAGGGCTTTGGTTCGTTATATCATCCTCCTCACTCCAAGCCCTAGGCTGATGAAGCAGATATCATCTGGAACGTTTCTGGTAGCAGGTTGATGGCAGAGAGGAGAGTTCTGGAAGGTCTGGTACCAGAAGCAAGATGCTCATTTTCAAAGTGAGGCTGAGCAGTCCCAGAAAAGAGAATTGGAAATTAGAAGAGTATTTTGGAGAGAGATCAGTGTGCTGGTGAGTTCTTCCCTGCCATTGGGCGTGTTGGAGCGTTGCCTACAATTCACTAGGAGCCTAGGAAAAGGACTCAAAAGATGGCTTGCTACATATGGCCCAAGAAGTTTTCAGGACATAGAGGACAAGGGTAGAGTGAACGGTATGCATTTTCCCAGGATGAGAAATCCATGAGTGGCGTTGTCTCAGCCCCTCTCCCTACACCTCCATCTTGGAGAGGTGGCTGGTAGGGTAGAAGGTGGAGAAGCCAACACTGCTCCTTCTTTTCCTGCCGCAAGGGGGCAGTCTGCAGCAGGCCTAGAGTAGAGAAGGGAAAAACGCTTTTCTTTTTAATGTTTACAACTTTTAAACATTTTATTTATTTATTTAACTTTTGGTTGCACTGGGTCTCATTGCTACCAGAAGGCTTCTGTCTAGTTGCAGCGGGTGGGAGCTATTCTTCATTGCAGTGCACAGGCTTCACATTGCGGTGGCTTCTCTTGTCACGGAGCATGGGCTCTGGGGCACGTGGGCTTCAGTAGGTGTGGAGAACCCGTGTCCCCTACATTGGCAGGCAGATTCTTAACCACTGGACCACCAGGGAAGTCTAGTGTTAGAACTTTCTCAGTCTCGTCTTTAAAAGAATTTTGAACTTTTCCAGAAAAAAAGGTTGCAAAAAATCATATAAGGAGCACAACACAGGACAGAGATCCTGGAGAAAGGAGGAACAATAGAACCCTATCATTTCCCAGCTTAGTGGCCTGAGAGAGTTTCTAGGCCATAGAAGAGAGAAAGGGCAGTCTAGGGAGCCTCGGGATCATCCTGAGTTGATGGAGCTGGAATGCCAGTGAGGCCACGGAGGCTCCACTTTGCGTTTTGGAGAGGAGAGAGCTGCACCAAGTTCTAGAAGTGTGTAGATCTGGAATCTTCAGTAGAGTACTGACCAGTGCTTGGGGGTAAAGAAAACATTCAGGGCTGGGGCAAGAATACCTGAATGGATGAGAGGGAACAATCCTTGGAGGTCCCACAGGATCCAAATAGTTTCTGTTTCCACTGGCCAGAATGGAACAATTCATAAATCATAGGATATCGTGTAGAATTAGGAATGGCATTGCCTCAGTAGTAGGGGTTAATTAACCTTAGTCTAAAGTCTGCTGTCTGTGTGTGTGTTAGCCACTCATTTGTGTCCAACTCTGTGTGACCCCATGTCCTGTAGCCCACCAGGCTCCTCTGTCCATGGGATTCTCCAGGTGAGAGTACTGGAGTGGGTAGCCACTCCCTTCTCCAGGGGATCTTCCCAATCCAGGGACTGAACCAAGATCTCCTGCATTGCAGGTGAATTCTTTACCTTCTGAGGTAAAGAAAAGGAAAGCCCCAAAGGCTGCTCTGATCCCTCTTAAAGCTTAAAAACAAGCCTCAAAAGGATCAAACTGTTTTTCCAAGTAACTGTGTCTCAGGATAAAGTTCCAAGAATATTTATGAAAGTAAAAGAAAAGTGAAAGTCATTCAGTTGTGTCCAATTGTTTGTGACCCCATGGACTATACAGTCCATGGAATTCTTTAGGCCAGAATACTGGAGTGGGTAACCTTTCCCTTCTCCAGGGGATCTTCCCAACCCAGGAAATATAAAAGAATATTTATAGCAATATAAAAATGTCTATATATTCCTATATAGGAACATAAGAATATATAGAATATTTATAACAATATNGGTGAAGTCTTAACCAGATGTGTATAAGAGACAGGTCCATGGAATTCTTTAGGCCAGAATACTGGAGTGGGTAACCTTTCCCTTCTCCAGGGGATCTTCCCAACCCAGGAAATATAAAAGAATATTTATAGCAATATAAAAATGTCTATATATTCCTATATAGGAACATAAGAATATATAGAATATTTATAACAATATAAAAATACACAGTATTCATTAAAGTAAAATTCACAGTGTGTAGCATTGAATAAGAAATCACCAGGCATGTGAGGAAGTGGGAACACATGACCCAGAATGAGGAGAAAAATCAACCAATAGGAAAAGATCCAGTAATAAAACATGATAGTATTCATAAACAAGTATAGTAAAACAGTTATTATAAATATATTCTATAAGTTCAAGAAGGTGGAGGGCACATGTAGGACTAGAATGGGACTGTGCCTGGTGTCACCAATGGGTGGTCAAT
>SJYA01003361.1:1400747-1416546 GCA_006410615.1 Neotragus moschatus | reverse complement strand
GGAGAGCGGCGGCGGGACGCCCCCGGCAGGGGCGGTCGGGGCGGCGGCAGAGCCCCCACAGTGCACGCTGCCGCCGGTGGGCGAGGGCGTGGCGGGGCCGCCGGGCCCGCCGGAGCCCGAGGGGGCGGCCGAGCGCGCGGTGGTCGGAGGCGAGGGCGCGAGCGGGGGCGGGCCGCGGCGGGCGCTGCGGGCAGTATACGTGTGCAGCGAGAGCCCCCGGGACGGCGCGGCCGGCGGCCCCGAGGCGGGGGCGCGCCAGTGCCTGCTGCGGGCCTGCGAGGCGGAGGGCGCCCACCTCACCTCCGTACCCTTCGGGGAGCTCGACTTCGGGGAGACGGCCGTGCTCGACGCCTTCTACGACGCAGGTGAGGCAGGTCCCCCTCTCTCTGCCACCCCACTCCTCCCGACTTTCCTTAGCACTCGCGCCGCCAGAGCACCAGCTCCTCCCCATCCTAGCACCCCCTGCCAGGGCCGCCCTACCTTCTGGGGAGGGGAGAGTAGGGGGCATTGTACCCTTTTACACATCAGAAAACAGAGACCCCTGGCATTTATATTTCTTTATTCTTCAGTTTTCTTAAACGTCAGATGGTCCAAGAAATAGCCTATGACCCAGACGAGGCCGAGTCCCCCTCCCCTCTAGGTATTCTACTCTTACTTTCTCCCTTCTATGGGTCCCAACCCTGGCGCCACATTAGAATCCCCTGGGGGAGCTTTAAAAACTTCTGTTGCCCAGACCAATGACAGCAGAACTTGAGGCCTCAGGATTGTTGAATGCTTCCCAGGTGATTCCATTTTGCAGCCAAGAATGGAAATCAATGTTACAGTGGGGGTAGGGGTGCATCTCTTGGAAATGTCCCCGTGTTCTTTTTTTTTTTTTTTAAGATTTTTTTTTGGTGTGGACCATTTGTAAAGTCTTCATTGAATGTATTACAATATGGTTTCTGTTTTATGTTTTCATTTTTTGGCCATGAGGCGTGAGGGGGTCTTAGTTCCCCCACTAGGGATTGAACACTGCACCTCGTGCATTGGAAGGAGAAGTCTTCGAGACTGGACAGCCAGGGAAGTACACCCCCCCGCCCCACTTCCCGTGTTCTTTTGCACACTTATAGTAGCTGTGCTGTACCACCAGTGTGGCAGATGTATTTTGTTCTTTCTGAAGCATTCCTGGCTTCAGGATCTCCTCCATTGCCGGAATAGGACCCTCAGCTCACTCAGCCTTAAATCTCTACTTGTGGTTGGCACGAGTTACTCCAGGTATAGAACGGACTATTGCTTGGCTGTTTTCCTTACATAACCTTTAGAAGCTATGTGACAAGCCTCTGGCACTTGGGTAACATTCACAAACACTGCATGTGAGACAGTAGTTTACCTGGGAGCCTGTGCTTTGGTTTCTCCACGGGTTAGACAGAAGCACCATGCCTGCCCTAACCCCAAAAGCACCTGAGAAGGGAAATGGAGAATCTCTTTAAGGTGCCGGCCACACTGTGCTGATGAGGTGGTGAGCTAGCTTTTTCACTGTCCATTCTTTGCTGGGATCTGTTTTCTGCAGAGCAAATGCTCCCCAGCTGGAAGGGGGGCAGGGTAGCAGGCTTGTTCAAACAAGTGGCAGCTGGGCCCTTTGAAAATGCTCCCTTGACTTTTCTGACCACTCGGAGTTGACTTCAGCACAGCATCATTTTTAGAAAAGTTGTTCAGGAGCTCACTTCACTGGGAACCACTCGGTTTTCTCAACTTTTGTTCATTCTCTTCTGAAAATGAAGTTGAACAGACTCTTCTCTGAATGGTTAAATGTCGCTTTGACCATTAGGCACAACTGTAGCCTCCTGCCTGCTGGTGCTCTGAAAATTGGCGTGCAGTGGCTTTGCTTCTCTGTGGTGTGGGTGTGGGTGTGGGGTGTGTGTGTAAGAAACAAGCCTCATCTACTACCAGAACTGCTTCTGTTGGGTTGAGTGTGATGGTTCATTCAGGCAGAGATCTTGGGCTTTCAATTCCAGAGCCACACAAAGAGCACATGACCTTTTCTTGTTCTGGGTCCTGATTGCCTAGAATTTTCAGCTTCATTATGTACCCCCTTTCATTGACCTGGGCTTGGTCTTGAATAAATTATTTTTCAATACATCATCATAACTAATAATTTCTTCTCATAGGTTTGACGAACAGTACACAAAACTTGAGTAGATGGGTTCATGGATTTAAACAGACGCTCCACCACCACCATCACCACTACCACCACCTTCCACTGGCTTCCTAATCTCTGCCATTCATACAACATTTTGGTGTCTCCACCAAAAAGATATAAATCTGTCACTGGCTTCTTTGTAAAATTTCTAAAACCCTGCTGTCTGATATGTTAGCCCCTAGCCACAGGTGGCTTTTTACATTTAGTTTAAATGCAATAAAAATTCCTCATTTGCATTTGCCACATTTTGAGTACTCCACAGACACAGTGAGGAGAGTGTTTTCCTCATCGAGGAAGGTCCCATCAGACGGTGCTGTTCCAGAAAAATGCTTCTAGGAGAGGGGAACTACTGAACTGTCCTCAGTATGTTTGGGGGGGATCATAGATGTGAAATTGAAGCACTTCCTGTCCCCTGAGTCAGAGCAAGTCATGGCTGGCTTGGATCATGTTTTCCCGTCTCCTTGTGCAGTTTTCTGCAATCCTTTGTGGGTCGAAAACAGAGGTTATATGTCACCAATGCCTGGGTGATTTGATGGGCTGCAGGAGAGCCATCAACCTGCAAGGGCGCATGTGGGCACTGCTTTGAGAGACAGCCACTGCAGGCCACAAGGGCTGAGGAGCATCTCATTGGCTTTTTTTTTTTTTTTTTAATATTTATTTATTTTTGCCTGTGCTGGGTCTTTGTTGCTGTGTGCTTTTCTCATTGTGGCAAGTAGGAGCTACTCTCTAGTTGCAGTGCATGGACTTCTCATTGTGGTGGCTTCTCTTGTTGCGGAGAGCACGGGTCTAGAGCTTCAGTTGTTGCAACTCCCAGACTCTAGAGCACAGGCTCAGTAGTGTGGCTCAGCGTCTTAGCTGCTCCACGGAATGTAGGCTCTTCCTGCACCAGGGATCAAACCTGCGTCTCCTGCCTTGACAGGCAGATTCTTTACCACTGAGCTACCAGGGAAGCCCTCATCGCCTTTTGTTTTTGTTTTTTAATTATGGCAAAGTATATGTAACATAAAATTTGCCATTTTAACCATTTTTCAGTGTGCATTTCAGTAGCATTAAGCGCAGTTGCCCTGCTGTGCAACTATCACCACTATCCATCTCCAGAACTTCTTCATCATACTGAACAGAATCTCTGTACCCCTTAATAACTCACAACTCCTCACTCCCCCAGGCCCTGGTAACCCCTGTCCTACTGTCTGCCTCTATGAATTTGGCTGCTCTGGATGCCTTGTATGAATGGACTCGTACAATATTTGTTTGTCTGTGTCTGGCTTATTTCAGTTAGCATGATGTCTTAGGGTTTTGTGAATGATGCTGTCATAGGTGGATAAATTTCTGTTCAAGTCTCTGCTTTCACATTTTTGGGTATATACCTGTACATGAAATTGCTAGGTACAATATGGTAATTCTGTGTTTCACTTTTTGAGGGACATTCTTTTTACGTTAACAGAAGTGGTGGTCATCTCTGTGTGCCTTTGACCCACAGAAGGACCCTTTTTTGTTTTGTTTTTTAACATCCATCCTCAAAGATGAGAGTCCCAAGTGCAGTAAAACTATCAAATTCAGCAAGTGGGGATCCATCACTCGATTACTTCTAGGATTTGGAGAGCAAAGCATATCTGTTTTTTTTGTTTTATAGGAGAAACCCTTTCTTCTGGATATGCCTTGATGCCTTTTGTTGAGGTGCCCATTTCTGTACTTTAACAGTATTCGTGATCATGACTTTGCCTGGCATACTGTGTGTGTTGGGTATGTTTGCACCGAGCAGTCTCCCTCCTGGGGGTCCTCAGTGCTTGTGAACATACCAAAATCTCAGACATCGTGCAGGAAGGAGACCTGGGTAACTCTGTCTCAAGGTTTCTAAATATTTCAACCAGGGAAACTGTTCTCCCACAATGCTGTCATTGGATATACTTATAGTGTGAACTCTGAGACTGAGCTCTGGCCCAGAAGAGCACAATGCCTGTATCTCCTGGGAATGCACCATATTATTGATGTAGCTATCCTCTCCAGTTAGTTTCGTTCATGACCAGTCTAAGGATCTACACCTAGATGCTGAAATGGAACTGTCTTGAGTTAGCTATTAACTGCTCAGATGACAGAACGGCCCTTTTGCTCAGGCCCAGGGACTGGGTGAGCTTCCCATTCCTGGTGTGTCTGGCTCTGCCTACCCTCTGTCCACTCTGAACCCCACTTGCAAGCTACTTTCCTGACTCAGGGGCCCTGCTTTTGATTTTTTTCTTCAGCAGTGTTCACAGTGATTTTAAATGTGAAGCAGTATTGCCACTTGCGACAGGAAATCCTTGCATTTCCTGGACATTGATTCAAAGACCAAGACATCAGTTTCCCAGTTAGTTATTTGACTTTGATGATTCCCTTGTTCTGGCAAGAGTCATTTGGAGGATACGAAGTGTGGCAGAGCTAGGCGGGGGGTCAGGAGATTGATTTTGCTCATTGTTGCTGGGAAGTGGGGACTATGTTTTCCAGCACCCATTGAGTCTACTGTGGGATGTATGAAACTAGCTTTGACTAATGAAATGTATTGGTGATGTCTGTCACTTTCAGTCAAGGCATGGCTCATATGTAGATGTTCACATACTTTCTCATCCCTTTCTGTGGTCTCCATGGGGACCTTGAAGGCTGACTGTAGAAGGTGACAGTGGCACGAGATGGAAGGTTCCTGGATCCCTGAACCACTCTTCTGTGCTGCTGTGGACCTTGAAAATAGAATGTAAATGCTTGGACTATCAGGTTCATGCCAGCAATGGGAGGAAACATTCTAGATTCTTTCCTGGTTTCCCTGGTATTGGATACTAGGTTATTTTTTCCTTCTGATTAAATGATACTGTAGTGATTCTGTTAGTTTGTATCTAACAGTAACATTGAAATTTTTGCAACAAAAAAGAACATAAAATGGTTTAAAATAAGGCCAGCTCTAGTTCCGTTCACTCCCCTTTGTGTGGGTTGTGTCTTGCTTCACCTTCCATGATGTTACTCATAAATTCATTAGCTTTATGCAGTTGTGTGGCATGGAGAGTGCCCACCAGGCTTCCATAGGTGTTTCCACATTGCCTGGTCTCCCCTGCAGTTACTGGGCTTCTTGTTATGAGCACTGGCCAATGGAATGTGAGCAGCATCAGCAAGTGTCACTTTGAAGGCAGCCGAGTCAGATGGTACACCACCACCATTTCTCTCTGCCTCTATCAGGACAAACTTGAAGGCTGTGTGTTCAGGATGGTGGTTAAGCCCCAGAAATGTGGGGGATTTGTCTGAGGTAGCAGCATCACCTAGCTGCTCCTGACTCAGATAGCTTGCTGTGCATTCTACTGGAAATGCTTGCATGTTTCTCGGTAACTTTAATCCACAGGTGCGTTGGCTTCTGCTTGAGAAAGAGACTTAAAGATGTCTTAATGCTTCTAAGAATTTGGTACACACTCTTTCCTCACTGGGTTTCCCTGGTAGATTAGAGGTTAAAGTGTCTGCCTGCATTGCAGGAGACCTGGGTTCGATCCCTGGGTTGGGAAGATCCAGAGAAGGAAATGGCAACCCACTCCAGTGTTCTTGCCTGGAAAATCCCATGGATGGAGGAGCCTCGCAGGCTACAGTCCATGGGGCTGCAAAGAGTCGGACACGACTGAGCGACTTAACGTTCACTTTCACTTTCCTCACTGTTCTGGAAAATACATAAAGTTCAAAGGAAGACAGTCCTCTGAGACACGTGGCAGTGTTTTTTCTAGAATGCGTGTCATCTGTACCTGCCCAGGAAACTGGCCACATCTATTTCCAGCAGAATGTAAGGGGCATGAAATCATCAGTTTAGCAGTTCAAGTCAGAAATCTAGGAATCAGTCTCGACTCCACCCTGTCCCTCATTGCCAATCCAACCTATTGCTTCCAAATGGTTCTCAAACCCGCTTTACTTTTCTCTGCCTGCCCCCTGCCACCATCATGGTTCCAGCATTGGCTTCTCTCATTCAAGTTACTGTCAACAGCTTCGTAACTGATCTTTCAATGTTGGGCCACTCTTGGTGGATTCCAGTCCATGTCATCTGCTTAGAAGTCACTGTATCCTGGCAGCCTCCACTGCCTGGCAGTCCTCCTCTGTCCCAAACCCATTCAGCCTTCACATCTCAGGTCTTCAGAGAAGCCTTCATGGACTTCTCTCCCTGTCTGTTCATTGTGTGCGCACTGTGGTTTTGTTTCTTAGCAAGTAACACAATTGTGGTTACATAATTACTGACTTAATGTTAGATGTTCTGTCTGATAGTGAACTCTTCAGTGACTGGGAACCAGATGCAGTTTTCTTTGTGACTCTTTCCTAGGATTATCCATCCAGTTCCTTTTTAGACTAAGTCTCAGGCGACACAGACAACACTTGGTTTCTCCTGTTAAGATGAAGCAAGATCTGTCAGGGACTCCCAAAGGAGTCAATGTAACTCTTTGTAGAAACTATGTTGAAAATGGTGGCCAGGCCTGGATACAGTGCCATTGTGATTTTGTTAAAAAATAAGAGATAGCCTAATGACACATTTCTGGGTCTGAATCTTTCTCCTGGGTGGTACCTATGAAACGGAAAAGACTGGAAGAACTCTGGACACACTGGACTGGAAACAGTGGTTTGGACTGTGTGCTGTGAATACTAATTCTTGTTTTTTGTCTACATTTTCTATAATGTTTATTTTCTGTGACATGAATGTGATTTTATTTTAAGAAAGTGCAGTAGGAGATTAAAGATGCGGTTGTAAGTCAGAAGCCTTTTTCTACTCTCCCTCCCTCCTGACTGGCTTAGGCAGCAATGATTGTATGTCCAGGGACCAGAGCACACAAGCCCCTGGCCGGGCCTCAGCTGGATTTGGCTGCTGGGTTGCCCATGGGGGCCCTTTGCTGACCCTCCTTCCTTTTGGACCACTCTTACTGCTACTGACTCAGCCTTGAACCTGGAACTTCCCCCCAACTCCTAGTCATGTGAACTGGCTGATGAAAAGCATCACACCTGTAGCATTGAACTGAGGCATTGCTGTGGGACCCTGGAGTGCGTGCAGTGGATAGATGGATATTTGTGGGCTGGCCAGCTGTGTTACTGGCTGTGTATTATTTGTACAAGGGAAAACACATTTTCAATTCCTGGTAGTCAATTTACATGTTTTTGGAATACAAACCATAAACTATCTTTTAAAGCCTCCAAAGTATCAGGCTTTGAGAGAGGTGCCATGTAAATCTTGGGCAGATAGTACAGGTGGGAGATGACTGAACTTCTGCAAAGCAAGCTGGAAAACTTCTTGTTTCCCAGTCCCTTGAACCGGTTGAGCTCTTGGGTGTGACAGGGCTTGGCAGAAATGCCTGGTGGTTACTGGGGCTTGGCTGGTGGTGGAGAGTTGTAGAGCAGACAGGAATTGAGCTGTGGCCCTTGGCAAGCAGCAGAGTTCACTCAGGAGTTGGGGTCTGCGAGAGGGCAGCCCAAGGGGGAGGCAGAGTTGGACACGGTGGTGGAGGGGTAAGCAGAAGCATTCAACATAGAAGATTTTTTTTCTTCTCTTCAGTGTTTCTAATTATGGTAAATTTCAAGCATGTACATTACCCAGCTTCAACAATTATTAACATTCTGCCATCTTTTCTTCTTGATCCTGACCCACCCCTCTCCCCTTACTTTGGTGCACTTTTAAACATTTTTAGAATAGAATGTATATACATTGTATAGCGCAAATCTTAGTTGTACAACTTTGAGAAATGACTAAACTCAGGTAACGGAAGCCACTCACAACATAGTTTCCATTTGCCCAGAGAGTTCCCTCATATCCCCTCCCATTCATTCCCGTTTCCACTCCCATTCGTGGCCTCAGGTAATGACTTTAGATTAGATTTGCCTTTTCTAAGGAAATGGCAACCCACTCCAATATTCTTGCCTGGAGAATCCTATGGACAGAGAAGCCTGGCAGACTACAGTCCATGGGGTGGCAAGAGTCGGACATGACTTAGCAATTAAACCGCCTTTTCTAGAGTTTCGTTAAATGAGCAAGACAGTGTGTACTCTTCAGTATCGGACTTCCTTTACTCAGCATGACATTTTTGCAATCTGTCCATCTGTATTGTTACATGTTATCAGTAGTTTGTTCCTTTAGAATGCCAAGTGCTATTCCACTGCATGAATATTGGTTTAGCCATTCTCCTGTTGAAGGGCATTTGGGTTGTTCCTAGTTTGTGAAATAGAGCTGATGTGGACATTTGTATATAGGTCTTCTTGATGGCAAATGTCACTACTTTGGGGTAAATACCTAGGAGTGAAATGGCTGGATCAAAGGGTTGTTGTTGTTGTTTAGTTGCTAAATCTTGTCCAACTCTTGTGACACTATGGACTGTAGCCCACCAGGCTCCTCTCCGTGGGATTGTCCAGGCAAGAATACTGGAGTGGGTTGCCATTTCCTCCTCCAGGGGATCTTCCCAACCCAGGGATCAAACCCAAGTCTCTTGCATTGCAGGCAAATTCTTTACCATCTGAGCCACCAAGGAAGCCCCAGATTCCAAATCAAAGGGTAGGTGTAAGAAACTTCCAAACTTTTTTTTTTTTTCAAAGTGGTACCATTTTATATCCCTTGCACCAGAAGCCACCAGAGTTCTGGCAGCTCACAACACTTTGTGCTAGTGAGGTTTTCTATTTTGGCCCTGCTCATTGGGAAATGTGGTGGTTTCTCATTGTGGTTTTAAGTCACCTTTCCTTGGTGATCAGCGATGTTGAACACCTTTTCATGTGCTGTTTGGCCATGCAGATACCTTCCTTTGTGAGGTGTCTATTGAAGCCATTTACCACCATCCCATTTCCCACTCCACCCCCACACTGGGAGCCTGCCATCTTAACCACTCAACCAGCAGGGAAGTCCCCATTTACCGATTTAATTGCATTGTCATCTTATTATTGGATTAAAAGAGTTCTTTATGTGTTCCAAATTCAAATGTTTTGTCAGTTTATTTTCTGAACATTTGGTCTCATACTGTGACTTGCTTATTCATCTACTTGTGATATTGGATGAGCAGAAAATTTTAGTTTGGGTTGAATGTAATTGAGGATCTTTGCCTGTTAAGGTTGCCTTCTGTGTCCCCTCTAAGAAACCTTTGCCTATTTCCAGGTTGTGGTCTGGAGCTACTCTTCTTCAGGTTCTTTTAAAAGCTTTATATTTTGAGCTTTTACTTTGAGGGCTATGATTCATCTCAAATGAAGTTTGACACAGGTGACTGGATAGACCCATCCTGATACTTTGATTCAAACAGCTGGGAGATGGGCCTTGCCCAGGAGGAGCACTCCAGTCACTTTGAGTCTAGTTGGCAGGACCATGGCTGCCTCCCTTTCATCTCACCATCCAGGAACATATATGAAAGGCAGGTTGTCCTTTAGGCAAATTGCCTTTTTGACTTCTGGAGTAAAACCTGACAAAACAGATCCATGATGAAACTTTGCCAATATATGTTCCATCATCGCGTTCCACTGGTCCCGGCAATGTGAGTGGCAGAAGGCAAAGAACATTGGCTCTACAGATCAAGTTTTCATTTCTTTCTTGTCATTTATAGGCTGTGTGACCTTGGATAATTTACTTAACATCTCTGAGCCCTATTAAAAAACAACAAAAAAACTGTACATAGAGATTCAAGCAGAGTGCCCTGAACTTAGTAAGTGCTCAGTGAATGTCAGTCCCGCATGTCTTTGCCTTCTTGCTCCCAGCAATAAACACATCAGAACCTCAGTATGGAAGGAAATGTGTATATTGAAATAATGAAGACTGGAGACTCATATCCTTTGGACAATAATCACATTGTAGGGTCATGTTACTTTGCCGACTAAGGTCTGTCTAGTCAAGGCTATGGTTTTTCCAGTGGTCATGTATGGATGTGAGAGTTGGACTGTAAAGAAAGCTGAGCACAGAAGAATTGATGCTTTTGAACTGTGGTGTTGGAGAAGACTCTTGAGAGTCCCTTGGACTGCAAGGAGATCCAACCAGTCCATTCTAAAGGAGATCAGTCCTGGGTGTTCTTTGGAAGGAATGATATTAAAGCTGGAGGCCTGGTGTGCTGGGATTCATGTGGTCACAAAGAGTCGGACATGACTGAGCAACTGAACTAAAGCTGCGATGAATAACTTCACACATGGGCCGTTTAATACATGTATGGGCATATTTGTGATTGGGTAGCTAAAAGGTATTTGTGAATTAAAGAATAAATGCACCTATAATTTTGGTAAGTAGTGTCAGATTCCCATCTGTGGGTTCTGCCATTGTCTTTCTTTATAACAAAACAGGTTGCCAGTGTTTTAGACTCCTGTTAGCCTGATAGTTAAGAGATAAATCAATTAGTTTTTTGTTTTTTGATTTATTTTTAGTTGGGGGACAATTGCTACAATATTGTGTTGGTCTCTGCTGTACATCAACATGAATTAGCCATAGGTGCACATATGTCCCCTCCCTCTTGGACCTCCCTCCCACTTCCCACCCCTCTAGGTAGTCAGAGAGTACTGGGTTTGAGCTCCCTGTGTTACACAGCAAATTCCCAACCTTGGGGGGCAGCCTCCACAATTAAGAGGAATTACAACCTGCAGGCCTGCATAAAGGAGACCCCAAAGACAGTAAATTAAACAAAATGAAAAGACAGAGAAACATGCAGTAAGACCAAACAAGTGAAGAGGAAATAAGCTGCTACTTTCGCTTCCTTGGGCCAATTAGTTTTAGTCTGTATTTCTCTTATTCTGAGCAAAGTTGAGCATATTTCCTTCTTTTTCTGAGAGCTGCCTTTTCATAACTCTCCCCACTTTTTCCTATTGGTTTATGGGCCTTTGGGAGAGGGTCTTAATTTCTAGGAGATCTTTATTCAGGCCTCAACCCTTTGTCTTTTGTCTCTTGTTTGGATTGTATCATTTCTATTGATCCATCTCTTAAGTTCACTGACCCTCTGTCACCTCCATTCTTCTTGTGAGCCAATCTAGTGAGTTTTTTCTTTTGTTTATTAAAATTTTCATTCCTAAAATTTCCATTCAGTTCTTTAGTTGTTGAGACTTTTTTTTCCCATTCTTTTCTGGAGTGTTTGCCCTCACTTCTTGGAGAATTTCTAACTTCTTTAAAGTCATTGTGAAATCATTCTGATGTCTGGTGATACCATCTTGTCACTGAAGTCTGTTGATGGTCTTTTCCCGTGTGAGTCGAAACTTTCCTGTGTCTTTGAATGTCGAGCAACAGGTTTCTCCTCTCTGGAGCACTTTAAATATGTTAGGAGATTCTGGTCCTTGTTTATATCCTATGGAGTCTGTTGATATTTTTGCTTTAGCAGACAGTTGGCTTAGCTGGTTTAAGTTCTATTTCAGTTGTGGTGTCAGATAGGATTTCCAGGCCTTGTTAGTCCTGTTCAGCATTGCACTCTCTGGTTTACTGAGGCTCCCCTTTTCAGTCCTGTGGCTGGTTACTCCACTCAGCCTCACACTTCCTACAGCTGGGCCCATGTCTGGGGCCAGGAGTTCAGAAGGTGAAAAAACCAATGAAGAGTCACAACCAGCACCTCCCTTGGGACCACAGCTCCTTCAGTTAGAGCACAAGATTGCCCTCTGTCAGTTGCCGACATCAGAAGGCCCCCTTTCCCACTGACTGTCTCTTATCACCACTGCAGGATTGCAGGGGGCCTGGGGCTACAGGGGGACAAAGGAAAAACAGTAGAGAATTTCCCTCACTCTCTGAGTATTAGGAGCCTCCTTTCCTGCCTTTTTTTTTTTTTTTTTTTTTTTAAAGATGGTGTCTCCTGGTGCTATTTGTGTCTGTATTTAGCACCCAGTTCTAGATTCATGCTGCCTTTAGGCCAGGCTGGGGAAAACCAGGGGAACTTGCTGTTGACTTGGTGGCGCTCAGAAACCTGGTCGTCATCTCCAGTCTGCTTGCTTCCACGTACTCGTCATACATCTGAAATAGCTATTCCATCCACTCTGTCTAGTTTCTGTAGTTGCATTTGTGGAGAGACAGAGTGGAATGTATTTATTCCATCTTACTTGGAGCCAAAATTCAGACTTGTACCATTAAATTTTGAGATGATTTTTTTCATGCAGCAATAATAACCAGAATATAATAAAATATGTCTGTATCCCAACAAGCTTTACCAATAAGTAAAAATAGCCTCAGTGCCAACTGCATTTTATCAGACCAGTTCTGTCCATACATGATACTCTGTGTGACTAAAGGTTGCAGTAGGGGGTTGCAAAAGAAGTAGAATAAATGAAACAAAATGAAATGGTTTACATGATAAAGGTGCTTGATTGGCCTTCAGTGTATCCCTCCAAATACATTAGTTGTGAGCTGGAAGCAACGTACATCTGGATGTTTAGAATGACTGTTGGATTGTCAGTTGGATCTCACAAGGCCAAAGTTTCAAGACTTATTGGATGGGTTCATTTAAAAAAAATGTGTTCTCTGTCCTGAGAATAAAAATCTCACATCCCAAATAGTTGTCCTTACTAAGTAATTTTTGTAAAGCTTCTGGCTAGTAAGGCATGCTTGATGAGAATCATAAGCTCTGAGTATTTCTTTTCAGAGAACCACCTAAGAAAAAGGAAATTGGTACATGGAAAAAAGGAAATTAGAAGGGATTAAAAGAAAGAAAATGGCCCCATATCTAGCAGTTAGTCACCATCACCACCATAAAATGAACTCAGTTGCCCTCCACAGACTGTGGTGGTAGACACCACTTGGGAAGCTTAGAACACAGATTGGGGGAACAAATCAGCAAAAGTCCTGGCACCTAGCGATGACCTTGAAGGAGCAGTTGATTTTGTTAAAAACAAAGAGGGTATTATGATCGAAGTTGATGTAGAAGTCAAGGGTCCTCTTGTGTTGACTGATGGTCATTTTAAGGAGGTGATTAGAGAACAAATTAAGGAAATTTCTGCAATTTTGCCATGCTGACAGGAAAGCTCAGCAGTACCTTCTTGGCAGTTTACAGGGTGCGGTAGCAGCTCATCTCTAAAACTGCCCACATCTTGAAGGTAATATGTGACACAGACCTTTTAGATGAGGAGGTCACTAGCTGCTGGTCAGAAAAGATTTTAAGAAATAGGTTGCCAAAAAATCTGCCAAAGAAAGTCATATCAGAGCAGATTCCTTTATAAAAGAGTTGAAGGAAGCTGCTAAAAATGAGAGTATGAGGTAGTGTTTTCAAAGGGAACCCAAAGTCAAAACTGTGAAGTGTGAGATCACAGGATATTGTTTCCATCTGAAGTGATTAATGCACCCTAGCATGCAGTATAAAGCTGCACATTTTTTTGCCTTGTTAGATGGAAGATCAACATATGTGCGGTTTAATTCTTGCTGCTGCTGCTACCAAGTCTCTTCAGTCGTGTCCGACTCTGTGTGAGCCCATCAGGCTCCCCCGTCCCTGGGATTCTCCAGGCAAGAATGCTGGAGTGGTTGCCATTTCCTTCTCCAATGCACGAAAGTGAAAAGTGAAAGTGAAGTCGCTCAGTTGTGTCCAACTTTTCACGACCCCATGGACTACAGCCTTCCAGGCTCCTCCGTCCATGGGATTTTCCAGGCAAGAGTACTGGAGTGGGCTGCCACTGCCTTCTCTGTAATTCATGCTACACTCGATATTATAAATATTTCACTGTAAGTGGTCTGAACTTCAGCCCAAGGACTCCATTCACCTCTGTGAGTAAGCATAGCTTGCTTATATATGGCATCTTTCTTGGAAAAAAAAATTGGTAAATGGACATATCTCAATCATACCTATAAAATATAAAAATGACATTTTTTCGGTCATTCTTACCAAAAAAGATACTAGAAGGCGAAATACAAGGGACCAGATATAGGTTATGGACATCCCCCCTCTTTCCCACCCCACAATCCCAGTTGAAACTTAATACTCCAAGCAACTAGTACCCATCCCACGTGGCACTTGGTTAGGATTTGTTGACTTCCTGACCCTGAACTGGTAGGCTGTCTCCTTACAAGATGGGAAAATTGGATTTAAATGACACTTCACAACATTCTTTCCATTGACCTGCTCTCAGATATGTTGATATTGAGCAGCAGTGGGTAAAATTAGGTATAAATTCTGGTTGGGATTAGTGGAGGTGCCTCCTATCCGGTGAATATGGACTCTGTTGTTTTTTAGGTAGTTTTTAGATGACCAGTGTTGCCATAAATCTGATCTGATTGTTTTTAATGTCTTTGGCAGAAATATTATTCTGAAATCTCGTTGTTTTCATTTTGGCACAGCCAACCTTAACTTGAATATTCATCAGATCCTATTTTCTGCTGGGAGATAAGCTTATAGATTACCTAGAATGTATTTAAAGCCTGGCATGAGCCAGTACAATCATACTATATGGTAAATCATTTGCCATCTTATCGTTGTACTGACTAATACTTTGGTTTGAAAATCAGATACTTTTAAACCAGTAGGAAATTTATAGTTTTACTTATTCCTTTTAAGGCATTTCACTGAAATAATATTCAAAAGTTTTTAGTAAACTAAAATCCTCTATATCACTCATTTTCTTATTTCATGTAAACATGTAATGAGATCATTACAACTGATTCTTAAATTGTTGCAAGGGTACTTTACTTTTGAATTCAGACATTTACCTGCTAAAGAGTAGATTTTAATGGGAGCCTTGGCTGTTTGAAGTCCCTGGTGGGGTATCACTTCTTAAAGTTTATTAAGCCAAGATGTATAGAGGTTGTGTGTGTGTGTGTATGCCATGATCAAAGAGGAAGATTTATTCTGTATAGGCTTTTCCTCTGAGATTGGCCTGCATCAGGGGAACTAAAGGTAATTGGAGCATAGGGTGCATTTGCCAATGAAAATCTGAATTTGGCCTCTCTTTTTCTGTGATCTGTTTGCTTTTTGTTGTTATTCAGTCACTAAGTCATGTCTGATGCTTTGCAACCCCATGGACTACAGTACATTAGCCTTCCCTGTCCTTCACTGTCTCCTGGAGTTTACTCAGCTTCATGTCCATTGAGTCGGTGATGCTATCTAAACTGTTTGCCTAAGATTGATAAGCTGTTTTGCCCCTCGTCCCCAGTGACTCAGTTTCAGAAAGTGAGTCTAGGAAATTGTAACCCTCATCTGGGCCCTGGGGAGTATAAGATTTGGCTTGATTTGAGCCCTGAGTGCTGTGCCCTTGCCGTGTGACCTTGGCTGATTCTATTACTCTCTCTGCCTCATTTTCCCACCTACAAAGTGGAGTCAGTTACCAAGCCTGCCTCATGGGCTAGTTCTGAAATTCAACACAGATGTCTATGACAGTGTTTGTAAATAGCAAAGCAAGTGACCACTGTGATGATTAAAGCTTTTAGGTAATTTATAGTCTTTTGGAAATGGCAATCCGCTCCAGTATTCTTGCCTGGAAAATCCCATGGATGGAGGAGCCTGGCAGGCTACAGCCCATGGGATCGTAAAGAGTTGGACATGACTGAGCGACTAACATACTTTAGGGGAAAAAACTCAATTCTGCACATATAATAAAGAATTCTAATTTGACGTTTTATCCTATTTGTCATTTATAAATCTGCTAACTTAGTGTTTTAAAAGTTCTAAAAATAAACTGGTCAATAAACTGGTCAAATATTGTGGTAGAACTTTTCCAAGTAAACTAACTCAATTG
>SJYA01003361.1:1376899-1400577 GCA_006410615.1 Neotragus moschatus | reverse complement strand
AAATATCACCTTTGGGTTTCAGGTGTTTTTCCAATTGAACATGAGTTACTTTTGAGTAACTCATGTTTGAACATGAGTTTTTTTGTCAGTGGCAGTATCAATCTGTCCTTTTTAAAAAAAATTTTTTTTATTCAAGTATAATTGATTTACAATGTTGTGTTAGGTTCAGTTGTACAGCAAAGTGATTCAGTTATCCATTCTTTTTCTGATTCTTTTCTCATATGTTATCAGAGAATATTGAGTAGATTTCCCTGTGCTATACAGTAGTCTTTGTTGGATATCTGTCATATATAGTGTTTAATCCCAAGCTTCTGATTTATCTCTGTCACCAAAGTTTCGCCCTTGGTAACTATGATTATTTTCAATATCTGTAAGTCTCTGTTTTGTAAATAAATTCACTTGTATCATTTTTTAAAAATTAGATTCTACAAATGAGTAATAACATAGGATGTTTGTCTCTTTCTGACTTACTTCACTTCGTATGATCATCTCTAGATCCATCTGTGTTGCTGCAAGTGACATTCCTTTATTCTTTTTTATGGTCAGGTAATATTCTGTTATACATATGTACCACATCGTCTTTATCCATTAGTCTGTCAATGGACATTTAGATTGCTTTCATGGCTTGACTATTGGAAATAACACTGCAGTAAACATTGGTGTGTATGTATCTTTTTGAATTATGGTTTTCTCTGGATATATACCCAGGAGTGGGATTGCTGGGTCATATATGATAGTTCTATTTTTAGTATTTTAAGAAACTTCCATACTGTTCTCCATAGTAGCTGTACCAGTTTACATCCCCATCAAAAGTGGAGGTGTAAGAGGGTTCCCTTTTCTCCACATCCTCTCCAGCATTTAGTGTTTGTAGATTTTTTTCAATGATGGCCTTTCTGACCAGTGAGAAATGATATCTCATTGTAGTTTCAATTTGCATTTCTCTGATTAGTGATGTTGAGCATCTTTTCATGTGCTTTTTGGCCATCTGTATGTCATCTTTGGAGAAATGTCTATTTAGATCTTCTGTCCATTTTTTTTTGATTGGGTTTATGTTTTTGACATAGAACTACACAAGCTATTTGTGTATTTTGGAGATTAATCACTTGTTGGTCACTTTTTTTGCAAATATTTTCTCTCATTCTGTGGATTTTTTATTGTGTTTATTATTTCCTTTGCTGTGCAGGAGCTTTTAAGTTTAACTAAGCCCCATTTGTTTATTTTTGTTTTTATTTTCATTACTCTGGGAGGTGGATCAAAAAAAATTGCTACAATTTATGTCAGTGTGTGTTCTGCCAGTGTTTTCCTCTAAGAGTTTTATAGTGTCTGGCCTTACATTTAGGTCTTTGATCCATTTTTAGTTTATTTTTGTGTCTGGTGTTCATTCTTTCACATGTAGCTGTCCAGTTTCCCCAGCACCATTTATTGAAGAGACTGTCTTTTCTGTGTTGTATTTCTTGCCTCTTTTGTCATAGGTTAATTGATCATAGGTACTTGGGTTTATTTCTTGGTTTTCTATCCTATTCCATTGATCTATATTTCTGTTTTTGTGCCAGTACCATACTGTTTTGATGATTGTAGCTTTGTAGTATAGTCTGAAGTAAGGGAGTCTGATTCTTCCACTCTGTTTTTGTTTCTGAGGATTACTTTGGCTATTTGAGGTTTTCTGTGTTTCCATACAAATTATAAAACTTTTTTGTTCTAGCTTTGTGAAAAATGCCATTGGTAATTTGAAAGGGATTGCACTGAATCTGTACATTGCCTCAGACAGTATAGTCATTTTGACAATATTGATTCTTCCAATTAAAGAACATAGTATATCTTTACATCTGTTTGTGTCATCTTTGGTTTCTTTCATCAGCATCTTTAGAGTTTTTAGAGTACAGGTCTTTTGTTTCCTTTGGTAGGTTTATTCGTAGATATTTTATTCTTTTTGATGTGATGGTAAGTGGGATTGTTGTCTTAATTTCTCTTTCTGATCTTTTGTGGTTGGTGTCTGGAAATACAAGAGATTTCTTTGTATTGATTTTGTATTGTGCAAACTTACTGAATTCATTGATGAGCTCTAGTTGTTTTCTGGTACCGTCTTGAGGATTTTCTATGTGCAGTATTGTGGCATCTGCAAACAGTGACAGTTTTGCTTCCCCCTACCAATTTGGATTCTTTTTATTTCTTCTCTGAATGCCATGACTAGGACTTCCAAAACTATTAAAGAAAAGTGGCAACAATGAACATCTTTGTCTTGTTCCTGATCTTAGAGGGAATGTTTTCAGTTTTTCACTATTGAGAATGATGTTAGCAGTGGGTTTGTCATATGTGACCTTTATTATGTTGAGGTAAGTTCCCTCTATACCCACTTTCTGGAGAGTTTTTGTCATAAATGGGTATTAAATTTTGTCATAATCTTTTTATGTATCTAAAGAGATGATCATATGGTTTTTATTCTTCAGTTTGTTAATATGTGGTGTATCACACTGATTGATTTGTGCATATTGAAGAATCCTTGCAGATAAATCCTTTATCTCAGATAATTCCCTGAGATCCTGAGATAAAGCACCTTTGGTCACGTTGTATGATCCTTTTAATGTATTGTTGGATTTGATTTGCTAGTATTTTGTTGAGGATTTTTGTGTCTGTGTTTGTCAGTGATATAGGCCTGTAATTTCCTTTTCTTGTGTTATCTTTGTCTGGATTTTGGTATCAAGGTGATGGTGACCTCATAGAATGAGTTTGGGAGTTTTCCCATCTGCAATTTTTTGGATGAGTTTGAGAAGGATAGTGTTAACTTTTCTCTAAATGTTTGATAGAATTTGCATGTGAAGCCATGTGATCCTGGACTTTTGTTTGTTGGCAAGTTTTTTAATCACTATTTCAATTTCAGTGCTTGTGACTGGTTGTTAATATGTTCCATTTCTTTCTTGTTCAGTCTTAAAATATTGTATAAGAATCTGTGCATTTCTTCTAGATTTGTCATTTTGTTGACATGTGGTTGTTTGTAGTAGTCTCTTATGATCCTTTGTATCTCTGTGGTGTCAGTTGTAACTTCTCCTTTTTCGTTTCTTTTTTAATTAATTTATTTTATTTTTAATATTTATTTGTTAGGCCGCATCATTAGTTTCATCTTTTCTATTGTTTTCTGTATCTGTTTTTCATCTTTCTCTGTTCTAATCTTTATTATTTCTGTCCTTCTACTTTATTTGGGGTTGGTTTGTTCTTTAGGTGCTTTAGGTGTTGCTTTAGGTATAAGGTTAGGCTGTTTATTTGAGATTTTCTGGTTTCCTAATATAAGATTATATTGCTATAAAAGAGACACAGATGTGAAGAACAGACTTTTGGACTCGATGGGAGAAGAGCATTGAAACATGTATATTACCATATGTAAAGGAGGTGACCAGTGCGAGTATGATGCATGAAGCAGGGCACTCAAAGCTGGTGCCCTGAACCCAGAGGGATGGTGTGTGGGGGGAGGTGGGAGGAGGGTTCAGGATGGGGGGACATATGTGCACCCATGGCTGTTTCATGTCAATGTATGGCAAAACCCACCACAATGTGTAAAGTAATTACCCTCCAATTAAAATAATTCTTTAAAAAAGTTTCCCTCTTAGAACTGCTTTTGTCGCATCCCAAAGGTTCTGGACCATTGTGTTTTTGTTGTCATTTGTCTCTATCTACTTTTTGAAGTCCTCTTTGATTTCCTCAGTGATCCACTGGTTGTTTAGTAGCATATTGTTTAGCCTCCATGTGTTGTGGTTTATTTATTTTTTTTTTAATGGTTTTTTTTTTCCTGTAATTGATTTCTAATTTCACGGCCTTGTGGTCAGAAAAGATGCTTGATATGATTTCAGTTTTCTTAAATTTATGGAAGCTTGATTTGTGGCCTAATATGTGATCTATCCTGCAAAATGTTCTATGTGCACTTGAGAAGAAAGTGTATTCTGTTGCTTTCAGATGAAATGCTCTGCAAGTATCAAGTCCATCTAACCTAATGTGTCACCTAAGACCTGTGTTTCCTTATTGATATTCTGTTTGGATGATCTCTCCATTGATGAAAGTGGGGTGTTAAAGTCCCACCACTGTTATTTTGTTAGTGTTGATTTTATATATTGAAGTGTTCATATACTGGGTGCATGAAGTGAAGTCGCTCAGTCGTGTCTGACTCTTTGTGACCCCATGGACTGTAGCCTACCAGGCTCCTCCATCCGTGGGATTTTTCCAGGCAAGAATACTGGAGTGGGTTGCCATTTCCTTCTCCATATATATTTACAATTGTTACATCTTTTTTGATTGATCCCTTGATCATTATGCAGTGTTTTTGTCTCTTATAACATTTTTTTTAAAATTTTAACTTGAGCCATTCTAATAGGCTTATCGCCTCTTTTAAAGATTTTTTATTTATTTTATTTTTGGTGTTGCTGGGTCCTCATTGCAGTGCACTGGCTCTTTGTTGCTGTGCATGGGCTTTCTCCAGTTGCAGCGAGTGGCAGCTACTCTCAGTTGTGGCACATGGCCTCAGTTGCCCCATGACATTTGGAATCTTAGTTCCTAGGCCAAGAATCAAACCCAAGTCCCCTGTGTTGGCAGGAGGATGCTTATTCCTTATTCCTTATTTTAAAGTCTGTTTTGTCTGATATGAGTATTGCTACTTGAGCTTTCTTTTGATTTTGATTTGCATGGAATACCTTTTTTGATCCCCTCATTTTCAGTCTGTATATGTCCCTAGATCTGAAGTGGGTCTCTTATAGACAGCATATATACAGGTCTTGTTTGTTTTTTTTTTTCTTTTTATCCATTTAGCCAGTCTTTGATTTTTGGTTGGAGCATTTAGTCCATTTACATTTAAGATAATTATCACTATGAATGTTTTATTGCCATTTTGTTAATTGTTTTGGATTTGTTTTTGAAGCTCTTTTTTCTTCCTTCCCTCTTCTGTTCTCTTGTGATGGGACGTCTGTCTTGAATGTTGTTTGGGTTGCTTTTCCTCCTGTGTGTATCTATTGTAGATTTTTGGTCTGTGCTTCCCATGAGGTTTTGATAGACCAGTCTATATATATATACAAGATTGTTTTAAGTTGCTGGTCTTTTAATTTCCAGTGCATTCTGAGATCCTGCATTTGTACTCTCTCTTCTCATGATTGCTGGTTTTGATGTCATATTAGTGTGTGAATGATTTTCTACCTTTACTTTATGTTTGCATTTACCGGTGAGACTTCCCATTCGTAATTTTCTTGATTCTCACTGTGGCCTTTTCCTTTCCACCTAGAGAAGCTCTTTTAGGTGTTACTGTAAAGCTAGTTTGGTGGTGCTGAATTCTCTTAGCTTTTGCTTGTCTGTAAAATTTTTGATATCTCCATTGAATCTGAATGAGAGCCTTGCTGGGTATTCTTGGTTATAGATTTAAATAGATCATGTCGCTCTCTTCTGGCCTACAGACTTTCTGCTGAAAAATCAGCTGATAACCTCTTGGGAATTCCCTTGCATGTTATTTGCTGCTTTTAATATTTTTTATTTGTCTTTAATTTTTGTCAGTTCGATTAATATGTGTCTTGCTGTGTTCCTCCTTGGGTTTATCTTATATGAGACTCTCGACACTTGTTGGACTTGAGTGTTTCCTTTTTCATATTCCTTTTCATTTTTGGCTATAATCTCCTTAAATATTTTCTCAGGCCCTTTCTCTATGTTTTCCTTTTCTGGGATTCCTATGATGTAAATGTTAGTGCAGTTAATATTATCCCAAAGGTCTCTGAGACTGTCCTCATTTTTTTCCATTATTTTTTCTTTGTTCTGTTCTGTGGCAGTGATTTCCACCATTCTGTCTTTTAGCTCACTTATTCGTTCTTCTGCCTCAGTTATTTTGCTATTGATTCCTTCTAGTGTGGTTTTCATTCCAGTTATTGCGTTGTTAATCTCTGTTCTTGAAATCTTCTAGCTCTTTATTAAACATCTCTTGTTAACTTCTCAGCCTGTGCCTCCATTGTTTTCTGAGGTCTTGGATCGTCTTTAGTATCATTAATCTAAATTCTTTTTCAGGGAGGTTGCCTATCTCCACTTCATTTAGTTGTTCTTGTGGGTTTTTATCTTGTTCCTTCACCTGGAGCACATTTCTCTGCCACCACGTTTTGTCTGACTTTCTGTGTTTGTGGTCTCCTTTCTGCAGGCTGGAGGATTGTAGCTCCTCTTGCTTCTGGTGTCTGCCTCTGCTGGGTGAGGTGGATCCTGAGACTTGTGTATCCTTCCTGGTAGGAGGGCCTGGTGCCTTCCCACTGGTGGGTGGAGCTGGGTCTTGTTCCTCTGGTGGGCAGGGCCATGTCAAGTTATGTGTTTAGAGGTGGAATGTGAAGTCAAGTGGGCCTTAGAAAGCATCAATACGAACAAAGCTAGTGGAGGGGATGGAATTCCAGTTGAGCTAAACTCAGCAGTGGCCACAGGACTGGAAAAAGGTCAGTTTTCATTCCAATCCCAAAGAAAGGCAATGCTAAAGAATGCTCAAACTACTGCACAATTGCACTCATCTCACATGCTAGTAAAGTAATGCTCAAAATTNTGAGATGGCTGGATGGCATCACTGACTCGATGGGCGTGAGTCTGAGTGAACTCCGGGAGTTGGTGATGGACAGGGAGGCCTGGTGTGCTGCGATTCATGGGGTCACAGAGAGTCAGACATGACTGAGCGACTGAACTGAACTGAACTGAGCTCAGTATGGCTTTAGGTTCCCTATGTGCTGTTGGGGGCAGAGGGGTAGGAAGGCTGTGTTCCTGTCCTGCTGGTTGTTTGCCCTGATGCATTCCAGCACTGGAACTTGTTGCTATTGGGTAGGCCAGGTCTTGTTGCCAAAATGCTGACCTCCAGGAGAGCTTACACTGGTCAGTGTTCTCTGTGGCCTCTGCCATCAGTGTCTTGCCCCTGCCCTCACCTCCCCCCCCCAGTCTCCTCAGAAGACCCTCTAAGACTTGCAGATAGGTCCTATGCAGTTACTGCTTTGCCCTGGGTCCCAATATGTAGGAAACCTTGTGTGTGCCCTCCAAAAGTGGAGTCTGTTTCCGCCGTCCTGTGGAGTGCCTGCACTCAAGCCCTGCTGGCCTTCAGAGTCATATGCTCTGGGGGTTCCTCCTTCCAGTGCCAGAACCCAGGTTGGGGAGCTGATGTGGGACTTGGGACTCTCAAACAAACGGGAGAAATTATGCAATATGATTTCTTTCAAGTTTGTGGGTCGCTCATCTGGTGGGAATGGGATTTGATTGTAGTGAAAGTGGCCTTCCTACCGTCTCATTGTAGCTGCTGCTTTGTCTTTGAATGTTAAAAAAATGTTTTTTGGTAGGCTCCAGTCTTTTTCGTTGATGCTTGTTCAGCAATTAGTGATTTTGGTATTTTCACGAGAGGAGGTGAGCTCAACTGCTGCTACTCCACCTTCTTTTCCAGAGTCGAGGGGCTGCATTTGTTTTGGGTGCTTGCTGCCTCTTACCCCAGTGTTTGCTGGTCATAATCCCCTGTATACAAGGTGCACAGATACGGCAGCCCTTGCTTACTTCTGGGATCGGGAAATGCTTAGAGTGTTGTTGCAAAGGATGACACGAAACTGTCTTGTTCATTCTCCATCAAGCATGTCTTTGTTTCTACCCTTTTTCCCTTAGTAGTTCACTATGTAAAAGCTTTGCTGAACCATGCCTCTTGAAAAGGATTTCCTTTCTGCAATAGCATGACAAAGTCTCATGCTGTCCTGCCATCCTGGAATGTGTCCCGTGTCCTGTGTTCCCCTCCTGAGTCATGCAGCAGCCATTGTGCTTCATTCTGCCCTGTTTTAATGAGGCACTGAGAAAAGTCTCCATTTCAACCCTTGGTGGAGCCCCAGACAAGCTCCTTAGTGGAGATGGTGAGGCCAGTGTACAGGTCTTAAGCACAGAACATTGACAGGGCATGTTCCTCTCAAAGAAGAGAGAGGAACTCATGTCACCAGATTCAGGTTTAATCTGCTTAGCAACAAGCTGCTCTACCAAGTTGCAGCCTTCCTATGAAAATGGCCTGCATGATTTGGAGCTGATGTCCTTCCTTCACCTCTGCTCTGCCCCTTCCCACTCTTGTGTGCTTCCTTTCCTTTAATTGCAGAACTTCCCATGGTCTTAGAATTAGCATCTGTGTTGCCACTTCTTAATAACATCACTGGGAAACACATTCTTTTTCATTTGAATAGGTAATAGAGTCCAGGGAAAAATCATATAGGGAAAATGTCTAGTTAATTCCACTGCAGTGTGGTTTTTGAGCAGATGTCTGTGGGGAGCAGACATCCATTTGAGATAAATTAACCAGGTTGGGTTGTAAAAGTGTTTCCTTAGCATATGCATTTGTCCTTTCTTGAGCAGGAACCTCTAGAGGGTGAATTTAGATATGATAGTCCCCTGTATAAGCCCTTCATGATATTTAAAAAAAATAAAGAGACTTTAAAGTGTTTGGGTTCAAGATTGGGAACTCATGTACACCTGAGATGAAAAAATAAAATAAAATTAAATTAAATTAAAAAAAAAGTGTTTGGGGATGAAATTATATGCTCTGAGGGATTTGCTTCAAAATAATCTGCAAGGGGTGATGTGGATGGCAGTTGAGATGAAATAAGGGCAGTTGTATTGATAATTGTTAAGGGTGGTGAGGGGTACAGGGGTTTCATTACACTATTCTGAACTTTTACATACACACACATTTTTAATTTTCCATAATAAAATAAAAACACCCTACTGTAGGTTTCCCATTGTCTCAAGCTAGTGTCCAGCCCTCTTTAACATGCCCTTCAGACCCTTCCTGACCCTAACCTTCCCAAGTTCCTCTTTTCAAGGTGTTCTAAGCCCATGAAATGATTTGTAGTGGCCCCAACATCTATATCCCACCTGACCTCTGACCTTTGCACTTGCTAGGTTCTCTTCCTATGACACTTTTTCTTTCCCTTTCCATCCCCACATCCTCATCCCAACTTGCCTGCCTCTTCTGCACCTTCAGGTCCCAGACAGCATGCATCCTTTCAGCCTTCTCTGACCACCCTCCACCTGAGTGTGGGTTCAGTCACCCAGGGGTGTCGCTGTTCCCCTCACTTTAGCCTTCCTTTCCCTGATTCTAGTCACTGTTTCCTTCCCATCACCTCTGTTGTATTAAACGTGGTTTTGAGGAGAGGGATTATGCCTTGTTCACACTTCTGTCCCTGGCACCAAACACAATGCCTCGCATTTATATAGCAGGCAACCCATAATTTAGAGAATAAAAGGCCCACCCGAGGCTTACTGATGCTTGATCTCAGATCTCCCAGAATGAGGGGTGCCTGGCACTGAGGGGGCTTCTCTCTGCCTTTTTGTTTCTTCATGCCCCTGCTCACCTCACCTCTGTTGTGTTTCATTGGGATTTGCAGTGACTTCCTGTGAGTCACAGCAGCACAAGCCTAAGTTTGGACATTATTTCCCCAAGTTTCTGCTGCATAGAGTGGGGAAGTCCAGTCGAACTTGGAGCTCTTGATACTGTCTGGAAAATGACTAGATTTGAAATGGTGACCAATGCTGCTAGGCAAATTTTACTCTTTAAAAAATGTTTAAATTTATTTTTTAATTAAAGGATAATTGCTTTACAAAATTGTGTTGATTTCTGCCAAATAGTTTACTCTTTACTGATGTGCCGTGTTGCTCCTCTGTTTTGATTGAAGTCTCTTTAGTTCACAACTCGAGGGGCATGTGATCTGTGTTGTCTAGTTGATGGTAACATGGGAACTGGAAGCATGGTACAGGAATGGTCATTACAACAGTTGGGAATAGGAAAAGAAACATTAAATAAAATGTCTGTAGACAGGGTGGATAGTGAGATTGCCATCTAGTTATCATAGATACTAAAGTGAAAATGTATAAACTTAAAGCTAGACATATAGCTTGGTTGTTTTACACCAAAATCCAGCAAGTCAAAGAATATATATGGTGTAATACTATTTGTATAAAGTTCAAAAACATGCACAAATTAAATAATATGCTGTTTAGGAATTATATTAACTATAATATATGCATATGTATATGCAGAGAACCGAAAAATACAGCAGTCAGGATAGAGACATTCTCCAGGTAGGAGGGAGAGATGTGATTAGGGGAGGCACATGGAGCTCTGACAGTACAGATAACGCTTCGTGTCTTGGGCTGCATGCCGGTTGCATGGTTTTTCATTTTGTTACACTTGATACTTTGTGTATAAGCTAAATATATTCTTTGAATATGATAAATTTCCTAATAGAAATAACATTTAAATTCACAAGCAGTTTTAAGTGATACTATATTTTCAGCACTTTGAATAAGGAAGAGAGTTTAAGTTTTGGATGTTTATTCCTGTTGCTTTTCCTCCACAGTTCATGGTGGTAATTTTAATCAAATCATTCCTTATTTTGGACTAATGGTAGAATACAGATTGCAGCAGCTCACCATTGGTGATCATCAGGAAGTAGAAAGTAGATCACCTCTCTCTCTGCTGACCTTGTCTCCTTGTTCATTGCAGATGTTGCTGTGGTGGACATGAGCGATGTCTCCAGACAGCCTTCACTCTTCTACCATCTTGGAGTCCGTGAGAGCTTTGATATGGCCAATAACGTGATCCTGTACCATGACACCGATGCTGAGACTGCTCTTTCTTTGAAGGTAAAGAGTATTGTTCACCTTCTCCTAAATACTTCGTTTTAGGAAAACAGTACTGTGAATACTGTGTGCTCAGTTGAAATGAACATGTAGCAGATGAGGTTGGAGAAAAACAATAAGGATTTGCTTGTGCAATTCCTTCCTCCCCACCCCAAATTCTAGCTCATGCAGATGACTTCCTGGCTACTGTGTGAGCATATGTGCTATTGATGTATGTTTGCAGGCAATTTGAGTGTGTCTAAGCTCATTAGGAAAGTGAAGGCAAAAACTCCTGATGGTTTCCACTGAAGCAAACACAGCCTTTGGGATCCTATATTGGGCAATCTGATCCAAACCTATACATTCTAAAAAATTTCAACTTGGACGGCAATAGGAAAATGTTTAACATTTACCAAAATGGGTAGGAACTTTTAGGATCACAGATGTAATCAATGTTTAATCTGTTATTTTCTCCCCAGTTTAAAGCCAAGCAAAACTGAAAACTTGTGTGTTCATGGGTAACTCAGTAATTATTGAGAAGTTTTTTAATGTACTTTTGAAAATTTGATACAAACTTTTTAGAATAGCGGTACTTTTTTTCTTTAAAAAATTATTACAAAATTTAGCGAATACTAGTATTGTTTAGATGGTTAAATAGCATTACCAACTCAATGGGCATGAATTTGAGCAAACTTCAGGAGATAGTGGAGGACGAAGGAGCCTGGTGGGCAACAGTCCATGGGATCATGAAAAGTCAGACATGACTTAGCAATTGAACAATAATATTGTTTAACATCTTAACATCAGTCAGGAAATCTTGGTCTATGTTAAGTCATTTCAGGAATAGAAGATTAGTTTGTTTACAACAGTGTTACTCAACCTTGACTGCACTTCAGAATCATTTGGGGAGTAAATCTCCCAGTACCAAAGCAACACCAAGACCAATTATGTCACGGTTTCTAGGTTTTTTTTTTTTTACCCCCAAAATGTGCAGCCAGGAGTGAGAACCAGTGGTTCAGCCTTAACCTTCACAGACATCATTTCTAAATGTCCAGCTCCCTTAGCATTAAATGACACAGTATATAAATGACACAGTTTTGTGATAGCAAATTGGACATTTTTTGTTTGTGTTTCTTAAGGTTAAATATTAACCAGATATGTGTGGACTCTGTAATAATTTGGAATTATTCCTAGTAGAAATATTACCTGTCTCAGATGTGTGACCTGTATGTATGATATATCACGCACTCCCGACGCAGGATGGCCTCTGGCATCCTAGCACAGTACTGTATTTTAAGAGTCATTCGTAAGACAGTGGAAGAGGAAACTGTTTTGTTGTGATACTTTACATTGTAAAATAGTTTCCCAAAAGACTATAAACCAATCTGTTACTTTAGGTATTTATATTTCTTTTCTTTACTGCTTTTAACTAAAGTAGTTACACTTAGCAATATTTAGAATTAGAAAATGTGAAAGGGTGGCTAATATTAAGCTGTATTTTGATGAAAAACATGACATGAAATCTGAGTGTATCATATTTTCCCCAATTCAATCCTTTTTTTCCTCTTTTGTGCCTTAGTGAACTCCTCTGGAAAGTCCCATGACCTAGATAAGTTTTAATTTTTAATGATACAGAAAAATACTTCCTAAAATGGAAACAAATATTCAAAGTGATCTGCACTTGTCAGAAGGATAGAAATCTCAGAACCCATAAAACATGATCTACAGGACAGCTATTTATGTTTTCTTTTGTCAGCAAATGGCTTGCAGCATATACATGATGCACAGTGAGGGCTACATAATGGTTATGCTAAGTTAACTGACTGAAACGATTGTCATTGAATTTGGGTGTGAAAATTCCTATAGTGAAAATAAAATGCCTATAGTGCGGTGTCAGGAATTCTTTCAGCAACACCTCTTCTGTCGGAAGGCTGACTGGGGGCTGGAGGGTGACCTGCAGCCTTCACACTGATGACACGAATGGTTCCAGACCCAAGGATACAGTGGGCCACCCATGCACTTTGTTGCTATCCCTGAGAAGGCAAGGTGCAGGGCATTCAGAGCCCTGAACTTGAATCTCAAAATAGCTGGACAGAAGTATGGCCACTGCTACAGGAAAATCCTTATAACCATGTATGCCCCCAGGAGTTCCAAAGCTAACAAATCATGGTAAATTTTCCTTAGAACGTGAATTTTACACTTCTTGGAGCTCCATTCTATTTGAAGCTTTTTATGGGGGACGGGGAGAGGTCTGAAATGAATAACTCTTGCTCTAAAGTGGGTTTCAGATGATGGCATGGGGACAAAGTGCTTTTTGAAATTAACTGTTCTGGAAAAAAGCTACATTGATCTTATCTTTTCTTTACAGGATATGGTAACTCAAAAAAACACAGTAAGTATTGTATTTTCAGATTTTTAACTTTGTGAATATGAACATGTAAAATGCTTGCCTGGGTTTATCTCTGGGCTTTCTACCCTGTTTCATTGATCTACATTTCTTTTTGGGTGTGTGCCTGTATCGTACTGTCTTGAAGACTGTAGCTTTCTATTATATAATCTGAAGTGAGGGAGCCTGATTCCTTCAGCTAGATTTTTCTTTCTCAAGATTGTTTTGGCTACTTGAGGTCTTTTTTGCTTCCATACAAATTGTAAAATTTATTGTTCTAGCTCTGTGAAAAAAATACCATTTGTAGTTTAATAGGGATTGCATTGAATCTATAGATTGCTTTGGATAGTATAGTCATTTTCACAATATTGGTTCTTCCAATTCAAGAACATGGTGTCTCTCTCCATCTGTTTGTGTCATCTTTGATTTCTTTCATCAGTGTCTTGTAGTTTTCAGAGTACAGATCTTTTCTCTTCTTAGGTATTTTTTTTTCTTGGTATTTTCTTCTTTTTATTGTGATACTACGTGGGACAGTTTCCTTAATCTGTCTTTCTGATTTTTTGTTGTTAGTGGATAGGAATGCAAGTGATTTCTGTATGTTAATTTTGTATTCTGCAGCAATATCAGATTCATTGATGAACTCTAGTAGTTTTCTGGTAGCATCTTTAGGGTTTTTTATATATAGTATTATGTCATCTGCAAACAGTAACAGTTTTATTTCTTTTCCAATTGAATTCCTTTTATTTCTCTTTCTTTGTGGATTGCTGGGCTAGGATTGTATCTATTGGTTGTATTTCTCAGGGGGACAGCTGGAACCCCCTCCCCCTCAAGCTGCCATCTGGCTCATCCCCACTCAGCCTCCCAGCTCTGTCTCTGAATAACTTTGGTCAGTCACTCCATCCCGGAACCCAGTCCTCAGTGCCCTCATGGGTAAAATGATAAGGTTGAACTCAGTCATTTCATTCATAGATAACTTCCAGCACTCAGTGCCTGTGTCCCATATTTGTTGTACAAGTGAAAAGACAGGACTTGGATTTAATACACGGAACATCTAGGAAACAGTTATTTCTTAAAGCAAGAATTACATTAAGGCCAGGTACAAGGAACACAACTCTTTTACATCTTGACCGTTGGTTGTGTCAGAGCCTAGAAACCTTTTTGTTCTTCAGGAGACTTAGCAACATTCTGTTACCATTCCACTATAAAGTCTCCCTTTTGGTACATTCTCCCTTGTCTATAAGCACCTAGGAATTCCTTCACAGTCTTGGTAATTCTAATTAGACCGTAGCATCATTCTCCCTAGGTTTTTGGTTTTGCTGTTTTTTAAGGAACAAACTGATTCGAAAGGATTTGGCAACAACTGTCCCTGCTATGTTTGACATTACTTTAGAATTTGGTGCCCAGTCCTGGTTGTCATGCTTGATGGGGTGTGAAATTTTAGAGCATTCAGGAGAACAAAATAAAAGATCCGAGGTGACTGGGAGGGTTGAGAATAGCACCTAAAAGGAAAAGCTGAAGGGAAACAAATCTCAAGAGGTATGGTTCATGGTCTTTTTCAAAGGTTACCCCTTTTCATGAAGCTGGGAGGCAGTTATTTCTACTCCAGATGGCATGGAACTAGGGTAAATGGAAAAAAGGTTGAGATCAGCAGAATGGACATCTCACAGTAATGGTGATTAAACACTGAAATAGAATGTCAAAGTAAATCAGCTGACTTTTATGAAGAGTTTGTTCACTGGTCCCCTCCATATGGATGGCGATAATGCTGCCTGAAAGCAGAGATATGGTTTGTATGACACCAGAGGTTTGGAGAGAGAATCTGATGACGCTGTGGGACTGTGCTAACTGGACAGCTTTAACAGAGAGGGATACAACATAGTCGTGGTTGGTGAATTATAAAGTCCTGTGAGTCAAGTACAGATTAAATGCCACACAGTGAACATGGAGCTGGGTGCTTGAAGCGATTTATGAATGTATGAAAACCAAGATGCTTTGAGATGTCTGTCTTCAGGAAGTACTTCATGTGTTTAGAATTGTGCCTGATGTTGTATGGGACTTGGCTTCACATGATAGTGTATTTAGTAAAGGTTCTCTAGAGAAACAGAACTAATAGGAGATAGAGACATTTATTATGAGGGTGCCTGGGAAAGCCAGTCATGTAATTCAGTTTAAGTCCAAAGGCCTGGGAAGCCAATGAGGGTAGATCAGAGATGATATGAGCGTCCCAGACCAAGCAGTTTGGCAGGCAAAAGAGGCCGAATTCCTCCTCCCTCTGCATTTTGTCCTGGTTAGGCCTCAGCGGATTGGAGGATGCCCACCCACAGTGGGGAGGGCAGTCTACTTGACTGAGTCCACTGACCCAAATGCTAATCACATTCAGAGACACCCTCCCAGACACGTGCAAAAATAATGTTTAATCTGAACACCATGTGGCTGGTCCAGTTGACACATAAAATTGACCATCACAGATAGCTTACATTTGCTCCTGTGAACCGTGAACTTCCAGATGACAAGCTGTTTAGAAAAAGCAGAGGAACCAGAGATCAAATTGTCAACATCCGCTGGGTCATGGAAAAAGGAAGGGAGTTCCAGAAAAACATCTATTTCTGCTTTATTGACTATGCCAAAGCCTTTGNACTCTTGAGAGTCCCTTGGACTGCAAGGAGATCCAACCAGTCCATTCTAAAGGAGATCAGTCCTGGGTGTTGTTTGGAAGGACTGATGCTAAAGCTGAAACTCCAATACTTTGGCCACCTCATGCGAACAGTTGACTCATTGGAAAAGACTCTGATGCTGGGAGGGATTAGAGGTAGGGGGAGAGGGGGACGACAGAGGATGAGATGGCTGGATGGCATCACTGACTTGATAGACATGAGTTTGGGTGAACTCCAGGAGTTAGTGATGGTCAGGGAGGCCTGGCTTGCTGCGATTCATGGGGTCACAAAGAGTCGGACACGACTGAGAGACTGAACTGAACTGAAATGATCCAGTTGTCCTGGTACCATTTCTTAAAACGATGATTCCTTCCCCATTAAATTTTCTCGGCACCTTTGTCAGAATCAACTGACCATAGATTTAAGAGTTCGTTTCCAGACTTGAAATTCTGTTGCATTGACCTGTATGTTTACCCTTATGTCAGTTCCATGCTGTTTTGACTCCTGTAACCTTATAGTACTTTTTAAAATCAGGAAATCTGTCTTTGTTCTTCTTTTCAACACTGTTTTGGCCATTTGAGGTCACTTGCAATTCCATGTGAATTAAGAATCAACTTTTTCTTTTCTATAAAAAAGACCATTGAATTTTTGAAAGGGGTTGCATTGTATCTGTTTATTGCTTAGGTGGTATTGATATCTTAATAATATTGTTTTCTAATCCAAAAACACAGGATGTCTTTCTGTTTATTGAGGGCCCCTTTAATTTCTTTCAGCAGTGTTTTATAGCATTCTGTGTACAAGTCTTTTACCTTCTGAGTTAAATTTATTATTCCTAGATATTTTCTTCTTCTGGATATTCTTATAAAGGAAATTTTCTTAATTTCCTTTGCAAGATTTATTTTTAAAGATATTTTCCATAGAAATGTGTAACACATCATATTTTGCTTAATTCAATATTTGAGTTAAAATGTAATTCAGTTTTTGATCAGAATTCTATAAAAATGACTTCATATATTATTTTTATCCATTTTCATTCTTAGAGGCTATTTTCTGCTGCTTAGTGATAAAAGATAGCCCCTTTCAGCATTTTATCACTTCAGAAGACTTGTTTATATGATGAGAGATCACAAACAAGAGTGAAATTATAGCCTTTATGAAAATAAGAGTGAAAGTATAGCCAACCCCAAGACTCCTTTATCTATTAAACCTTGGAACTTCCTGGTAGTTTGTTATTGTTGTACATAGTCCACAGGTATTCTTTGTTTGTTTTAATTTTCCTTTGTAAAAATAACCATACCTTCAAAGATATGTTATATTTTGTGGGTTGATTCTCCCCAGGAAGTAAACTGTGAGACTGAGTTCAGTGAACAGGGAATTTATTGCAGAGTGCCCTTGGGATCACCTGTGAGGGAGAGGAGGGCAGGAAGCAGGATTGAGCAGAAAGAGAAATCCTGCTGGGATGCAGGTCCAGTGGAAGCCTTGCCTGGCCTCCGTGGGGAGCTGGAGTTTCCGAGTAGTTCTGAGTTGTGATGATGTGGTCAGGCCTTTATACTCCTACATCCATCCCTCACTGGAAGGAGAATGATACTGGGTGAGGTGCTCTCTGCACCTGAGGCAATTCCAGAAGGGGCTGGCAGCAGGGCTGAGAGCTGCAGTGTTCTCAGTAGCTAGGACAATACATCTTTCCTTGGAAAGGGGGGTCTGGGTGTGCACCTGAGTGTCTGCTGCATTGTAATCATTTCATTTGAGAAATATATGAATCATGTGTACCCTAAGACTAAGGCATGTACCTCGAAGGCAGAGATGCACAGAAATGATGTTTTCTTTTGAATTGGTGGGTGATTATTCAGAAGCTATATGTAGCCTCAGCAGAGAGGAAACATGGGGACATAAACCTTCCTTGACCCTCAGGAAAATGACCCGGAGAAGATGAGGTGTTCCACCCAGTACATGGAGAAGAGATAGTTCAAAGTAAACTGCACCTTACTTTCATTTGTCATGTCCTAAAGCCAGAGTTGAGAGCTGGTCCTTTAAAAGCAGAGTTAAATTTCCGAGCTAGGATCATGTTATTAAAAAAGTAATCTAGTTCTTGACCTCTGGAAATTCAGTGAGATTTAAAAGACATTCATTGTTCCCATCAAAATAGTTATCTCTATGATGGCAATACATTGGAAATTCTTTGAGAAACAGACATTGGTAGTACTGGGGGTATTGTCTGTGGTACTGCAAGTCTTGTGCCTGGCTTGTAAGCTCACTGAGGCCTCAAGTTTGCAGTAACAGAATTTCTCCTGGTCTTTCTCTCTTGCCTTCCTCATTCCTTCAGTATGCTTTGGCTTGGGATCTGAGATTATCAAGGATGATGTAGATTGCTTAGGGACACTTTGATAAAAAGGCAATTAAATTTCTTTTCTCCTTTCTGCATCCTTTGGGTTTCCTGAGTTCAGAGTCAGAGTTTCTACCATTTTTGTTAGTGAAGACTCAATTAAAATAAGAAGGCTAATTGTCATAGTAGATGGAGAGGGAGAATTTTATTCATTGAATGTGATTTATGTAAAAAATATCTCTGCCATTTGAATATTTATTTCATTTGTGTAGCTGTTTTGTATTTCTACCTCATCTTAAGTTCTCCCTTCACATCTTTTTGTCTTTTTTTCCCCTTCATGCCTGTGGTTGTGTTCTCTTTTAAATTGAAGTACTCTGGAAAGAAATAAAATAAATTGCAGAACTCTGGAGGTGTGAACCATAAAACTTCTCTGTATCTCTTGAATATGACAGGAGTAGTGTCACATGTCACAGGGCCAATGTAAGAACCAAAATAGAAATATTTGATTCTGCCTACCAACTGAATGAGTCTTTAGTGTGCCATTTGTTGTTGTTGAGTCATTCAGCTGTGTCTGACTCTTTGCGAGTTGGACTGCAGCATGCCAGTGTCCCATGACACTCATTTATTTTCTTTAAGAGGTAATTCACATACCATAAACTATACCATTCATCCATCTGTTGGTGTTGGGCACTTGGTTTTGTATATCATGTCTGTCTTGATATAAGAGTGTTTCAGGATTAAGCAGGATTGGCAGTTAGTGACAGCAAGCCTACAGGAAGGGAGAGGGAGGACGTGAGATTTGCCTGGCTCTGTGATCTGTGGGCCAGTCGGTTAACCTTGCTGGGAACCAGTTTCCTCCCGTATAAAATGAGCTGATTATTAATAAAGTGATCACTGCCATTTGTGCCAGCTCTGAAATCATTCTCTGACTTTATGATAGCCATTCTGTTATTTGAACAAAGCAGATGGACTGTTGGAATAGCTCAGTTGGTGCTACATGGCATGTTTCCAGCAGGGATGTCTTCATTCACCTTTCAGTGGCACAGTAGTCTGATGATCCAATTGAAATTGTTACTCAGCTTCTGTATTTTTCTCTTATTACCAGATAAATATAGAAAGCTAGCAATGTACATAGAATGCTATTTGCATTGATCTTAAAAAATACCCTGCATTTCCCTGATGTGCATGCGTGCTGATTTTAAAAATCCTCCTTTAACTGACTAGACAAAGAATTATACCTTGTTATCATTCTTTAGAGCAGTGCTTGATTTAGGTTTTCTTCCTTAATAAGTTGACTTTGTCACACATATGGTTATGTTAAATAATTTTTAATTGGCTTAAGTTTGCTCAGTTTCTCCCTAAATTTTCTTGGGAACAATTCTCTGTGCTTTTTAAATTCCAGTTTTCACCAAGGGTTTGCAGCCCTTTTCTATCACAAGAGTTAAACTCCAGAGTGGCACGTTTTCCTAGCAGTCAAGATATGCATTCTCCCGTAAGTGCTTGGAAATCAGCTTATCATGGGTAGTATTAAACCTCCTTCCATTTGCCTTAGATTTTCCCCTCTTCTTTTGACTAAACATTTATTTAATCGTTATTTTAGAAATGTTCCCTGGAAGGTCAAGCTTAAAGTCTCATGTTGAAGTTAGTTGTGATAAATTCTTACACATTTTTTTGCTCCAAAGAATTAGTTTATAAAACTAATAATAATAATAAACTTGTGCTATTACTGAACAACTTTGTGACCTGCTATTGTTGTTCAGTTGCTAAGTTGTGTCCAACTCTTTGCAACCCCATGGACTGCAGCCTGCCAGGCTTCTCTGTTCTCCACTGTCTCCTGAAGTTTGCACAAACTCAGAGTCACTGATGCTATCTCACTATCTCATCCTTTGCCGCCCCCTTCTCCTTTTGCCTTAAATCTTTCCCAGCACTGGGGTCTTTCCCAATGAGTTGGCTCTTCGCATTGGGTGGCCAAAGTATTGAGTTTTAGCATCAATCCTTCCAATAAATATTCAGGGTTGATTTCCTTTAGTATTGACTTCTTTGATCTTCTTGCTGGCCATGGGACTCTCAAGAGCCTTCTCCAGCAACACAATTAGAAAGAGCTGCTGCTGAAAAGTGAAAGTTAGTCGGTCAGTTGTGTTTGACTCTATGCAATACCATGGACTGTAGCCTGCCAGGCTCCTCTGTCCATGAAATTCTCCACGCTGCTTGCCATAAATAAAAAATAAGTTTTTAGTGTAGCGAGGCCCCTTTACTTGTGTTATTGTGCTGGCCTTCTCGCATAGGGTGCCTTGCACAGGGCACAGAGGAGCCTGCTGGGGAACCTGTCCTAGGTGTCCTTGGGTAGTGGCCATGATTGAACCCGATGGACAGTAAGGTTGAGACTGCAACATGCTCTGCTCTCCTGGCAGCTGTTTATGGCTGGGACTCGCCTATTATCATGTAACTGTTCATACATGAAGCCCACTGAAGAAACTGATGTTTTAGGGCTGCAGGTAGTTTGTTCTATGTGCAACTTCTGCCTAGAGTCCAGAGCAGGGACTCTTAGATTTTGGGGTCCTGGGACTCTTTTGTCAGTCTGGAAGAGCCTATGGCCCTCTTCTCAGAATAAATCTTAAAATGTTTAAATAAATACAAACTACTACAAAAGAGACCAATTATACTGAACTATATAAGTGGAGTTGGTGGTAAAGAACCTGCCTGCCAGAGCAGGAGACATAAGAGATGCGAGTTTGATCCCTGGGTTGGGAAGATCCCCTGGAGGAGGAAGTGGCAACCCACTCCAGTATCCTTGCCTGGAGAATCCCATAGACAGAGGAGCCAGGTGGGCTCCAGTCCATGAGGTCGCAGAGAGTCAGACGCAACTGGAGTGATTTAGCATGCATGCATGTAGTTATCAAAAATATTTTAAAGTGATATATTGTAGTCTATGTCCTCCTTTACTAATGTCTCAAATAATAAGATCAAACAGCAAGTCTAAAAACTGCCATAATTTTGGTGTAGTGATAAGTATAAAAGTTATTTTGAGATCTCTTCAGGAGCTGTAATGTGATGTGAAAAATTCTGTGATTTGTATTAGAGACAAAGTCCCATGTCTTGCTGAAAACAAAATGGATTGCCTACATTCCTGATCAAAGGCACTGTTATATTTCAATGAAAGGCGAATGATGAAAAAGGTGAACTTTTTTTTTCTCATTCACTTTCACAGACTCCTCAAGAATTAATGGGCTCCAGGTTCAGAATTCCCAGTCTGGTCTAGTCTAGAACTGTCCAACATAGCTAATCTTTATTGGATGTCCACTGTGTGCCATGACCATCTTTAAGCCTCTGTCACTTGATGAAGTTGACACTATTATTGTCCTCATTTCAAACATGAGAAAACAGGTTTAGATGGACAAATACATTTTCCAAGGTCATCCATCTAGTATGAGGTGGAGCTGAGATTCCATCTTTGGCCATCCAGATTCTCCACCATCTTGCTGTGCTTGAACTGGGATGATATTAACTTTCTATTTCAATAATTGTGTTATTTCTTTGTTACCTAACTTAGCAAATGTGGGGGGAAAAAACCTACTACCCAGCTCTCCTGAGACAATGATGAAATTGAAATGTCTTTGTATGTACTACTGGTGGGAGTATAAATTGCTCCATCCTTTTTGACAGCAACTTGGCCACACATATGGAGAACCTTAAACTCGCTCTAATAATCTCACTCCTGGGAAGCTATTCTCAGGAAAAGACCAGAGTGGAAAGATGCCATATGCAAGGATGTTCATCTCAGTGTATAGTAAGAAAAAATTCCAAACAAAGTTTGGAATGAGATAATAAATGAGAATGATGAAATATGAAGTATATACTATATATATATTCACCAGATGGTATATTAGATAGGCATTAAAAATTATGGCATTTGAGACTATATATCCATACATTTGTAATGAGAGCTTTTATTTTATTAAAATATTTATTTGGCCATGCTGGGTCTTAGTTGTAGCAGGTAGGATCTAGTTCCCTGACCAGGGATAAAACCCCTGCATTGGAAGCTTGGAGTCTTAGTCACTGGACCACCAGAAAGTCCCTGTAATGAGAGCTTTTTTTTTTTTTTTTTAAAGCCTATTTAACCTAGTGATGCTATGGGATGAACTGTTCATTGTGGTGATGTTCGTAGATGGTCATAGTTCCACTGATTCCTCACCCCCACCCTCATAGTGTTACAGACCAGTGGCTTTTACTCTGCTCTCTGACCTCACTTACTATATCAGAATCATCCTTTTGGAAATGCTTCAAGAGTGTTTGGAATAAGGGTTTACATGTTAATGTGCCTAGCATACTGGTTCTAATGTCCCTTTATGTAGGAAACTAAGCTGTCTTTGTTAAATTTGTTTTAATGAGTTGGATTCTTGAGATGTTTCTGTTTATAAATGTAACGATTATAAACATCCCAGCCTGGTTTGCTGTTGAACGTGTGTTATGCTAATCAATGTTTTTCTTTTTAATTTTGGGTGTCCCCACCAACAAAAGTCTTCAAGTCATCACTTGAAGATGTTTGGGCCTATTCTTTTTAAGAACAAAAGTACTGTACTCAAGAGCCTGTGCTTTCATTTGGAAGTTCATGAATTGCTTTTTTAAATGTAGTCATTAGTCCCAATTTCTTTCTGTAGAATTTCTTTAAGTTTTGTACACTTTTATGAAAGATTTTCTCAAAATAAGTAGTTTTACTTTCCCAAGATTCCAGATTCCTGCTGTCTCCTCAGTCCTGTTCATTAAACTCACCCAGCTGTTTTCAGAATTCCTGCATTCCCCTTCTTTCTCCTTATTTTCTCAAACTAAGGCTAAATGTTTGCCCGGAGGATCAGGATCTGCTCCAGCTGTGGGCAAGCCTTCACCAGCCTCTCTTGCTACTGTTCTGCTCACTTGAGCCATAACCTTTGACAGCCCAGAGCATGTATTTATCAATGTCTCTTTTTTTTTACACTTCATTATTGAGGATTTGAGCAGAACTGGGGCAAAGTTAACTCCTGTGCTCTCTGGGAAGAATAGATTTGCTTAAGGAAGACTGTCAACAGATTTCAGCACAAATATTTGTTTTGGAAATATTTTTAAAACTTCTAACAATTCTGTCCAAATAGGTTGGACTTTTGTACCTTCAATTTACCTACCTCTATGGAAACTTTGGATTGTTTAGTTGTAATGTTTGTATTTTTGTTAAAAGTTTTACTCTGTATAATATTATCTTTTAACAAAGCTGAGAGAAGAAAGGAAAATAAATATTTCTAGAGTTTCATTAACCTGTTTGTTTACCTTCCTAATTCTTTTCATTGGTTTCTGTGGATTCAGATTACCAAATGGTGCTGTTTCCTTATCCAAGTACAGCCTTGTTTCTACCTACATCTTTTGTACAGTTAGTGTCAAATATGTTACATATCTATTAATATATGTTATAGGCCCCAACATGTGATTATACACATCATTTTGTGCCATTGTCTTTTAAACCAGTTAAGAAAAGAAAAGAAATTAGCAAGCAATTGTTTCTTACAGTTACCTGTATAACTAACTTTATTGCATATTTTTAAGGAATATTTATTTGGCTGTGCCAGGTCTTAGTCGCAGTAAGTAGGATCTTCAATTTTCATTGTGGTATGTGGGATCTTTAGTTGCCGCATGTGGGATCTAGTTCTCTGACCAGGAACCCTGGTCT
>SJYA01003361.1:1359032-1376779 GCA_006410615.1 Neotragus moschatus | reverse complement strand
GACCAGGAACCCTGGTCTTCTGCATTGGGGGTGCAGAGTCTTAGCCACTGGACCACCAGGGAAGTCCCCATATTTTGTTTTTATTGTGCAAATTAAAATTACTGTCTAGTATCACTTGCTTTCAGCCTGAAGAACTTCCTTTAGTTTTTTGTTTTTTTTTTTTTTTTTATGAAACACGTTTTCTAGGAACAAACTATCTCAGTTTGTGTTTACTTAAAAATGTCTATTTTCTCCTTTTCTCCTCAGATTTTCTTTCAGATCCTTTATTAGGGTGTTGAAATTTTCTCTAAAGATCTTGTATACTTTAGGTAAAGTTAGATTCTCCTTCATTTATGAAAGATAGTTTTGCTAGATACAAGATTTTGGTTGACTTTCTTTTCCTCATCTCTTTGAATATGTTTTTAATACTGCCTTCTAACTTTCATTGCTTCTGATAAAAAGTCAGATGTTTATTTTATTGAGTTACCCTTGTACACAATAAGACACTTTTTTTCTCTTGCTGCTTTCAAGACTTTGTCTTTCACAGTTTTGACTACAGTGTATCTGGATGTGGCTCTCTTTGAGTTTATCCTACTTGGAATTTAGCTTAGCTTAATCAAATTTTGAATTTTTCAGCAATTATTTCTTTTAGTGTAGTCCTGCTCCTTTCCTCTCCTTCCAGGACTCCCATTATGATCTGTTTTTGTTGGTATACTTGATGATGTCCCACATTTCTTTGAGGTTCTGTTCATTTTTCTTCATTCTTTTTCCTCTCTGTTCTTCAGTTTGCATAATCTCTGTTGATCTGTCTACAAATTTGCTGATTCTTTCTTCCACTGTAATTTCCTGTTGAGCCCCTTCAGTGAATTTTTAATTTTGGTTATTATCCTTTTGGGACTTCCTTGGTGGCTCAGACAGTTAAGAATCTGCCTACAATGCAGGAGACCCAGGTTTGATCCCTGGGTTCTGAAGGTCCCCTGGAGAAGGGAATGGCTACCCACTCCAGTATTCTTGCCTTGAGAATTCCATGGACAGAGGAGCCTGGCCGGCTAGTCCATGGTGTTGCCAAGAGTCAGACATGACTGAAAGACTAACACTTTTTTTTTTTATTATTATACTTTTTAGTTCCAGGGGCTTCCCTGGTGGCTCAGACAGTAAAGAATCCACCTATAATGTGAGGGACCTGGGGTCAATCCCTGGGTTGGGAAGATCCCCTGGAGGAGGGCAAGGCAACCCACTCCAGTATTCTTGCCTGCAAAATCCTCATGGACAGAGGTGCAAAGAGTTGGACATGACTGAGCAACTAAGTAGCACCAGAATTCTCCTTTACTTCTTTTTTTTGGTAATTCCTAACTCTTCATTGTTATTCTGTATTTGATGATGCATTGTTTGTTAAGTATGGTTTCCTTTAGTTTTGTTAGCATATTTGTGTAGCAGTTTTCAAGTCTCTGTCTCCTGAGTCCAATACCTGGGTCCTTTCAGAGGCAGTTACTCATTGCCTGCTGTTTTTCATATATATGGACCACACTGCCCTGTTTCTTTGCATTTTTTGTATTTTTTGTGGTTGAAAACTGGACACTTCAGGTAATGTAGCAACTCTGGATACTGATTTCTCTCCCTCCTGCCTTTGTAATTTCTTCCTGTTTATTGGTTTATTTGTTGAGTGACTTCGCTGGACTAGTTCACTGAGGTCTGTTTCCTCCAGTGTGCAGCCTCTTATGTCACTCCTCAGAAGGTGCAGCCTTGGACATGCACACAGCTACCTTAACTCTTCATCCCCACCTGGGGATGACAGTGATTATAGCTGGGCTCTCTTGGACTATATCTTTCCCTAATTTCACTATTAAGTTTTTCTTCTTGGTTTTTTCTTTTTTTGGTTGCACTGGGTCTTTGTTGCTGCGCACGGGCTTCTCATTGCAGTAGCTTCTCATGTTGCAAAGCACAGGCTGTAGGCACACTGACTTCAGTAGTTGTGATACTTGGGCTCAGAAGTTGTGGTGCATGGGCTTAGTTGCTCCACAGTATGTGGAGTCTTGCTGGATCAGGGGTTGAACCCATGTCCCCTGTGTTGGCAGGCAGATTCTTAAACACTGGGCCACCAGGAGAGTTCCCTGGTGGGATTTAAGTTCCTGATTGATCTTCCTCTATTGATACCACATCCAGTTGTTAGCGTCCCCAAGTTGGTAGCTAATTGCTTTATTGTTTTCGCCAATAACCTGAGACATAAATGTTCCACAGTCTAATATCATTAACATTGGACTTCTTTGCAGATGTGGTTTTTTAAGGCTGTTCTTTAAGATCTACTCTGACCACAGGAAGGCTTCCATAACTCTCTCTTCCCCTGTTCCTTTTTGTTAAACTTCTAGCTGGTCTACCTTTCACCCATTACTCTCATGGAGCTACCAGCCTCCTCTTAATTTCTTGCTACAAAAGTCTTCGTAGTCTTTGACAGCTTCCATAGGTTTGAACTTCCCCATGCTATGTTCCACATAAAACCAATGGGAGAGCTGCAGAGCTCTGTGATCTTACCTCATGCCTTGACCCTAGGCAGAGCTCTGCACCACTGCTCCAGAGCAGGACAAGGGGATAGCAGCCTGCCTCTTTCAGAATGATACCCTGCTGTGAGTGGGCTGCTGGCCAGAGCTAGCAGCCCCTGATCTTCTCAGCTTGCTTCTGACATGGAACCTCCATCCAATGTGAGCTGGGACATAGATGATCATGGCCCAGTATTCTTAGCCTGATTCACCTAAGATGCCATACAAGTAGGAAGTGGGTGAGGGGATGGAGCCCTGGTTCTCTTAACCATGCTTACCTGGAATAGGGCTTTTACAACACAGGACGGTGGTGAATAAGCATGCTGGTGTGGCCTAGCCTTCCTAGGGAGAAACTGTCATCCTCGACTTGAGATTGGGGGTGGCAGGGGAGCGCATCTTCTTGGCTGTACCCATCCAGAGTAGAACTGTCACTCTGGGCTGGAGGGTAGGGGAAGAGCAGCTTATAGCTCACATGCTAGAGCCTCAAGTCCTTATCAAGATTTAATTGTTTTTTTTGAATAAAGATCTCTTGTCCATTTGGTATTTGCTCTTAAGACATTTTATACAGACTTGAAATGGTTTTTTTAGAAAAATATTTGTTACCAGTTATGGTTGATTTTCTGGGAAGGGAATCTGAGGAGCTCCACATACCTCCAGTCTAGCCCTAACTTTTTGAAAATAACAAACTCCATTCCTTCAAGGATTTTTGTTTTTTGCCTTCTAGACTTCACTGATTCACACAGCTCTTTTATCCTTCTTAGTCTAAACTAGGAAATCTTTTACCATAAACGCAACCAACTTTAGGTAAAAGAACAAGCAGATTAATGTATAAATGAATGTATAATGGCATTTAATTTGATTAACTTTGGCACCATGACTTTCTTGATATAGATGATGGAGAAATGTGTCTCTAATCTATCAAAAGCTTACTTTGTTGGGCACTTTGACTTGATCTTTGAGAATTGGCAGATATTACCAGAGGGGGAAGGGTCTTTGTTCCTCTGGTACAGGCCTTGCTCAGTGATTGCTAGGAAGTAACCATGAGTCTTCTTCCTGTTCCCCATTTATCACCAACATAGCCAAAATGTTGCCACCTCTTTATAACACATCAGCATTTGCAGTGAGAGGTGTTTAACTCCAGTATCTAGAGTCCACAGGGACAGTCTCCAGCTGCTATTTTGTAGCAGGGTAAGTACTTTCATAAAATCTGTTATCAGGAATCATGAAACATCAGGAAGGTTAGTGTTAGACAAGGGTTGGCCCACCATTTGTTTTAGTATGACCTGTGAGCTCACAATGGCTTTTATACTTTTTAATGATTGAGAAAAAAAATCAGAAGATGAAGAATATTTTGTTGTTGTTGTCCGACTATTTGCAACCCTGTGGACTGTAGCCTGCCAGGCTGCTCTATCCATGGGATTTCCCAGGCAAGAATACTGGAGTGCATTGCCTTTTCCTTCTCCAGGTAGTCCTCCCAATCCAGGGATTGAACCAGTGTCTCCTGCATTGGCAGGCAGATTCTTTACCACTGAGCCACTGGGGAAGCCCAAAGAATTTTCTAGGACATGTGAAAATATGAAATTCAGATTTTTGCCCATAAATAGTTTCACTGGGCATAGACATGCTCATGTGTCTATGTCTTGTCTGTGGCTGCTTTCATGATTTAACAGCAGAGTTGAGTATTTGGAGAGTAGAGATTCTTTGGCCCACAAGACCAAAAATATTTACCATCTGGCCTTTTACAGAAAAAGTGTGCTGATGCAGTCTCAAGTATGATTGAGTGGAGCACCACTAGTCATTTTTCCTTAACAAAGTATTTTAGGAAAAGGAAAAAAAAAAAGTATTTTAGGGCCTACAGACATCTCAGCAGGGATATAGATGCCTTAGGGGGTACAAAAGAGGGAGAGAATTTCAAGACAATTATTTGTATTGTGAATTTAGATAGAAGAATACCACCTGTCCTTATGTAAGCAAATCTTATTCAAAAGGAAAACTAAAATGTCTGTCACATATATGTTTGAAACTAGTTCCCCAGTGTGGAGTTTCCCCAAGACTTCTGTTTCATCTGAAATTGTAGCATTCTGACAGTTGTCTCTGGGGTGAATGAATTTCTTTTTAATTTAGAAGAAGCTGTATTGGTCATTTGACTTCTCATTCTTGGTGAAAGTGTGCTTCCCAAGGTTATGTGTTATGCCAAATTATACCATCACTTCATGGCAAATAGATGGGGAAACAGTGATAGACTTTATTTTGGGGGGCTCCAAAATCACTGCAGATGGTGACTGCAACCATGAAATTAAAAGACACTCCTTGGAAGGAAAGTTATGACCAACCTAGACAGCATATTAAAAAGCAGAGACATTACTTTGCCAACGAAGGTCCATCTAGTCAAGACTATGGTTTTTCCAGTAGTCATGTATGGATGTGAGAGTTGGACTATAAAGAAAGCTGAGTACCGAAGAGTTGATGCTTTTGAACTGTGGTGTTGGAGCAGACTCTTGAGAGTCTCTTGGACAGCAAGGAGATCCAACCAGTCCATCATAAAGGAAATCAGTCCTGAATGTTCATTGGAAGGACTGATGTTGAAGCTGAAACTCCAATGCTTTGGCCACCTGATGCAAAGAACTGACTCATTGGAAAAGACCCTGATGCTGAGAAAGATTGAAGGCAGGAGGACAAGGGATGATAGAGGATGAGATGATTGGATGGCATCCCTGACTCAATGGACATGAGTTTGAGCAAGCTCCTGGAGTTGGTGATGGACAGGGAGGCCTGGCTTGCTGCGGTTCATGGGGTTGCAAAGAGACATGACTGAGCAACTGAACTGATGCCAAATTTCCTAGATAACTCCTTTAGTTTAACAAATTAGGGGGAAAAGTCAGATGTATTATTGCTGGCATCAAATTCTTTAAAACTTAGTGAAGATATAGAAATTAACAAGTCAGAAATTTTAACATAGTGGCTTTTTGTAACAGTACAGACAAAAGATAGACTATGATAGTAGAATGTCGTTTAAGAGTGTATTGCAGTCCTCCAAATATGCTAAAAACTGAGCATGGGATTGAAAAAGTGAAAAGGGAAAGTCTCTCAGTCATATCCGACTCTTTGCAACCCCATGGACTGTATAGTCCGTGGAATTCTCCAGGCCAGAATACTGGAGTTAGGTGGCCTTTCCCTCCTGAAGGAGACCCTCCCAACCCAGGGATCGAATCCAGGTCTCCTGCATTGCAGGTGGATTCTTTACCAGCTGAGCCACAAGGGAAGCCCAAGAATACTGGAGTGGGTAGCCTTTCCCTTCTCCAGGGGATCTACCCAACCCAGGGATCAAACCTAGATCTCCCAAAATGCAGGCGGATTCTTTACCAGCTGAGCCACAAGGGAAGCCCAAGAATACTGGAGTGGGTAGCCTATCCCTTCTCCAGGGGATCTTCCTGACCCAGGAATCGAACTGGGGTCTCCTGCATTGCAGGCAGATTCTTTACCAGCTGAGCTCTCAGGGTGCCCGAGCATGGGCTGAATGCTATTTAAAGGTAGTGTTTCTGTTTCATGTTCAGTGCTCCTATTTCATTTAGTTTATGTTTTCCAATTTCTGTGTCTCTTTTCTGTTTTTCTTTCTCAAACCTTTATCAAGCATAGTAGAAAAACTTTTGTATATGTGTATATATGTGTGTGTATATATAGTATGTATGATATATATATTTTAGAAATGTTATAAATTTTTGCCAGCTAAAAAATTTATGACATTTTAATTCCACTTGTTTGACTTAGTATAAATAGAATGCTGTTTCCAATTAATATTCACTCAAAATTTTGATATAGTTCCATATATTTTGGCATCTGATATTACTGCTAAAAGACTAGAAAGTTCGTTATGTTAGTGATCTTTTTTTTACAAAAATTTGAAGCTCAAAACTTCTAATCCAGTTCTGAGAATATCAAGAAATACTATGTTGTTAAAAAAAAAAAAAGAAAAGAAGAAAACCTATGATCACAGTATTATTAACTGAAGTACAATTTTGTACAAATTTCACAAGATTTTATGCTAGTGTCCATTATTTATTTTCATACCTTATTCAAAATTCTGCTTTGTATTTAGTTACATTGAGCAGTTTCAGCTGTATGCAACAAATTCTGGTAAATTCTCTTTTCATTTTTATTCTGTTACAAATATTTTCTAATTTTCCTTGTTAGGGCTTCTTAGATACACCCATCATTTAAAAGTGGACATTTAATTTCCAAATACATAGGGTTTTTAAATATCTTTGATATTAATTTTTCATTTTAATATTTATCATTTAAATGCTTCCTTCTCTGTAATCACCCTCTGTGTTTTTTCAGTATTCTAAGTTTACTGAGGCTTTCAATGGCTAAGTCAAAGATCTGTCTTGGTAAATGTCACATTGCACTTGAAAATGTGTGGGTTATTTTCAAATATCTTTTGATACTGATTTCTAGCATAATTCCACAGTGATAAGAGAACCAACTCTGTATGATTTCAGTACCTTTAGACCATGAATTTTTTGCACCTGTTTTATGTCCCTGGATATGTTCCAGTGTCTCCTAGTTTATATATAGTCTATGGGAACTTGAATAGAATTTGTATCCTACTGTTGTATGAAAATTGTATTAATTATTTTGAATTGGTTCATGGTACTTTCCTTCTACTTTTCTGTATATTCATTCTATTAATACTTGAGAATTTGATAAAGAAACTCCAACTAAAAATTTATCTATTTAAAATAATTGTAATATATAGTAGAACTATATGTAACTTTGTTGTATATTTTCCAAGTCTCCATATGTTATCATACCTTCATAATTTAAAAACTGAAAGAGTAAAAAAACTAAAGGTAGCATTTATGCTTTAAAAAATGGTTACAATTTGACTATGAATCATGATTATTCCATAGAAAAAGCATAGTTTTACTTGAGCATTATTTGACAATGTAAACATTTCTGGGGCTAATCATATCTGTTAATATCTGCTTCCTGCAAAACAGTTTCAACTCAACAAAGTTTATAAATAATTCACCTGTGGTTAAATTATCAAATAATAAGGCTTTTCCAGCCATGCCAAAAGAAAGAAATTAAACCTTTACATTTTACTTCCTGGTTATCATTGGGCTGAAGTTCCCTCTGATTTGGAGGATATGTAATGAAATATAATTTATTTAAAAATTTTTTTTTTATTTTTTAAAATATAAATTTATTTATTTTAATTGGAGGGTAATTACTTTACAATATTGTAATTTATGAGAATTAAAGACCTAAAATCTCTGCCAGTGAAATTCAGAGATGTATACTGCTCAGTTCAGCATTGAAAACCAAATATTTGTTGTATGTCCATGTGTTAGAGCTTGTGAAATGGAGTGGTTTCCTGTTTGCATCTGATAGATTCATAGTCATATTGTGCAAGTAGTTGTTCATCATCAGGCATTTTCTCCTTTCCTGTCCTACCAAAGTTCCACCTGCCCAAATCCACAACTGTGCTTCTGCATTGCTTATTTTGTGAAACATTTTTGTTTCTTTTTTCCAGGCATCCAGTGGAAATTATTATTTCATCCCATACATCATGACACCATGCGCTGATTATTTTTGCTGTGAGAGTGATGCCCAGCGGCGTGCCTCAGAGTACATGCAGCCCAACTGGGACACCCTCCTGGGTCCGCTGTGTGTGCCTCTGGTGGATAGATTTACTAGCCTCCTCAAGGACATCCATGTGACCTCATGGTAATTCCCATCAACTGTCCTCAACCTTGGGAGCTTGACCAAAATTTTCCTTTTGTGTCCATGGAGGTGATGTGCCTTCAAGAGACCATAGTGCCCAGAGAGTGGGGAACTCCAACCAGTCATTTTAAAGTCATCCTGGAATCCAGGGTCTCACGCTGGCTCACTGCATTGGGCTGTTGAGGTGTAGCTGAAAGAGAATGAAACTGGAGTTGGGGTCAGGGTTCAGTTTGTGTTTGGTTCCAGCTCCTTACGCAACCTTGACAAATAGCTTTTCTGTAGCTGTTTTCTCATTTAGAAAATAAGAAACTTAAATCATTGATTTTCTTTAATGCACTTTCAACTCTGACATTCTGTATTCTAAGATCATTTCTGAAGGTGAGTTCCTGCCCACCACCAATCAGCTGTTGAGGTTGTTAAAATGTGTCAGCAAGGTTATTCCAAACATTAGCCTCTATGCTGTACAAGTCGGGGTATATTGAGTCAAGCTGAAGCCATCCTGACCACAGTGTGCCCTGGGACATGTTCTTGGTAGATTTATGTTGGAGAAGGTGTGGAGCAGTAATTCAAGAGCTGACAGGTTTGGGTTTGAATCCTGGCTCAGGCAGTCCTTTACTGTGTAGCCTTGGAACAGTCAGCTCACCTCCTGGAGCCTCAGTGCTCAAGAAACCAGTCCTGGAAATATCCCTGTTTTGAAACTTGAAGGCAGAAAAATTATTCCACTTAAAGAATTCAGATTTTCTTTGCCTGTAGCCAGTTTAAAGGATTTACTCCTGAAAGTTAAGTCACAAGGAGAAGGATTTGTCTTTCCAAAACAAATGAAAATCCAAAGCACTGGCAGAACTGACTTGAAGTATAAGGGCCACACGTCCCTCTGGCTTGCGCTATTGTCCCCCAAACTGTGGAGCATTACTACTGTGGGGCTGGTGGGAGGTGCATGCTTGTTCACAGTCTGTTCTCCTTTTCTACCCTGTCACCTCTTCTCTGGACACACAGTTTTTGCTACAGGTTGTAATGGGAAAAGAAGACTGGCAACTCAGGCATATGTGACCACATGCCAATCTAGAAAGTAAATGGGGCACCTTTTGCAGCACATCCCTCAAAAACCTCATTTGGAGCCAGCTTGCTAACTATTGTCTTACTGCACAGTGAATATTCTAGCGAGGTTCAGGGAGAAAAGTCTCCCAGGATCATTTTTTTCAGGTCTGGCGAGGAAGTAGGCTAGCTTGAGTCTGCCAGATGAGCAAGGTATCTGTAAGAAGTGGCCTCAGATTTGTTTCTCATTCACTTCATGTATGTTTCAGTAGGAAGACAAGTCTTTCAATTTGGTTTAATTTCAAAGAACTTGAAATACCTGTTGGTTGATTCCACCCCTTGAACTCCCAGATACCTGGCAAGGGTTAGTAAGAGGGTAAATGATGCTGCTGCTGCTAAGTCGCTTCAGTTGTGTCTGACTCTGTGCAACCCCATAGACGGCAGCCCACCAGGCTCCCTCATCCCTGGGATTCTCCAGGCAAGAATACTGGAGTGGGTTGCCATTTCCTTCTCCAATGCATGAAAGTGAAAAGCGAAAGTGAAGTCGCTCAGTCATGTCCGACTAGTAGCGACCCCATGGATTGCAGCCTACCAGGCTCTTCTGTCCATGGGATTTTCCAGGCAAGAGTACTGGAGTGGGGTGCCATTGACTTCTCCGGGTAAATGGTGCTAATGGTTGAAAACATCTGTAACAGGGATGACAGACAGATTTTCAGCTCAAGTGCCAACTTGCATAGATTGATGAAGGCCACCCGGAGCCCTGTGCAGAAAAGGGATTTGAAGCTATTTCCAAGTTCACACTGATTAGCAGTATCTTTCCTGGTTACCAGAGGCAGAAATGGCTGCATGTTTATTACATACATTTTGTCTCCAAGCCATACTTAATTCAATGTTAAATTCAGTGTTTTGTTTATTTACTTACAGATTACCGTTCTTATTAGGTTTCTTAGTTTATTGAAACTATTTTTCAGAGTTCCCTTGAAAACAAGACTAAAGTATGTGCATTTTTACTTGATTGCTAAGTCGCTTCAGTCGTGTCCAACTCTGTGTGACCCCATAGACGGCAGCCCACCAGGCTCCCCTGTCCCTGGGATTCTCCAGGCAAGAACACTGGAGTGGGTTGCCATTTCCTTCTCCAATGCATGAAAGTGAAAAGTGAAAGTGAAGTCGCTCAGTTGTGTCTGACTCTTAGCGACCCCATGGACTGCAGACTACCAGGCTCCTCTGTCCATGGGATTTTACAAGCAAGAGTACTGGAGTGGGGTGCCATTGCCTTCTCAGTTTTACTTGACAGGTGAAACTAATAACATTTTAATAGCTTTTGATACCTTTATAGTCCAGCAAATGGACAGTGGCTGTCACCTAACTTAATTATTCATTTGATTAATCATAGAATTTTAAACATTAGTAGAATCTACTAATTTGCTCATCATTGAGGTAATAAGCAAGAGACAAGGAAATAAAAATTAAAGTAATGTACTGATACTTTTATATCAAAGCACACTGATACTTTTATATCAGAGCACTTTCACTTAAGTGAAAGTAAATTAATTTCACTTAATTACTGAAATGTTGAGATTTATTATAAGCACTGGACCAGGCAGTATATACTGTAAACACTTTTTTGGACAGAGTTTTGTAACAATTAAAATCAACATTGATTATTCTTTGGTATTGTTTCTCATTCTCTGAAGACTATTGTTAATAAGCAACCTAATTTTACTGTATACGGTTAAATCATTTCAGCTATGTAATAGGTTCACAGTATTATAACTTGGTCATGCCCAGTCTCCATAGAAAAAAAAATTGCTTGGAAAGTAGACAACATATTTAAATCCATCTATTTTAAACCAAGTACTGAATACTAGCATTGGTTCTTAGAGGGGCTATGTTGAGACATTCCAGTGTGATTTTAAACTGCTTTAAATGTTGTAATACATCCCTGTTATTATCTGGATGCCCACATAAAGAAAGTTCTGTGTCTTCCATTAGGAAAGCATTCTGGCTGTCAAAAGTGACACAGAGAATAGGGGGTGAAAGGCAGAGGTGGTCTGCAGGCGTCCAGGCATGGCTTCTTGTATTGCTCATGGACACATCCAGATTTTGTTTCTCGACCAAGTGTAAAAAGCTTTGTGATTACTAGCTGGGGATACCTGAAAGATACATCTTAAAGACATTCATCTTACTGTGTTTCATGGCTTTGGAGTTTTGTTCTGCTTTGTGAAAAATCTCTTAAAGGTGGGGGAAGTTACTGTTCAAGTGAAGTACTTTCTTGTCCTCTATGTGTTTGAAAATACCAGGGGAGAGGGAATGGGGTGGGGTAGCTAGTGAGTCCTGTGTGTTATCCAGATACATCGGGGGTCAAGTTTGAAAATATTTTCAAGGTCATAATGAACTGATTTTCTTTGTAACTGTTGAGTGGTTAGGTTTTTGCAAAGTGACACTCACAAGTAGGACGTGCTCCCCGTTGGCTGATCCTGGGAGGCTCAGGTGTGGGCAAGGCTCCTGTATGTTAGCCTAAGTCATGTCCATGAGAGCTAGGTTTGTTTGAGCTGCAGCACAGTCCTGGATGCTTGTAGGTGTGACTAGAGCTTTTCTTGTTCTCCTCTCCAGTGCTTATTACAAAGAAACCTTGTTAAATGACATCCGGAGAGCCAGAGAGAAATACCAAGGTGATGAACTGGCCAAGGAGCTGGCTCGGATCAAACTCCGCATGGATAACACTGAGGTTCTGACCTCAGACATCGTCATTAATTTACTGCTGTCCTATCGCGATATCCAGGTATGCCATATGCTTATCTGAAGCTAACATAGTTCTTCCCTGACATGGGGAATTCCTTGTATGAAGTACTCATACACTAGATGTATGGTTAGGTAGCTACTTTATAGCCAAAATAGGAATGTGGCTGGGTCATAGGTCACCTCGCATATCTTTTGTGGTAGAAATGTTGCAGACGGTTTCGTCATGTCAGAAGGGTGCTCCAGCAAATTCTTAGATATGGTACTGCTTAGTAAAAGGAGTTCACAATTTAACAGTTTATATGCAGTTTGTGCTAGGCGTTGTTCCAAGCCCTTTGTAAGCCCAAATTCACTTAATCCTCTTCAGAAGCCTATGGGGTGCACAGTCTGATTATTCCCATTTTAAAAACGAGGAACATGAGGTACAGAGAAGCTAAATAACTACCTAAGGTCACACAGCAATTGGCAAAAGTCAAGATTCAAGCTGAGGCAACTAGCTGTGTTGTCCTTGCTCTTAATGCCTCTCCTCTTCTACTTCCTTTAGGCCTTTGTCACTTCCTTCTTTGTTTAGCACTACCGGTTAGTGAAAGGGAGAGCAGGAGTAACAGAGGCATCTCCAGGAATCAGGGGCTGAAGGGCTTTATTCTAAGACAAGGGACAGAGACTTCTGGAAAGTCCTGAAGACAGGGTTTGTAGAATATGGTACCATGGAGGAAAGCAATCATTTCCCCCCTCCAAGTTTAATGCCATGGAGCCATTTCCAAGACGTCTTGTCTTCCCTTTGGAGGAACATAGAGCAGTGTACATAACCTGTAGAACTCTATCAGTACAAAGCCATGTTGGAGGTTGCTGGCCACAGGTCTTTAGATGAGAGAGGCTTCCATTTATGACCTGAGCCAAGAACAGGAGTCAACCACTTAAGGAACTCATGCCCCTGGTGACAAACAGATGCATCTAATTGATTTTAATAGCAGATGCTATTAGAAATTATGCTGACTGAGTGATGCCCCATGGAACAAGAGAATGGAAAGGACCTTGTTTGAGGTCTTTCTTCTGTTGAGCGGCTGGCTTCCTTCTGCCCGTGCTTTCACACATCTCTCCTCTTTATATCCTTCCCCTGGTGGGGCTCTCAGGCTCAAAGATGAGTCAGAAGCTTCTTGCAGTACTCTGCTTTCCCTTTCCTTGGGCAGCAGCATCAAAGTGTAATGCCATAAAACAGGCGTGAGATTTCGGTGGGAAGTCCTCGTCTGCTAACTGTGGCCAGCTGTCAGCAAGTTGGCCAGTAACAGTGATTCTGAGTCGGCTGAAAGGGTAACAGATGGCACTGCTCACAGGGGATACAGCCGAGATGAACACGGTAGCGATTTTTCCCTGGGTAATTATGCAGTTTAGAGCCATGGTTCTCAAGCGGGGGACATGTGGCAGTGTCTGGAGATATTTTGGGTTGTCACAACTTGGGGTTGGGGGCTGGAGTGCTACTGGCACCTAGTGGGTCAAGGCCACAGGTGCTGCTTAATATCCCATGATATACAGGGATAACCCCCGCCATAAAGACTGATCCAGCCCCCAAATGTCAACAAGTGCCCAGGTTGAGAAACTGATTTAAATGAATTGGAATGTTTCTGACAAAATAGGAAACCTTGGGATATTTCCTCCCTTTACGTGGCAAATGACTGTAAGATTTCTTATATATTTACATCCAGTTCATTTTAACCCACAACCCTGCCAGTGGTGATAACTGCTACTCTCAAAATGTGGTAGCCTTTCCTAGCTGCTTGGCTCATTCGTTCATCATCTCTGAATCTAACTTCCTGTCCTTGGTCCTTTTGTGACCTCCGAGAGCAGGGATTCTTCCTCTGTCTTCTCTCATCCATCTTGTTGTTTTTAATCTTATTGCTCTTCTTTTAAGGACTTTAACTTCACTAAATGCTGCCTGTAGGGAAGGGCCTATATTTAAATGCTGAGGTGGTCTTATGTTTATAACTGTTTAAGAAACCCTGCAAAGAGCTGTGTTTCCTCTTTCACCTTGGGACTCTTGCCAACAGGACTATGATGCAATGGTGAAGCTGGTAGAAACACTGGAGATGCTGCCTACGTGTGATTTGGCTGACCAACAGAACATTAAATTCCACTATGCGTTTGCACTGAATAGGTAAGAGTGATAATATATGGACAGAGTTTTGAAGCAGGCCAGCTGTTGAATTTTGCTTCCTTTTTTTCTTCTTTTTTAAGATTGTAGTGTAATTGCTTTACAGTGTTGCTAGTTTCCACTGTACAACTAAGTGTATCAGCGATATATATGCATGTATCCCCTCCCTCTCGAGGCTCCCTCCCACCCCCTAGCATACCCTTCTGGGTCATCACAGAGCACCGGCTGAGCTGCCTGTGTTGCACAGCAGCTTCCCATTAGCTGTTTTACACATGGTAGTGTGCATATGTCATTGTTACTCTCTCAGTTTGTTCCGCCCTCCCCTTCCCCCACCGTATTCACATGTCCCTTCTCTACTTCTGTATCTCTGTTTCTGTCCTTCAAATAGATTAATCTGTACCATTTTTCTAGATTCCACAAATATGTATTAATATATGATATTTGTTTTTCTCTTTCTGACTTACTTTACTCTGTATGACAGGTTCTAGGTCCATCGACATCACTGCAAATGACCCAATTTCATTCCTTTTTAGGGCCAAGTAGTATTTCATCATATATATATGTCTCACATCTTCTTTATCTCTTCCTCTGTTGATGCACATCTAGGTTGCTTCCATGTCCTGGCTATTGTAAATAGTGCTGCAGTGAGCATTGGGGTACATCTGTCTTTTTGAATTATGGTTTTCTAGAGGTATACGACCAGTAGTGGGATTTCTGGGTCATATCATACCTTTACTTTGAGTTTTTTAAGGAACCTTCATACTGTTCTCCATTGTGGCTGTACCAGCTTACGTTCCCACCAACAGTGTAGGCGGATCTCCTTTTCTCCATACCCTCTCCAGCATTTATTGTTTGTAGACTTTTTGTTGATGGCCATTCTGACCAGTGTGAGGTAATACCTCACTGTAGTTTTATTTGCATTTCTATAATAATGAGTGGTGTTGAGCATCTTAAATTCTGTTTCCTTCTTTCATTCAACCCTTGTTGAGTATGAACCAGATCATGACTGATTGCCAAAGTTAAGAGAATGGACATGACATGATCTTAACCTTTAGGGACTTTGTCTTCAGAGCATATATTCTAGCTGTGAGGTCAGACGTGTACCTAAACCCCTACAGCTCAGAGTGATAAATGTCTTCATGAATACTGCAGCAGAGTAGAGGGAGGAAGTCATTCTGCTTTGGCGTTTTTAAGAGGCTTCTCGGGAGTCTTTCGGGCTGGGTTTTGAAGAGTTAGTAAGAATTGCCTGATGGGTGGGAGAGACCGTGGGTTGGGAGTGAGGAAGAGGGCCACTCCATGTGGCCAGAGGTGTGAGCAGAGAGTTCTTCAGGTGCATGTGCTTTCAGAGGACCTTCAGAATACGAGCTATAGGTACAGCAAATGTGTGCAGTGAGGCAGAGTGTGGAGGGTGGGACTGTGTTGTGACAAGACTGTATATACCAGCAAAGAGCTGAAAGTGTCTCATAGACTGTGGAGCAGGGGGTTAGTTTCACAACAGGATTAACATTGAATGACAGGGAATGAGGCTGCTGTCTTCCTGTACTAGTATAATCTGAATTACTGGGCTAGGTAGAGTATGTGAGACTTGAAAATTCCTGCCTGGAGACCCTGAGCCTCAACCGCTTATTGCTAGGGGTGTCAACTAAGATGCTGTAGTAGAGAGACCCCAAATGCAGTGATTGAAATGTCTCTTTCACATAGCAGTCTAGAGGTGAGTGGACCAGGCTAGAGACATAAGAGTTGTTCAGGGACCCAACTTCTGCCCATTCTGTAGCTCGTTCATTCCCAAGAGTGTTGTTCTCTTCTAGTTGAAACTCGGTCACTGCTTTACTCTTTGTTCCAGCCTGATGAAAGGAGTAGTGTGGAAGCCCAGTGAAGCCATTTCCTTTAAAGCATGGGCCACTTCCACTGACATTCTGTTGGTGAGAGCACAGTCACGACCCCTATCTAGCTATAAGGGAAGCTGGGAAATGGAGTCTCACTGAGTGGCCATGTGGAGAATAACTAGGTGTTTGACGCACCTAATCTCACAAAGTCCAAGCTGCCTAAACATCTTAGTTCTACAGTTACTCTTCCTCCCTGATAAGATACAGGAAGAGGGGTGGCATTGGGTGAATATAGTGAGAGCTACATACAAATCCACTTGCTGCTGGGGCTAGGAATCACTCATGTTTGAATCACACCACCAGAAACTCGAGGATATTCAAATGTGGCTTGAGAACCAGAGTTCTGGCACCTTCTTATCAACCCTCCGTGGCAAACATCTTCCTTAGGGAATGAGTACAGTGAGGGTTGATAGGGACCGAGTTAGAGGACACTTGCATCTGATTTCTCAGAGGCTTGGCTTTGCTTCAGCAGCTGGATTAAGCTGTAGACAGTGGACTTGCCACTGGCAGCATCTGCATGGCAGCAGCCACACAATCTATGGCTTCAGGATTCTTGTAATGCATATGAGGGAACATCTCTCTTTTGTATTGAAGTATATAAAGCACACAGGCAGTGAAGTGTGTAGATCTTTATACAGTGTGAGTTTTAATAAATAGATATACACATGTAAACAACACCCCTATCAAAATATGAAATAGTTCCACCCCCACCCCAGAAGTTCCCTTGTTCCCCTTTGCAGGTAGTCCCCAGCCCTCTACAGGCCCCTACTCTTCATATATTGCAACCTCTGTCTCCAGAGATGAGTTTTTTCTGTCCTTGAACTTTGTATAAGTGGAATCATACAGTATGGGCTTCCCAGGTGGCTCAGTGGTAAAGAATCTGCCTCCCAATGCAGGAGACACAGATCAGGAGGATCCCCTGGAGAAGGAAATGGCAACCCACTCCAGTATTCTTGCCTGGAGAATTCCATGGATAGAGGAGCCTGATGGGCTACAGTCCATGGGATCACAAAGAGTCAGACACGGCTGAGCGATTAAACAGCAGTCACATAGTATGTACTCTTTTGTGCCTGGCTTCCTACACTCGGGGTCGTGTTTCTGAGATTCGCCCATGCTGTTTACGGTGTCAGTGGTTTATTCCTTCTCCTTGCTGTGGAGTATTTTGCTGTGTGGATGTGCCGCAAGTGATTTATCCATTTCCCAGCTGGCAGACGAGGTGGTTTCCAGTTTGGAGGTACTGAGAACAGTGCTGCTGTTAACATTTCTGTATGGCCTTTGCACACCTCTGTTCATATTTCTGTTGGGCACATAGCATATGCTTGTGTCCTACTGTACTAGACACCTGCAAGCAGTGGTTAAGTGAAGTCGCTTAGTCGTGTCCAGCTCTTTGCGACCCCATGGGCTGTAGCCCTCTAGGCTCCTCTGTCCATGGGATTCTCCAGGCAAGAATACTGCAGTGAGTAACCATTCCCTTCTCCAGGGCATCTTCCCAACCCAGAGACTGAACCCAGGTCTCCCACATTGCAGATGGATTCTTTACCAGATTCTGAGCCACCAGGCAACCAGCAAGCAGTGGTAGTCAGGATTTTTACTCTTTTTGTTGGAGGAGCTCCGTGGTCTCTATGACAATATGCCTTCTCTCTCCCCAACAGTCTTTAAACTCAGCATCCCAAGGCGGGGAACATGGGGATGGGCATC
>SJYA01003361.1:1326914-1349105 GCA_006410615.1 Neotragus moschatus | reverse complement strand
TCACCGGGGAAACCCATGCCTTCTTAGTGTTGGTGACTTGTCAGTTGGTATATCAAGTCAGGGTAGGGTAACTGCTAGAACAAATGGAGTCACAGCTTCATTGACTTAACACAATGAAACTGTATTTTCATTTACACAGCGTTCCAAGGTGAGTGTATCCTCTTTAGGCAGTCTCTTCTTTTGGTGATTGCTTGATAGCCCAATCTCTTTCCGTCTTTAAGCTCTGCTCTCCTTAGTTCTTCAGATCTCCTTTCAGACACATGACAAGAACAACCATGGTGAATTGCCAGGGATGTTTTTTGGGTTTTGTAACTGCTTTATTGAGACAGAATTTGCATACCGTACAATTCACCCATTTAAAGTATACAAGTCCGAAAAAGTAAAAAGAAGGGCTGCGAGCCACCGGCTCACTAAGCGCAGGCGGCTGCGAGCCGCCGCACGTCCAAGAGACAGCGGCCGAGAGTCCCAGGCAGTGACAGCACAGGAACGGCTGGGAGGAGCCACCCCACTTCCCACTCAGCGCGCCGAAAGGAGCTGCCCCACGTCGGAGGACAGAGACAGCGGCTGGGAGCCCAGGGCTGTGGCGACGCAGGAACAGCTGAGAGGAACCACCCCACTTCCGNAAATAGAAAATCTTAACAGACCCATTACAAGCATGGAAATTGAAACTGTAACCAAAAAAAAAAATATATATATATACATGTTTAAATGAAAAAAAAAAAAAGTATACAAGTCAGTGGTTTTTTAATATATTCTCAGAGTTGTATAACCATTATACTAATAAGTTTTAGAATATTTCCATCCATTGAGTGGCTGAATGAATATATGACTAAATGATCACTACTGTGGTATATAGTTGGAAGAGATCTATATGAGTATCTGGGTATTGCACCCCAAACCCAGAATCTATTACCAGTCACCCCCCCCCCATTTTCCACTAGCTTCCCTCCCTGCCCTAAACAACCATGAATCTATTTTGGCCATCCATTAGCAATTGATTCCTATTCCCCCACCTCAGTCCCTAGCCCTCAGAGACTGCTCAGCTACTTTCTGCTTCTAAATTTGCTTATTCTGGACAATTCATATAAATGGAGCCATATAATATGTGATCTTTTGTGACTGGCTTCTTTCACTTAGTAAAATGTTTTCAAGGTTCATCCATATTGTAGCATATGTCAGTGTGTGTTTATGTGTGAAAGTCGCTCAGCCGTGTCCAACTCTTTGTGACCCCATGGATTATACAGTCCATGGAATTCTCCAGACCAGAGTACTGGAGTAGGTTGCCATTTCCTTCTCCAGGAACATATGTCAGTACTTCTTCCCTTTCTATGGCTAATATTCCATTGTTCTGATAGACAACATTTTATTTATTCATTCATCAGTTGATGGACATGTACATTTCCGCTTTTTGACTGTACCAGGAAAATCTGTATGAGTTTAGTCAGGAAGTGATGATCATTAGTTGTTAGCATATTTCATTGACCAAAATCCAGTCTCGTAGCCCAACCTCTCTTTAAGGGAAGTTGGGAAATGTGGTATGGCTGAGTGTCCAGGGGAAAAGAAAGGGATGGGTTTAGTGAGCACATCCTAGTCTCTGCTACAACTTGCAAATAAGGAATAGAGTTGAACTGGATCCATCTGTGTGGAGATCACTGGGAGCGTATCAGAGAGAAGACCACAACTTCAGGCAGGAACACACTTCAGCCTCTCTGAGAATGAGAAAGCCAGCCTGAGAATGCCCAGCTCCTCATCGGGGCCTGCCAGCCCACCTAGAGCCCAGTCTTCATAGATACTGTCCTGTGGTCCCAGAAACAGAGAAAAGTGGGATGATGGGAGCACAGGTGAGATGACTGAATAGTGATTCTGCCCTGATACATAACTAGGTCCTATTTGTAGAGGAGAAACACAACCATTCTGGTTTGTGTCTTTCTCTGGCTCTAGGCATTGCTCACGCTAAAACACAGGTTGCCTCAACCGATCCTTCTCCGTATGTAAATACAAGGCATCCGGCTGGAAGAGGGCACCTGCTTTCTTGTGGCAGTTGTGCGTCTGTCAGTATCCAACCAGTAAACAGAAACCACTCTTAACTATTTAGAATATAGGAAACATAATACAGGAAACTGGCTATACAGGTGACGGAAGAGCTGTGAAGGCAAACAGGGAACTGAGGCAGCTCAGAAATTAGCATCAGCAGGAAGCAGTTCCCATCTCTTCCTTGGCCAGAGGGACACAGGGAAGAGGTGATGTTACCAGAACCTAGGAGCCAGGATCACCTGGAACTGTTGTGAGCCAGCATGTTGGGAGTTGGTGTAAAGAAGAGATGCAGCTGGTTGCTAAAACCACCACACACAACACAGAAAGAAGGGAAAAGGGCTCTGGCTTCTTCACCTTCTCTGGCTGCTCATCCACCAGGGCCTCCCACTGGGTATTCATTCATTGCTGCTAATCAGCCAACTTGCGAGCCTGGGAAGGGCCTAGAGGAGTCAGCCCCCTCTGATGCAGAGCACAGCAGAGGAAAACAGAAGTGTATATGAGGGCAAACAGGCCAGCGAGTGGCCCGCAGGACAGAACTATCAGAAACACGACTCCGTTTCTGTGTAGTCTTAAGTCAACATTATTAAGGTAATTAAGGAACAATTTACATACAATAAGTAGCACCCATTTGAAGTGTGCAATGTTATGACTTAGGCCAAATAAATNAAACAGAAGTGTATATGAGGGCAAACAGGCCAGCGAGTGGCCCGCAGGACAGAACTATCAGAAACACGACTCCGTTTCTGTGTAGTCTTAAGTCAACATTATTAAGGTAATTAAGGAACAATTTACATACAATAAGTAGCACCCATTTGAAGTGTGCAATGTTATGACTTAGGCCAAATAAATACACCCATGTAACTACTGCCACAATCAAGATATAGAATGTTTTACCCACTCAGTTTTTTTTTTTTTTTTGGGGGGGGGTTGCCCTTTCATAGTCACTTCCCCTCACCATCCAGCCCCATTTGGATAATTTCAATTGACTTGTGTTTTAGTTCACTCATCCTTTCTTTTGTAGTGTCCACATCTGATGTTATGCCCATTCAATGGTTATTGTTAAAATTTTTTGAATTTTTCAGTTCTAGGACTTATATTCATTTGGTTTTCGAGAATTTCCATTTCTCTTATAAAATACCTTCTCATTTCACATGTACACATGCATTATATTTATAGAAATAATATATTTACAATAGTTGCTTTAAAGTTCTTGTCTGTTAAATTCAGTCATAGTCAATCCTGGATCTGTTTCTGCTAATTATTTTATGTCAATTATGGGCCACATTTTCTTGCTCCTATGCTTATTCCATAATTTTACTATATTCTAGATATTTTATGTATAAGAACAGCAGAGACCGACATATAACTTGTTTGTTTTGTTTATTAGCCTGAATGTCTGAGCCCTCTCTTAGGTCTGGCAATGAACATGTATGACTGATGTTTTTCATATTTCTCCTGAAGGGTAGCTGGGTTGGGAATGGACCTTCCTTTTTGTTTTCCCTAGCTTATTTATTTTTAATCAAAGGAAAACTGCTTCACAGTGTTGTGTTGGTCTCTGCCGTACATCAGCATGAATCAGCCATGGGTATACATGTGTCCCCTCCCTCTTTTCCCTCCTTGCCACCTCCCCTCCCTTCCCACCCTTCTAGGTTGTTGCAGAGCCCTGGTTTGAGTTCCCTGAGTCATACAGCAAATTCCCATTGGTTATCTGTTTTACACATTGTAGTGTATATGCTTCCACGTTGCTCTTTCCATTCATCCCACTCTCTCCTTCCTCCCCCCGCCCATGTCCATAAGTCTGTTCTCTATGTCTGTGTCTCCATTGTTGCCCTGTAAATAGTTCTACCAGTACCATCTTTCTAGATTCCATATATATGCATTAATATACATTATTTGTTTTTCTGACTGACTTCATCTGCCTCATTAGAACTGACTCACACGTGTTCCTTTTCGTGGCTGAGTAATATTCCACTGAATGTATGTACCATAGTTTCTTTATCCATTTATCTGATGATGGACCCTCCTTTGAGCTAGACTCAGTTTACTTGTGGTTGGCCCAACCCAAACCTGTTGCCCCTCTGCTGCCTTTTTGATTCTCTCAGTATTTGAGCAGAGAAAGTGTGGGGCTGCTTTCTGGTATCTTTGGATTCAGTGTTGGTGGAGCCCCAGAATCTGAGTGCTGTGAGAATTTCTGTGGTGTCCTTCTACTTTTAAGCCTTTCATTCACTGTGGCTTTCTTGGCAGAATTCCGGGGGTGGGTGTGAGGCCAGAGCATTATTACACTAAGTGATCTGTGTTTGCTTGGGGACCCTTCCAGATCCCATTTTGTCCCATCACCCATCATCTTATTCAAAGCTTGGCTGATGGTCTCCTCGTCTTTGTGAAGTTTCTCTATGAAGGCCTCTCTCTTCCATTCATCAGTACTTGGAGCAGGTTCCCAGCTATGGAAGCTATCTCAGCTCCCTGCTCACTCTGAAAGCTCCATTTTTCTCTGGAATTTATTTAATTAAGGTAGTTCTTCCTTTCATTCAGTATAATTTTTATGTTGTCTGTGTTTTTATTGTTACCCCAGGAGTTGAAGGCCTGTCACATTCTCCTACATCCTGATAAGAAGCAGAAGTCTCTTAAAAAGGTTTTTGATGGGCAACCTAAGGAAAAGTTTGTTCTGAAAAGGATACTGCTCTAATGAGACCTTTTGCTTTTAATTCTTAGAGCTGGCTTAGAAAGTTATTTTGGAACTCTGTCTCCCACTCTATAAAATTTCTCTCACAGACACGCAGTATAGAACACAGAGAAGCAGAGAGGATGATTCGTGAAAAACCAGTGCTCTGGCAGACCTCTGGTTCACAGTAACCTTGTGAGGCAAGTAAAGCCAAACATACTCTTCAAGTGAAGAACTGAGGCACAGAAAGGGCAAGTACCTTGTTCCAAATTCAGATGGATAGTGCATGGTATGAAAATACCTGGAATCTACTTTATATATTTCCAGTGTAGTATTCTGTTTTTACTCCATGCATTTTGTTGCATCAGTAATACGTGAATATGTTTATGTATCCTTATGAAAAATTGAAAAAATACATTTAAAGCAGTTGTCCCTTGTAATTCCAATCTGTGATCCCACTTGTATTCCAGAAATAACCTCTCTTGTCAGTTTGATGTATGTCCTTTCAGATAATTTTGTCAGCTTTTACATGCTACTAAACTGTCATACCACAGGGTTTTTAAAAATTCAAGATCACACAGGAGATGTTCTGTTATTTTCTTTGTTCACTTATCAGTCAGTGCTTGGAGATCTTTCCATGTCAGTACATTTAGTCCTACTCAGTATATCATTCCTTTAATAGGCACTTTTTCTTTTAAGCCCTGGGGCACAGCAGAAAATAGACAAAATAACAAAATCCTTCCGTCTTGGAGCTTATATTCTTACGTAGGGGGAGATAATTTAAAAATAAGTAAAATTATGAAAACAGGTTAGGATGATAAGGAGGGGCAGTGAGTCTGGGAAATGGCAATGATAAGTTGAGTGCTCAGAGAAGACCTCACTTATTAGAGAGCAACTTGGAGAAAAGATCAAGAAGAGATGAGGGAACATACCATGTAAACTGTGGGGGGAGAGCCCTCCAAGTGGAGGTATCAGCATGTAGAACATCAGAGCAGCTAGAGCAGAGCAAGTGATGGTCGGGGGAGAGGGTAGTAAGGGGTGAGGTTGGAGAAACAGTGGGACCAGATCTTACAGAACCTTGTCGGGCCTCATAAGAGAATCGACATTTGCTCTGAGATGGGAACCACTGGGGGGATTTCTTTTAAAAAAGATGTAATTGACATATATATAGATGAGTTTCAAATGTACACCATAATGATTCAATATATGTATATATTGTGAAATTATCACCACAGTAAGTCTAGTTAACATCCATCACCTTACATAAACAATCTTCTTCTTGTTATGAGAACTTTTAAGATATCTCTTAGCAATTTGCAAATATGCAATATAGTAGCAGTAATTATAGTCATCATGCTGTACATTATATCCCCCAAACTTACTTATTTTATACTTGGGAGTTTGCGGTCTTGACCCAGTTTACTGTTTTGCCCACCTCTCACCCCCTCCCTCTGGCACACCAATCTGTTCTTTATACCTGTGAATTCAGTTTTTCATTTTTAGATTCCACATATAAGTGAGATTATACAGTATTTTTCTTTCTCTCTTTGATGTACTTCACTTAGCATAAGGCTCTCAAGGTACATCCATTCCTTTTTTATAGCTGAATAATAGTTCATTGTGAACATTTGAATGTATGTATTTGTGTGTATGTATGTGTGTGTATACACACACACATCACATTTTCTTTATTCATTCATCTGTCTGTGGACACTTAGGTTTTTCCATGTCTTTGCTATTGTAAAGTATGCTGCAATGAACACAGGAGTGTGGGTATCGTTTTGACTTAGTACTTTTGTTTCCTTTAGATAAATGCCCAGAAGTGGAGTTGTTGGGTCATAGAGTAGTTCTGTTTTTAATCTTTTGAGGACCTCCACACTGTTTTCCATAATGGCTGCACCAATTTATATTCCCACCAACAGGGCACAAGAGTTCCCTTTTCTCCACATCCTCACTAACATTTATATCTCTTGTCTTTTTGATGATAGCCATTGTAACAAGTGTGAGGTAATATCTCATTGTTTTTGCATTTCCCCAGTGACTAATGATGTTGAGCATCTTTTCATGGACCTGTTAGCTTATCTGTATGGCTTCTTTGGAAAAATGTTTATGAGATCCTCTGCCCATTTTTAAATCAGATTTTTTGTGGGTTTTTTTTTCTTTATGTAGTTTGAATGTTAACTTCTTATCAGATATATGATTTGTACGGAGAGTTTTGAGAGACATGTTCAAGACTTAGAGTTTAGCAGGATCACTTGGACTGCTGTGTTGAAAATAGACGGTAGAGGGGCAAGTGTGGAAGCAGAAAATGATGGTGACTTTGAGCAGGATGGTCATTGTAGAATTCATGAGGAGTAGGCCATTTTTCGATATGGTTTGAAATAAAAACCAACAGACTTTGTTGAATGAACAAAAGGTGTTAGAGTAATGAAGCTTAACTCCAAAGTTTTTGGCTTGAATAACAGGAAGAATGGGTCAGCCATCATTAAGATGAAAATGACTGTGAGAACAGATTTGATGGGACAATCGAGAGTTTTGTTTTGAACACACTAAGTTTGAGGTATTAGACATGCAAGTGAGATGCCTAGAAGGCAGTGGATATATAAGTCTGGAGTTTAGGGAAGTGCTCTGGGCTGCAGATAGAAATGGGAGCATCGTCAGAATATATATAGATGGCTTGAAAAATCCTGATGCTGGATAATATCACCAAGGGATCTTGTGCAATTACTGATGAAAAGTCCAAGCATTGTGCCTAGGGACACTCCAGTGTTAAAAGATCAGAGCAATGAATGGGAGCTAGAGAATTAGATTGAAATAGAAGGAAAATTTAGGAAGTGTGGTATTCTGCAAGCCAAGGAAGAAGGTGGTCCAAGGAGCAGGGAGTACTCAATGGTCTAATGCTGCTGGAAGGTCAAAGACAAGGGCTGAGAATTAATCAGTGGGTTTGGCAATAAAGAAGACATGCTGAATCAGACTGTCTAGTATTAGATACTGATGCCTGAATCCCATCTCCACAGATTGATTTAATTGGTCTGAGGTACCGCCTGGACAGCAAGGTTTTTAAAGCTCCCCAGGTCATTCTAGTATGCAGCTAAAGTTGAGACCCTACTGTCTTCATTAACATCCTGTCTTAAATTGTGAAATGGTCTTGTTATCAGAAACAGATGTGGCTGGACTGATTATACACAGAAGCATTTATCTATAGGCTTATTCTTGGACACTTTGGGATGTGAAAATAATAAGCAGATCTGAAAACTGATTATTAACCACTAAAGGGATTAGCTATTTAGCACCTATCTGAAAGTGGCTTTTAAGCTGAAAATCCCTTTGCTTTTTACTTTTTGCAAATGTTTGATTCTTTGTTTTGTTTATCCTCAAAAGACCTTTTGTTGTGAGTAACAGGGATAAATTTCAAGTTAATGAAAAAGATCAAGGGAAATCTTGATGTAATTGATCTAAAGAAAACCAACCAAACAAACTTGGACTGAAATCAATAATTAAGTATTTAAAAGAGTTAAGTACATTCTTTTCAGAATCTGAACACCTCAAAAGTTGGCTCATAACAGTTATAGAAATTTTGTGCTACATAAGCTTTAATTGTTTTCATTTCCTCACAACAGACTCTAAAAATTATTGAAATGCTTTAGTAAATTTGAGTTGAGTTGGTAGCTGTTGGCTCTTAAAAATTAAAGCGTATCATGAGTAGGCTGTTCATCAAGTGATCTAGTTCGTAGGCTGGTAAGGTTGGATTCTATGGCCAAAGAGAGGAAGGATTCAATGTATTAGGACAAGACCAAGATAGAAAATAGAGAAAGTCTGAGTTGAAATAGAGGCCTAATCATTTCCAGTTTCCAGAAGGATGTCAAGTGTTTAGATTAGCCCTTCTTAGCCCAGGTTGGGTTCCAAGAGAATTAAGACCTAAGGCATTCATTGTATTAACTGAATAAACTCATACATCCTTAATGGTGCTATGTACCAGCCTTGGGAGAAAGGAGAAAATAGTCACTCAGATAATCAAATAATTTTCTCTAGGGTTTCTCTAGCAGAACCCCAGTTGAGAAAGGCTGTTTTAGGTACTAATCTGTCTTCTTGGATGGCATAAGTAGTTTTTTGAGGTACGGGTCCTCAGGAAAGAAAGCATAAAAAAGAGCCTGTTATAAAATTGCCCAGAAATTAAAAAGAATAATCTCTTTATTAGAATAGTTATTAGTAACATAAGCACAGGAACACCTTGTACAAATCTCAGCAGTGATTTTTTTTTTGGACAATTTAATGTGTATCTTTCCAGACTTCTGTCTCTGCACATAAATTTATGTGTAAAGAGTGTTCACTACGGAGTGTGATTGTGCTAGTCATTTAGTTTGACAATTTTTTCCCCCTTGAGCTATTATGGATGTCCTTCTATATAATTACATATGGATTTGCTTCTCTCCAAGGGTTTTATGATTTCTGTAGTTTGGTTGTTACAAAATATATTTTACCACTCTTCTGTTAATGGATATTTGGATCATCTCCAGTTTTTCACTATTGTGAACAATGCCATAATAAACATTTGTTCAAAAATTCTTGAAAATATATATGTATATATGTTTCTATTTCTATAGTATAGATTCCAGAAGTAGAATTGTTAAGTCAGGATTATTATTGTCCCTTTTTTTTTTAATTTTTATTTTTTTTAGTTTGTTTTGCTTTACAATACTGTACTCATTTTGCCATACATTGACATAAATCAGCCATAAGTGTACCTGAGTTCATTACATAAATTTCAAATATATTCAAAAGTAGAAGGTAACATAATGAACCCCCATTTATTCCTTATCAACCTCAATAATTACCATCACAAGCCAGTTTTGTTTCCCACTCCCACTGACTCCCCCTACCCCAACACTGGGTTAATTATGAAGCAAAGACATGACATTTCAATGATAAATATTTCATCTATAAGATATTGTCCTAAAGATTAATAAATTTCTGTAAAATACCATCACAGTTATCATACCTAAAAATTAGCAATAATTCCTTAATATCAGTGTTCAGATTTTCCAAATTGTGTGTCTTTTTTTTAACAGTGAGTTTGTTTGACATGATCCAGACAAACTCTACACATTGCATTTTGTTGATAAGACCCTTAATTCTTATCAACTTTTCTCCTTTTATTTTTTCTTTTTCTTCTTGTCAAAGAAGCATTTGTCATGTAAAGTTAGAAAATTTCCGAATTTTGCTGATCATATCCCTCTGGTTTAATTTAGTAAGTCCCTCTGCTGCATGCCCCTCAACCCTGCAACTCCTGTAAGTTGGTAGTTAAATCTGGAGGCTTATTTCAGATTCTGGTTTGAATTTTTAATTTTTATTTTATATCGGAGTATAGTTGATTTATAATATCATGTTAGTTTCAGGTTTACAGCAAAGTGAATCAGTATACATATGCATGTAGCCATTCTTTCTCAGATTCTTTTCCTATATAGGTTATTATAGAAAGTTGAGTAGAGTTCCCTGTGCTATACAGTCGGTCCTTGTTGGTTATCTATCTTGTATATAGTAGTGTGTACATATTAATCCAAAGCTCTTATTCATCCCTCCTCCCGCCATGTTTCCTCTTTGGTAACCATAAATTTGTTTTCAACATCCGTAAGTCTGTTTCTATTTTGTAAATATGTTCATTTGAATCATTTTTTTAAATTGAATTCCACATATGAGTAATATATGATACCTGTCTCTTGCTGGCTTACTTCACTTAGTATGATAATCTCCAGGTTCATCCATGTTGCTGCAGATGGCATTATTTCTTTCTTTTTTATGGCTGAGTAATATTACATAGTACATATATAGCACATCTTCCAGATTCATTCCTCTGTTGGACATTTAGGTTGCTTCCATGTCTCAGGTATTGTAAATAGTGCTGCAGTGAATATTGGGATGCATGTATCTTTTCGAATTGTGTTTTTCTCTGGATATTTCCCCAGAAGTGGGATTGCTGAATCATGTGGTAGTTCTATTTGTAGTTTTTTAAGGAACCTGCATACTGTTCTCCATGGGGGCTGTACCAATTTACATTCCCACCAACAGGGTAGGAGGGTTCCTTTTTCTTTACACTCTCTCCAACATATATTGCTTGTAGCTTTTTTGGATTATATCTGTTCTATCTGCTGTGAGGTGATACTTCATTGTAGTTTTGATTTGTATTTTTCTGATAATGAACGATTTTGAGCATCTTTTCTTGTGCTTTTTTCACCGTCTATCTGTTCTTTGGAGAAATGTCTAGGTTGATTTGATTTTTTTAAAGACTACTTAATAGTTGATGTGTACTTCATCTGTTTTTTCTTTTTGTGATGCTAATGGCCCTTGATGTTCATTTCCTAGATCCATTATTTTGTTAGAAGTTGTAAAATAGTGATATTTGAATTTTATAATTAATTCCTGAGTTAGTAGCACAAAAACTTTATTTATAAAGATAAATTTTCCCTCATCAAGGACTTGGTTACAGTTTGTATGGGGAAAGGAAGCTGTATGCCTAATTTTGTCTTGATCATTTTTCAAAAACAGTGAATTGGTTTGTTAGAATCCTCTAAGAGTGACCAGTGAGGTTTTTTAAGATCTTTATGAACTCACAATTTTAGTGATAATTGTATTTCAGTGCTTTATACTTATTTTTCTTCTTAATGCTCAAATTGTCCCCTCTTTAGCCAAAAACTTTCAAGTTGGTTCCTGAGTCTTTGATAAGAGTTTGGTAGCTTCTTTGTTTCTTTGTGGGTTAAGATGTTCCAGGATCATCTTAGACATATGTTGAATCAGTGACTCTTTCACGGAGTCCTGGTTTCTTTAGTGAGAGATGAAGTTTACAGACGCCAGTCAGGTCTTGAAGGTTCTTATTGCTACTGAGTTGGTCATTGCTTTGGACCTTTTTGGTAGATAGAGCTGGGGAGACCACCTCATGAATTTCTACTGATAGTCCAATTCAAATTTAGGACAATAGGATATTTGTTTCTTTGATTTTGTATTTCTCCTATGCTGAAAATTCTGGTTCTTAATGATACTAAATTAATATTTTTGTATTCTTTTTCAAAACACCAGTACTGTCTTATCACTTGGACTTCCCAGTGGTAAAATATCTGCCTGCTGATGCAGGAGACACAGGTTTGACCCTTGGGTTGGGATGATCTCCTGGAGGAGGAAATGGCAACCCATTCCAGTATTCTTGCCTGGGAAATGCCATAGGCAGAGGAGCCTGGCAAACAGTCAGACACGACTGAGCACACACATACACTATTATCACTTATATAGTATGATTACTGGAAACTATATAAGATTTCTTTGCATTTATATTTTTTTCCTTAGGTTATATCCTTTTAGGAAAATCCAGTTGGATTGTTGTGTTTGTAAATCATGTGATAAATTAGTTTCTCTTTTGTGGGTAAGCTGTCAACCAGATGCACAGGTTCATTTGTTTTGCCCCAGCCACACATTCAGATAGTATGTTCATTAGCAAACTCTCTTTTTAGGCAAACTTCAAGGATTGTCTCATTCTTAAAAAGAATCATATAAAAATCTTATGTAGTTTCAAAGCCAAATTCTAAGACGTATTAATGGAACTTTCTATCTGTCCCTGCCCCCTTCATCATGTTTTTTTTTCTTTTTTCCCTCAACCTATCAGTAGCCATTTTTCTTACCTTTTTATTTTCCATTTTGAAGAAATGAAAGGAGATACATTTATTATTCACATCCCCCCTTTTAAATAAAAAGATAAGCATTCTGTGCACAGTATTCAACACCTTGCTCTCTTGTCTTAACAGGATGTTCTGGAGACTTCTCCATAGCAGTATTACATAGAAGTTGCTTCATTTCTTTTTAGAAATGTTTAATATTTTATACTATAATATGAATAGCATTAACCATCATTGACTTAATCAGTCCTCACTACTGATGGACATGTGCTTCCAAACCTTCACAGGAACACTTTTAATATTTCACAGCCACAAACTCAAGATATATTTTGTGGCAAAAAAAATTTAACAGCTGTATAGGGAATCCATTTCTTGTGTATAAAATGAAAATTTTACCATATAATGTACTAATAAAGAAGACTGTGATCTGTGAATATATAAATAATTTCTGATTCTGATGAGTATAACAGGAATTACTGGTCGGGTCATTCCCTGTTTGAGGATGGCAAGACATTTCAGGTCAAGAAATGCCAAGATATATCTCTAAATTCATCTTGCCTTTCTGAATTTGGGGACCCTGCCGCTTTTCCAAAGGAACTTTGTGTCCAACTATCTCATCCTCATGATTCAGGCTTAGCTTCTGAAATTTTTACTCTCTATCCAGCAACAGGAGGATGCCATATTATTTTTTTTCCTGTCTTTCCAAATACATTGATCTGCATATACTTTCATCCACAGTCTAGGTCTAACTTAGAAAAGATCAGGTAAGGACTGAGTGTGATTTAATGAGACTTACTGGTGTGGATCTTAAGCACTTATTTCATTTTAATATGAAAAATGAAAGATAACTTAAATTTTTTCCTGTTAAAGTACAGCATCCTTGCACCAGCCTTTCACAGAATGAAAGCATATATATAGATATAGACATAGATATATACACACTGTGTCTTGAGTCAGATGTTTGTCATCTTATCACTGAATCTTTCAGGAGAAACAGTGCAGGTGATCGTGAGAAAGCCCTGCAGGTCATGCTCCAGGTTCTGCAGAGCTGTGACCACCCAGCCCCCGACATGTTCTGCCTCTGTGGGAGGATCTACAAGGACATCTTCTTAGATTCGGACTGCAAAGATGATGCCAGCAGAGACAGCGCCATCGAATGGTAAACTAGCCGCTTTCATCAGTAACACATGCATCTTTGCAAAGAATAGAATTGCACAAGCTCAGGGTCCAGGTCTTTTCCCTACATATGTGTATCTGCCTGTTTGCTGGCAGTAAGAAAGATGCCACACACATGGTCTGGGAATTTCCAGATTCTTTTTTCCAAAAGGAAACCATTAGAAACAGCATTTTCTGCTGGTGATACTCTTCTCACAAGTTCACGCATTTATAGGGGCAAGGAAGCTCAGCACCCTCCTTCTCAGCTCCTCCTTCTAGAATCTTGTTCCACCACCATCATGGCATTATCTTCTCAGTGAACTGTTCATTTCTTATTCATTTAATCATTCAACAAATGTTTTCTGAGGGTTTACTGCATGCCAGAAACTCTTCTAGATGATGGGGATAAACAGCAGATCTGAAGCCATACCCTCATGGACCTGGCATTGCTGGTAAGGAAAGTCAAACAAACAAATACAGTAAAATAGAATATCAACTGATGGTGAGGGCTTTGGGGAAAAGTTAATCAGGGACAAGGGAAGGGAGGGTTGGGAGTTGTCAGCAGTTTTATATAGGATGCTCAGTGAAGGTGAATAAAGTGTAGATGGTGAGGGAATGAGCCTTGCAGATAACTGTGTTCCAAAAGTGGGGTGGGGGACAGCAAGAACAAGAGCTGAGGGGGTCTCCTCAGCAAAGACCCTGAGGAGGAAGTATGTCGAGTATGTGCAAGGATGATGAAGCAGGAGCAAAGGGGAGAGTGGCAGGAAATGCAAAAGAAGAAGATAGTTTTACTCAGAGTGAGATGATACAGTGTTGGATGTTCTGAGCAGAGGAGTGACAAGATCTGAGCTGCATTTTAACCAGAGGACTCTCACGGTTATGCAAAGAATACATGTTAGGGGGTGTGTCAGCTATCAGATACTGTGTCAGCTATCATTTACAAGCATCTCCAAAACCTAGTGGCTTAACACAAGGGTTTATGATTTCTCATGATTCTGTGGGATTGCCCAGGCAGTTCCTCTGCCGATTCTAGCCCTGAAGTGCTGAACTCATCCCTAAGGTTGTAGTCATCTGGGGAGTCAGGAGGGCTGAAAGGTCCAGGATGGCCTCAGTCACATGTGACAGCTGGTGCCGGCTGTTGGTGGGACCCTCCATTCTCTAGCAGTGGTTTTAGTCCTGCCAGACCAGCTCCCGTACATGGTGGACAGCATTCTAACAGAGTGAATGTGGAACCCAGAAAGCTTCTCAAGGCTCAGGAACTCTCACAAGGTCAGTTCTGCCACATGTTCTTGATCAAAGCCAACCACACGGTCAGCCCAGATTCAAAGGGGTGGAGACACAGATTCCACCTGTGAGAGGGAAACATGACAAAGGCATGTGCTTAGTGGTTTGGCAGGGGTTGTGGTTATTAAGTAACCTACCACGTGGATGAGGGATGACACAGAGAACAGTTAGAACCTCAGAGAAGAGCTGATGGTAGCTTGAACCAGGGTAGTAATGATGAAAACAATGAGATGTCAGAACCTGGGTGTATTTGAAGATAGAGCATACAGCCTGCATCATCCATTTCCATTGCAAGAGCTCTTGGTACCGCTGTTTGGTCTCATTTCATTCTGACTGCTCCCTTTCCCCCTCCTCTTTGCTTTCCTTCTATACAGATTGGACTCTGTCCTCTCCCCTCTTCTCTTCATCTACGCTGTTCCCTGGTAATCCCAGTCACTCCCACACCTTGGACTGTAATCAGCCTCCAGCCCAGCCCCATATCCTAAGCTTTGGGCCCACAAGGTACTCTTTGCTTACCTATTCTTTCAAGCTGGTGCTGGTGTTTAAGACTCAACATGTCTAAGACTGAAGTTATTCTGTCCTCTCCATAAGGGATGGCTTCCATTGTCTTGATCTCTTACCACCATTCTTTAGCCTTCTCTGCATGTACTTTTGCTTAATGTTTGGTGACTTTCACTTACTTATCTCCCCGTACAGTCATTTCCCAATTCCGTCCCTTCTGTGAGCCTTCCCTTCCTCCCTAACCATCCTTTCCCATCAACACCACCCTCAGTTGGTGCCATTTTTTTTTACAGTATCCCAGGTAGGTTCTCTGCTTGGTGTCCGTAAAGTGTATCCTTCATAGATTAATAGCTTACTTTTCCTGAAGCTCAAAGACCCGAAATACCTCTCCACTCCCTACTAAATACAACTTCAAACTCATAGTTCACCGTTCTGGATGCTCTGCAGACTTTCTCCAACATGCCCCTTGCCCTGTTTCTCACTACTTGATATATGTCCACACAAACTGGAGTTCCTTAGGAGCTCCCCAAACTCCCATCTTTGCTCTTGCCATTTTCTGTGCCGGGGATTCCATTTCTAAATCGCTGCTGTTACAATTCTGTCCATCTTCATGCCACATCTCAAGCCTCTGTCTGCTATGAGTCCCTCTAGATAGATTTGTGTGATTTTAGGTTATTTGCCACCCATGAAAATCAGTATTTTCACTAATTGTGAAAACACTCTCTTACCTCTTTCATGGTATAGGTTCTTAGAGGGTGGGGACCTTCTTTTAGTCTTAGTTAATCCCCAGTAGTACCCAGTGCACTGCATGGTCAAGAAGAATCACTTAGGGTGTTGAAGGGAAGGGAAACAGAGGAAAATAATTGACAGGGGCAAAATAGGAAGCTGTGTTCCCACCACCATGGCCAGGAATTCAACCTGCAGGTCAGGAAATGACTGCCTGTGGCTCCCTCAAGGAAGTCATCAGAGCCCTCTCCATGCAGTTTGGAAGGTAGTGCTGTGGGTACAGGAGCACGTGAAGCTTGATCTTCTGGTCAAGGCATGCTGGCTCTGGTGAAGCCAGGGGGATCGTCTCGCTCTCAGAGATGTGGAGCGTGAGGCTCAGGGAGGCAGGGGGCCAGGCCAAGGTCATGGGGCTGGACAGACACAAACCTGGGACTGCAGTCCTAACTCTGAATTAGAGACTTGTCTGTCCCCAAACTGGGCCTATTTGATTTATGAGTAAGAAACAGAGAAATCACCCTCTCTGCCCTCTTTCCAGATAGCTTTCCATAATAAAAGAAAATGGAAAAAAAGTCACATATAGTAGGATATGGAATTTAAAATCCCCAAAACATAGCAGGAGTGGGAGGGAGAGAGGGTTCAATTTTATTAGAATTTTGTTGACTGGGGTTGAAAGAACTTTCTTGATGTCCTCAGCTCCACTTGAGGGTACTTGTATCATGCCACAAAGTTCACAGAATCAGATTTTAACTGATTTCATGACATGATCAGATTTAACTGATAAGTTCTCCTTTTCACAATGAATGTTTTGTTGGTGCTTAATCCTCCTGTTGTCACATGAGTGATAAAATCACTCCTGGTTTACAAAAAGACATTTTTGTGTCATTACTTCATTGATCAGATTCTTTTTTCCCTGATCTCGATATTCATACTTGATCATGGAAGAGAAATACATTTTTTATGTGTAGACAAATGATAAATAAGAAAATTTTAAATGGCATGGTGAACCTTTCAGTGTAAAAATGGCACTCATGGTTTAGGGTCTTGTTCTTTATCCTAATGTAAACCATCACTGCCCCCTTTCTCCCTTTATGCCAGTGCTCTTTGGGATCTAACATTTTGGCAGAACTGCTTCTTACATGAAAAAATAATTCCATTTTGTGATACAAACAAACAGACGGCCTACAGAGAAAGGGCCTATACCTGTTGAGATTTCCGTGAGCCACAGTGTGGCTCAGTGTGCAAACGGAGTATAACTTTAAAAATGATAAGTTGACATTGTGGCTCACTTTCAGGGGTATAATTATAATAGGTTTTAAATTTCTTTTGTACACTTTAATATACTTTCCTTATTTTATACAATGACCACAGCTTTTCTCTAAAAGCTATCTGATGAAGAAAGATTTTAAAACTCCCTAGTGCTATTGTGTTGCTATTATGACATTTTTAAGAAGCTGTCTGATTGGTGCATGTAGCTATCTGTAAAGATGGGTGGGGAGGGGCAAAGAGTTGAAAAACAAATTAGAACAGTAAAAATTTTCATGAGAAGATTGATATGTGCTATATTTACACTTTTTTTCTTCTATTATAATCTGATATAAAGAGAGTTTTGGTGCTTCTATAATTACAGGTATCGCAAAGGGTTTGCGCTCCAGCCATCTCTTTATTCAGGAATCAACCTTGCGGTACTGCTGATAGTTGCTGGACAACAATTTGAAACTTCCATGGAACTGAGGAAAATAGGTAAACCTGTTCATGACCGCACATGTTGATATGCTTTGACAACACAAGTCCAGCATTCAAAATTATGCTCAAATAACCAGCATTAGGGGACTTCCCTGGGCTCAGTGGTAAAGAATCTGCCTGCCAATGGAGGAAACGTGAGTTTGATATCTGGGTTGGGAAGATCCTCTGGAGAAGGAAATGACAACCCACTCAAATATTCTTGCCTGGGAAATTCCATGGACAGAGGAGCCTGGCGGGCTACAGTCCATGGAGTCACAAGAGTTAAACAGAACTTAGCAACTAAACAACAACAGAAACAACCAGCATTATATTGCAAAAGGAACAGTTATTCTCTGATAGCACACGTGAGGCTGCAGCCCAAATACAATGCCCAGTTTCTCCTCTATATAAAGGCTTACATGAAATGATAGAAACTAGGAATATTTGTCTTAACTTTATCTAAATTTCAAATTATTCAGGTGTCCGGCTGAACAGTTTGTTGGGAAGAAAAGGGAGCTTGGAGAAAATGAACAGCTACTGGGATGTAGGTCAGTTCTTCAGTGTCAGCATGTTGGCCAGTGATATGGGGAAGGCTGTCCAGGCAGCAGAGAGGTTGTTCAGACTGAAACCTCCAATCTGGTGAGTCATGCCTATGCATTTTTATCACCCATGTCAATATCCAGTCTTGTTCTGAAAAGTTAACCCAGGAGGAAAAGGTGTGAATACAAAAGACAATAACAACTGCTGTGTTTTTCCTTCTGACTTCTTCATTAAAGCAAAGTTAAGGCAGAAAGGCTCACTTGGTTTTATGTGAAGGAAGGGAAAAACAGACAGACCCTCCCCCCACATAGAATATATCCTTACATGCTATGTCTCCAAGACAAAACTCTCAGTCCCATTAGTTTTTTCAGATCATGTAGGTTCTCAAGGGCAGAGCATTCTTGGGTACCAGTCCATATTGTGCATTTGTGAGAAAGCAGATAGTAAAGCTCAAAGTACACCAAGTAAATGATTTCCATCACAAATGGAAGTGAACTAAAACACCCATCATAGATATGGTCAGGAAAATGGAGGCCCAGGAGTGCCTCTAGTTAGCTCATTATGCAGCCATTAAAATGTGCAAGAAAGAATACTTGGAGACATGGAAATGTGTTCATGGTTTATCACTGAATAAGAAAAGCCTGATGCAGCATGTATTTTTTTCTATCAGTGACATTATCAGAATCACCTGTGTTGATTAAAACAGATTGCCAGGCCTAACCCTTAGAATTTCTGGTTCAGAAGGTATAGGGTAGGGCCTGAGAATTTGCATTTAGAAATTACAAGCTGACACTGCTGGCCTGGGGGTCAGACTTTGAGAACTACTGTTGTATATGGACTCAATTTCATTAAAAACCTCTGTTTCATATGTGACTTGGAGGAGGGTCTGGGAGAGTTGGGCAATAGCTGATTTCCCAATAGACACTGAGCTCTGCTAGAAACATAGTTTTGCCATTGATTGCTATAGTCTCATAAAATCAATATATGCTCAGCAGATACTTGTATAATGAATAAATGATGAGTCATGAATTTTCCCAAAAATATTGATAGTGGTTGTCTCAGGGAGGTAGCTGATGAAAAAGTTTTGAATCTGCTTTTTAAATCTATCCTCTGATTTGTCTAAAATGCATTTGGATCACTTACATAATTAAAACATTTTTGCTTCTAATGATCCATGTTTGTCCCCTTCTGTGTCTCCTCTCAGTGGGCCAATCTGGACTCTAGGGGATAGGAATTTCAGTGGCCATACCTAGGGTTGACTGTGTTTCCTCCTCATCTAAAGGACTTAAATTTGATCCTGAAACCCTATGAACTTCTTGAAAGTTTTCTGAGGCTGAGAGAACACAGAGGTAGGCTGAGCTTGCAGCTCTCCTGGAGTGACCACTATTTGAAGCACTCTAATGTTACGATGTATTGCTGCATCTGAGGCAGACAGAGCTGACTCTCTGGAGATGAGCTCTGAGGCTTGAATACATTCCCATTACATCAGAACCTGGACTGACTTACAGTGTTCATACCTATTGTGTGTTCAAGACCACCCTGAGGTTTGTGATTTGCTCAAAGAATTCATAGAATTCAGAAAAGCTGTTATACTGTGGCAGTGGTTTATTGTAGGTATACGGATTAGAATCAGCAAAGACAAGAGGCACTTAGGGCAGAGCTCAGGGGAGACCAGGAACAGGCTTCCAGTTGTCCTCTTCCAGTGGAGTTGTATGTAGTTGTTGTTACTTAGTTGCTAAGACACCTCTGACTCTTTGCTACCCCAGGGACTATAGCCCCTCAAGCTCCTCTGTCCATGGGATTTCCCAAGCAAGAATACTGGAGTGGGTTGTCATTTCCTTCTCCAGGGGATCTTCCTGACCCAGGAGTTGTACCCACATCTCCTGCATTGGCAGGTAGATTCTTCACTGCTGAGCCACCAGGAAAGCCCAATGGAGTCATGTGGACAGTGCTTAATTCTCCCAGCAGTGATATATGACAACATGTACAAATTATTGTCGACCAGGGAAGCTCACTGAGCCTTGTTGTCCAGGGTTTTTATTAATTGTTTTTAAAAATTATTTATTTATTTTAATATTACTTTACTTTGAATATTAATTATTTGAAATTAACTTTATTTGAATATAAACTTTATTTTTTTAATGTATTGGATGCTATTCCATTTTCCAGTCACTGTTTATTACATGCTATTAAAATTTTTTTTAATATAAATTTATTTATTTTAATTGGAGGCTAATTACTTTACAATATTGTGCCGGGATCCAGCCTCAGCAGAGTCCAGGGATATCCTCAGGATGGACGATGTTGGCGAATGAAGAATGACACGGGGTGACCAAGCTTCAGTGAGCGAGGCCCATTACTTTACTTTCAGAGAGGGCTTTTACACTCTGAGTTGTACATACAGCAAGGTGAAAAATGCAGAGTCAACTCAACATTCCATCAGTATTAACTTTTATTGATATCAGGTTCTTTCCTGCAAGAGTCTTATTTTTTGTACATTATCTTCTGGCCCGGAGGCCTGTTAACATTTTATGACACCTATTTGATAAAGATTGGTCAGCCAAAACACTTACTTTCCCTTGAAATGTTTTTTCTTAAATTCCTTAGCCTGCGTCACCCTTAAAGTACAGAGTTACATGTTTATGGAGCAAAGATTCAGCAGGTTACAGCAAAGAAAGAACTTATTAACTCAAAGTCTAATGTTGCTAATGTTAAAGCTGCTGCTTGTTTTTCCTACATCCTGACTATATGCACTCCCAGGAACACAATAGATAAGGGATGTGAGAACTTGGCAGCAAGCATTGGTTCAACAATGTTGCAAGAGTCTGGATAAACCTGCCAAGTAAGCTAGAATGCTAACAGGGGGGTTGTAACACTCCCTTCATGCCCAGGAGATTTATCAACTAGATCCCTAAGTTGATTTTTTCCAGAGAAAGGTGGTCGGGGATAACCCCCTGTTAACGTCAGAAGAGTTGGTGAAAGGCATAAAATAGTAAGACAGACAGATCCTGGTTTTGGGGTAGATGCTTGAGCAGGTCCAGGGGGTCCCTCGAGTCCTGATCTGCCTTGGTCGTCGGGTCTCTCCACATGACCTTGTCATGGGTGAGATTGGCCCAGGGAGTCCTTCAAGTCCTGCATGACCTTGTCATGGGTGGGATCTCCCGTGCTGGCTCCCGACAATATTGTATTGGCTTTGCCATACATTGACATGAATCCACCATGGTACATTTATTTTTGATTGTGCTGGATCTTCACCGCTGTGTGGATTCTTCCCTAGTTGCGGTGAGTGAGGGCTACTCTCTAGTTGCAGTGCATCGGGTTCTCCTGTTGTGGAGCTCAGGCTCTAGGCTCACGGACTTCAGTAGTTGTGGTTCCTGCACTCTAGCACACAGGCTCAGTAGTTGTGAAGCATGGGCTTAGTTGCTCCTCGGCATGTGGGATCTTCCCACACCAGGAATCAAACCTGTGTCTCAGTTTTGATCCTATGTAAAGAATCTGCATTGGCAAGCATGCAAATTCTTTACCACTGAGCCACCAGGGATGTCCCAGGGTTTTTATTGAGGATCAGTTATGTAGGCATGAAGCATGCAGGTAGCTGACCTGAGTCCCCAGCCTCTCTAGAGATCACACTGATACAATATGGCCCAAGGCCTCCACCATGAATCATAATTTTAGTGTAGACTAGCTGGCCTGGCACAAGGCCTAAGGTGGACAAAGACTTTTATCAGGCAAGATATCCCAAGGGCTTAGAACTGATGCTTCAGAAGCCAAAGGCCAGACCTTTCTCTGGAATATGTAGTTTGGAAACCCAGGCCTGCCAAGTTAATCCTTTACAACACCATACCTTCCCAGGATAGCTCCAGACTTTATCCTCAAAGGGCAAAATAATGCTCTGATACTATCAGT
>SJYA01003361.1:1306065-1326727 GCA_006410615.1 Neotragus moschatus | reverse complement strand
GTAGCCACCTTGTCTCAACCCCATTCCCTACCAGAGAGGAGACCACCACTGCCTGGCAGCTATGTTTAAAAAGTTCAATTTGCCTAAAGATAGTAAAGATGTGGTGAGACTGAAGACCTCATAAATTAAAGATCTACCAGGTCAGATTTGATTTTTTTTTTAAAGAGACCTTGAGTTTAATATTAGTGATGGCCAGAGGTCAAAGAGGAAATAGGAAGGAAACTGGCCTGGCTATAGAAGAGAAACATGAGGGATCCTTTCAGATGGAAATCTTTTCTATCTTGACTGTGTCAATGTCAATATTCTAATTGTGATACTGTTCTAGAATTTTGCATGATGTTACGATTGGTATAAACCAGGCCAAGGATACATGGGATCTCTCTGTATTGTTTCTTACAACTATATATAAATCTATAATTGTCTTGTTAGAAAAGAAAAAGACACTGAGTTTGAAAATTTGTCATTTTGCAGTTCCTTTGAACTTCAAACCACTTGCTCTTGTTAATTAAGATAGCAAATGTTTGCCAGTCTTTATGCTTTGAACAAGATGTACCAAAATTGAGGTCTAGCCCAATGTTAGTAAAAAGGCATGTTCTATGATTTTGTTGGACAAGCTTATTTTGCTCCATTTGGGTTTCTTGTAATTAAATATGTGGCTGCCAAATGATTAAGAAGTACCTGCTATGCAATATGAATTTAAGAAATAAAGCTTTGGTGAAACTTCTTTTAAAGGGAGAAGGATTGAATACTGCTTCCTTGGAAATCTAATTTATTGGTACTTGTGGTCTTTCCAGGTACCTGCGGTCATTAGTTCAGAACTTGTTGTTAATTCAGCGTTTCAAGAAACCCATTACTGAACATTCACCCAGACAAGAACGGCTGAACTTCTGGCTAGATATAATTTTTGAAGCAACAAACGAAGTCACTAATGGACTCAGATTTCCAGTAAGAAATGCTAAATCTTGAAGATAAAATAAAAAAGAAAGTGGGATTGGTACTGTCAAATTATTGAAAACTCTGAAAGGAAGAAAACTTTAGAATAATTGAAAATGTTAAGAGATTCATCAATCTTATGCAAAGTCAGCCAGTGAGAGATCAACTCACTAGAAAAGATTGGCTATATCCTTTAAAACAGTGGTTCTCAACTAGGAGTGACTTTTATCCCCAGAGGGCATTTGGCAATGTCTAGAGACAGTTTGGTTGTCATGGCTGTGGGGAAGGTTTTTGCTACTGGCAGCTAGTGGGGTGGAGGCCACAGATGCCACTAAACCTCCCACTAAGAGGAGACAGCTTCCTGCCCCCAACACACCATTACCCAGCCCCAAATGTCCATAGTGTTGTGAGGGAGAAACGATTCTGCAACAATGCAACACTGATAGTAAAATTTTGAAGTTTTACTGCTCCTCTCCTCCTCTCCCTCAGCACAATAAAATGTAACTCATGAACTGTCACTTCATCCTGCATCCTCTTACATTTTTTGCAGACTTGGGTACCTACCTGTGGATCTTCCAGTTTACTTCCTCATTTCTCTCAAAAACTGTAGCCTTCCTTGTTCTTCTCTGTGACCTCCGCAGGCAAGCTGTTCTTGGCCACTCTAGCTAATAAACAAGTGTGTCCCCCACCCCACCATCACTCTTCCTTATTTTCTATATGTTCCCTTATTGCATATCCACCAATAGGTACTCAGAGAGGGTCTGTGGAGTCCAGAGCTCCCCACTTGCTCACTGGGCAGGGGGAGCTCTGTGACATGTTCCCATGCATCACAAGAATCTGTTCTGTTCTTTTAGGTTCTGGTGATAGAACCAACCAAAGTCTACCAGCCTTCTTATGTCTCCATAAACAGTGAAGCTGAGGAGAGGACCGTTTCTCTGTGGCATGTCTCACCCACAGAAATGGTAAGAGAACAATCATGAACAGCTCTCTGTTTATTCTGTATCATTTAGTTAAAAATTCAGTTTTTATGTAGGAGAGTTAACTATATTGTAGTACTTGAAAGAACAGGCACCTGTGCTTAACTTCTGAGTAACAGAAGTATATGAGAGAGTGTAATCACAGTTGGAAAAAGGAAGCAAGGTATTTATATATGTGTGTGTGTCTGTGTAATTGTTTGTATTATATGGTACCTATATGTGTATATGTGTGTATACATATGAATGAATGCAAGCTTGTTGATAAAAAAGTTAAAACATGGATAAGGAATAAAGTAAAAATCCCTTCAGATCCCCTACACCTGTTCTGTATTCCCACCAGTGATGATTTGATGGATGTCCATGTATACTTTTCTCTAAGCTCAGTTATATATGTATACTGTGTGTGTACATATATACGTTATATACATAATACACATACAGTCAGCATGAGAAGCATTTTCATTAAAGTGAGATTATATGGTGAAATTTGTTACTTTGCAGCTTACCCTTTTTAAGTGATGCGTACACCATGGAAAGTTTTCATATGGCACACAGTGATCCACCTGATTTTTTTTAGATGTAAAATCCCCTATATTCCCATGTCACAGTGGTACGTTTCTGAGTATTCATGAGCCATAGTTTATTTTACCACTTTGCTGCTAATGCGCACTTAGGTTTCAATTTTGCATTCTAGCCTATTGTAAATACGCTGGTGCACATCCTGGTGGTTACATCCTACCATGCACATGTAGATTTTTCAGGAGCAAAGAGTCCCAGAATTGGACCTGCTGGATTCAAGAGTACATATTTTTAAAATTCAATAGCTACTCTCCAGCTTGTACCATTCCAGTTCATACTCAACATCAGCAATGCAGGAGAAAAAACATTTACATTGCCCCTTAAAGATATTACACAAATAAATGCAGGCCTCATGTTTTCTTTCATGATGTATATTTTCATCTCTATGTGTCTAAAGTACTTCATCACAGTTTTTCTTTAATAAAATATTTTGTAGTAATAAGTAGCACCATTGGTAAGTTCATTAGATAGATCTGTTTTCTGTCTTTTTTTCCATAGAGTAGGGGGAGAGTTCTGCCTTCAACTTGGCAAAGAAGGATTCCCTCTGGCCCCAGAAATAAGAGTGTGAGAAATTATGTCTTAATAGTTTTTAAAAAATCTGTATCTTTAAAAATAAAATAGAACATCAGAGAATAAGAAGAGTTTCAACTAGAAACTCTTTATCAGAAATAGTCATGATACAACAACTTTCCATTGTTCAGTGGGTATAAAATGTTGTTAGTTAAGCTAGACAAATAAGTCACAGAGAGCTGCCATACAGCACAGTGGCTATAATTAACAGTATGGGGTTGTACACTTCCAAATTTGTAAATACCATGTTGTGTGGTCTTACCACACACATACACACAGATAAAAACACCCCAAAGCCCTACTCATGTTCCCTCCTCCAGGTTCCACTGCCAGGAAACCCCCTCTCCTTGCTGTTGGGATTCTTGTACTAGATACCAACCTTCCTTATATTCTTTGTGTCATTGATGCCACTGTGATACAGGAGAATTTTAAAAATTCTGATTTGTAATCTCACTATTACATTGATAGAAGTAACAAAACACCTCATATTTTTATTTTTATTTTATTTTATTTTATTTTTAATTTTAATTTTTATTTTTTTTCATCTCAGGTGTACATGAGTTCCCAANTCCTCCCCAGGGCGTGGCTGCAGGTGCCTGTGAAACCGCTGTGCTGCTCCCCAGCTGGGCTGCTAAGTCGCCTTTGGAGACCCTTTCAGGAAACATCTCCTTGAGGTGCCCCACCTGTTCCCTCCAGAAAGAGCTAACAGGCCTCTAAACTCGCTGCGCCTCAGTTTATTCGGGTAAGTGCCTCCCGACTCCCAGCCCTTTTACCATTTTTGTCGCTGCACGCAGTGTCCTGGGTGGGGTATGTGTGCCAAGTGTTGAGCCTCAGGTTCAAAGAGTCCCTGCATCTTTTTCCCACTCTGTGTCCCTAGATGCAAGCCAGTTCCTACACAGGGCAGCTAACTGAAGAAATGGCAGTTGCGCTGCTGCCAGAAGGCCGCGGGCTGATTAAGCAGTGGTGCGTGTGCGCAGCATGTGTTCTGGGGATGTGAAGATCTTTCTCACAGCCTGCTCAGCACATTGGTCCTCGTGGCTGACTCCTCCTCGTCCACCCTGCGGCCAGCCCTGGCCCTTCCCAGGTGCGGCTGAGCTACCTGGAGCCTCTGCGCTTCACCCGCCCACTCCCGCCCCTGCTGCCACCATCCCGGGGGAGGCTGGCCTATCCCCAGGGAGGCTGGGACCCAGGCTGGCAGAACTCATCTCTGACCTGTGGCGAGCACCCCAGGAGGTGGTTTGAGAAGGGGCTGCAGACACTCACTTCTGCTGGTCCTTCATGGTCTCAATGATGCTCCTCAGCTCCCGGACCTGCGTCCTCAGCTCCTCCATGGCTGCCTGGCTGCTGGCCACAGGCTCCATCTTTGGTTTGCCTTCCGTGCCGAACAGAGATGGGGAGTTGGCTCTGTGTCCAACTGTTCCCAAAGAGGATGACAGAGGGGAGGATGCTGCCGAGGACAGAGGAGCCGGCCCGCCACCGCCTGCAGCCATGGCCCCCGGCTTCGGTGGCAGGGACGCTTTGTTGTCGGACACCTGCAGTGAGGCAGGACAGACAGGGTTCAGGCCAGGGAGGCATGTGGGGCACTGCCCTGCCCTGTTTTCTACGACGCTCTGTCTATATCACCTGCCCCAAAGCCCTCCATACGTTCCACCCATTCATTCCTTCCTCTGCGTGCCCTCAAGGGCCTTCTTGATGCAGGCAACCCCTTGTTGTTGTTCAGTTGCTCTGACTCTTTGCGACCCCATGGACTGCAGCATGCCAGGCCCCTCTGTCTTCCACGGCCGCCTGGAGTTTGCTCAGATTCATGTTCACTGAGTCAGTGATACCACCTGACCATCTCAATCTCTGCTGCCCCCTTCTCCTTTTGCCTTCGTCCCTTTATGTATTTTAAATTTGACCACCTTTCAGAACAGGTAGTTCCTAATTGATTTAATGTACTTGTCCAGAGGCCCATGGACCTGCTAGGCTCTTCAGACCCTGAAGTGAGTAGAACATTTTCCTGACCTTCAAGGGGCTGAGAACCCAGTGAGATGCAGACAGACAGACAGACCAACCAACACACTGCAAATGACAGGGGAGTGCACAGGCAGGAAGGGAAGCACCCAGGAGAGACCCAGTGTCCTGGAGGGAGGGTACCAGGATGCGGAGGAGGACCAGGAGGTGGTCAGAAGGGGGGTGGTTCTAGAGGGGGCAGTTCAGTTCAGTTGAGTCACTCAGTCGTGTCCAAATCTTTGCGACCCCATGTACTGCAGCACGCCAGGCCTCCCTGTCCATCACCAAATCCTGGAGCCTACTCAAACTCCTGTCCATCACGTCAGTGATGCCATCCAACCATCCCATCCTCTGTTGTCCCCTTCTTCTCCCACCTTCAATCTTTCCCAGCATCAGGGTATTTTCCAATGATTCAGTTCTTTGCATCAGGTGGCCAAAGTATTGGAGTTTCAGCATCAGTCCTTCCAACGAATAGTCAGGACTGATTTCCTTTAGGATGGACTGGTTGACCTACTTGCAGTCCAAGGGACTCTCAAGAGTCTTCTCCAACACCACAGTTCAAAAGCATCAATTCTTTGGCACTCAGCTTTCTTTATAGTCCAACTCTCACATCCACACATGACTACATACATGACCACACACATCATGTATGGGTGTGAGAGGGGGCAGTGTGTGAAACAAAGGCCCAGAGACCGAAGAGTGAACCGCAGTCAGGGGAAGCTAGAATGTCAGGGGGCAAGAGAGTTGAGGTGTGCCCTCAGGGACAGTTAAGGCTAGGGAGGCACAGGGGGCTTATGGAAAGGGATAAAAGATCGGCTGCCGAGCAAAGGTCACTGTGGCTGCAGAAAGGCCGAAGGGCTGGCAGGTCTGGAGATCTAGACACTTTCTGGGAACTCTCATATAGTGCAAGCTGGACACAGTGAAGGTTTGCCTTAGGCAGGGGCCAGGAGTCTAGAGAGAGGACAGTTTACAGAGATGTGGCAATGGCAGGTTCATTCAAACAAGAGATGCAGCCCTGCCCTCCCGGAGCAGACACCCCACAGTCACGAGGATGTGGTGGTCCTAGACAGGCCACAGGAGGTGAGATGAAGTACAGACCGAGGGTCGCAGGTGGGGATGCGGAAGGAGGCACTAAGGCTGACCCTTTCATGGGAGGGGGAACAGGCTGAAGGCCCAAACAACAATCTCAGTTTCAGATACACTGAATTTTAGGAGCCTGATGGACAGCCGAAGGGGAAGTCCAATGGGCAGAGTCAGTGACTGCAAAAGTGAATTGGGGCAGAGAAATCACCAGATGAAGTACAAGCCATGGGGGTGGACGACAGAATGGGAAAAGGCCCACTGATGGAGCCTACAGGTGCCCGGGATTGAAGAGGTGCAGAGAGAGGGGAGGACTCTTGGGGGCTGAGATGGAGAAGTGAGAGAGGGGATGGAGCCAGACCAGAAGAGGGCCCCCGGAGGAGCTTCCAGAGGTGCCAGAGCAAAACTGAGGGGAGCTGATTGGTGGAGCCAAGGGAGAGTGAATTCTGGTCAAGGCAGGTTGGCAGCTGAAGGGGAGGTGAGGGGCATGGCCTGCAGATTTAGAGCTCCTTTTCCAAACACTTGGCTGAGAAAGGAAGATATGAGAAAGAGAGTTCTTGGAGAAGCCTCAGGAGGAGACAGGATCAAGAAAGGGCTGGATTTGCTTTCAAAGACAGGGGAGACCCTGAGCTGGAAGGTTTCTTGAGGGTAAGAGCCCAGAGTGAAGATGGAGGAGACAGACAGGGAAGTCTGATTGGAGAGGTGTCCTGAGGGGGCCAGGAGGGCGCAAGGAAAATGAGAGACATGGGTGGGAGGGAAGAGGGGCGGGCCGCAGGCCTCTGGAGGTGAGATCATAGCGGGGGAAGGGGGAGGGATTAGACAGGATGGCGGGAGGTGAGGGAGTCGAGGCTGCTGCCGATGCTGGGCAACACAGCCGGGACTCCCTCCAGCAGCCTGCGCCCAGGGCTGGAGCCAAGATGGGGCTGGGCTGGCATGGTGAGGAGGCTGAGCCTGGACTCAGGCTGTGCTGCAGGGAGAAACTGGGCAGAGTCAGCCAGAAGCAGATGGGCCATCATTCCCAGCCTTTCTGCTCGCCTTTTCTCTGCCAAGTTACCATTGAGAAAATCGTTTTCTGCTGCCAGAGAGAATGCGCCACCATCCTGTGCTGATTGTTAGTAGGAGTCAGAGTAAGAGGGGCGAGGGGCTGACATTTACAGAGCACTAATTATATGCCAGACATTGGCTGGACAACTGAAATGAGGGTCAGCTGGCACACAGGCTTTATGGAGCAGGAAACTGAGGCTTAGGGATGTGGTTGAGAAATTCCCCATGTCTCAGAGCTCATGAGTGGCAGCACTGAGCTTCACTACCCTCCCCTGATATCAGCTGGACCCTCAGGCTTGGTAATGTGACCAGGGCTGCCTGTGCCCGAGTCTCAGGGTCCTCTCTCCTGGCCCGATTTTCTTTGCTTCTTTTCTACTCCCAAGTTCATACTTTCCCTCATTTCCCACCCTGCATTCTCACTTATGTCCCTCAAACCACCCATGTCCTCACAGTGACTTCCAGACATTTCTTGGATCGATGCTTCTCTTTGCATTTCCTACGTGACTCACCCTCCAAAATCACTTCAGCTAACACGTGTTTGTTATAAGCCCTCACAGAGTACAGGCCACCAAATGTCCTGATCAGTTAGTTCAAGAGGAATTTCTAGAAGCAATAAATAAGACATGACAACTCCAGGAAAGAGAAATGGAACAGAACAGTGAAACTCAGAAATGTGAAGAGCCAATGCCCACCAGTAGATGTCGCTACAGAGACACTCTAGGGATGTGGGAGAGAGTGCAACTCTAGGCATTCCCAGTCACCAGAATAAACGGATCTAAATCCAATTTCTGCAAATGGAATCCTTTTATAAAGGCAGACTGCTTCAGTTTTGTGAATATTACAATCGATCTGCTTTATAGGATCATATTTTTGCTGACTATATCAGCTTTTTAAGAAAATCTATACATGTAAATCTGTAAATCTGAGAAGGAAAATTTCACATCACCTTTGATTTCTTTGTGTTAATTCCTGCTGTGAGTGCCTTAAAAATGACTTCTGCTTTCTGTTTTTAGACAGAAAGCAGTTGCTAATGTTTACAGAAAATAACTTCAATTGACTGGCTTCTCTCAGCATGAGAACATGGCATTTTAAAATCATACTTCACAATAACAGGATAAACGGAACTTGTTTAGGATAACCTTTAGAAGCCACACACAGTTGCTAAACAGTGTGTTGTTTCTCATAAGCCAATAATAAAAGAGCTATACCATCCCTGAGCATGCAGTGAAATTAAAATGTTTTTAGACTATAAATTTATCCTAATAAATGAATCCAAATAAGCTTTTCTGTAAGAAATCCCATTAGTTATTCATATTTATGAACTGCCAATTGTAATTTGTGACACCACCAGTTTTGAACATAAAAGTCACAATCTGTAGGCAGAGGGCACAGTATTTAACATATTTCATGTAATCTCTGTAAAACTGTTTTGGTTGTTGTGATGGTGATAGTGTGTGAGGAAATGTGCGTGTGTGCATGTGTGTGTGTGCATGTGTGTGTGGTTGCCGGTATGAAAAGGGGATCAAGCCATAAGAGAAAACATGGGATTCTGCTCAGTTTTGGAGACTGTAACATTCCTTAGGGATTTTGATGACCAAAGTCATCACTGTCACCAAAAAATGACAAAAAATTTGTGTTGTGTGTTGTAATGGACCGAATGTGTCTTCCCAAAATTCCTATGTGAAAACCCTAACTCCCCTTGGGATGGTATTGGGACATGGGATATCTGGAAGGTGATTAGGACATGAAGGTGGAGCTCTCATGAGTGGGTTGTTGCCCTTCTAAAAGGGACCCCAAAGAGCTCTCTCACCCTTTCTTCCATATGAAGATACAAAGTGTAATCAGTCTGCAATCTTGAAGAGATCTCTCAGCAGAACCTAACCATGCCAGCATCCTGACCTCAGGCAGCCAGCCTCCAGAAATGGGAGAGACCGATTTCTGTTGTTTCTATGTCACCCAATCTGTGGCACTTTGTTTCAGCAGTTCCACATGACTAAGACATCTGTTTCTCTTTGTTTGGTTTATAATGCATCATCAGAGCAGACACGAAAAGGCAGGGGTCCCGTGCTGTCAGGATACCCTCGCCACGGCTGGCCACTCACTTGGGATATGGTAACAGTCTTTGACGTTTTCTTGGATGCGTCCACTCCTCTGTGTGCAAGCGAAATGTGTTCTTCTTTATCTTCTTCAGGACTTGGGGAGTCAAAGATGTCAGGGCTTGAAAGGGAAGACTGGATAAAGCCAAAAGAAATGCTTTTGTCAGAGTTACACCTTAGCTGACATAGCTTTTGTTAACATAATGCAGTACGCTTTTCAAAGCACTTGACACTGATATTTTGTTTGTCTCTTCATTATAATGCCAGGCAGAAAGTGTGCTATTATCTGTGTGCTACAGAGAGCGGCAGAACTGGGACCAAGATGATTTCCTTGACCAGGGATCTTTCTTTCTATGGGATCTTTCCACTGATGCCTGTTGGTCATTTCATCTGTGCAAGCATCCATCTATCCATCTATCTTTTCCAGCTCCCTCCATCCCTCAGAGACCCTCTCTTTTCCGTTAACATTTGCTACCATGTGCCAAGCACTAAGCTTGGTACTGAACTGGACAGTGACATGCCAGACACAGTCCCTGCTCTCACAGGGTGGACAGTCCAGTGGGGAAGGACATTCAGGTTGAGAGGAAGCTGCCTCCAACCCGCCTCTCCTCCCTTCCCTCCTGATCCTTCCTCAGAACCACCGAATCTGCTGCATAGTGAAGTGCCTAAAAGGACTTGTCCGAGGGGAAACCATCTCTGGGAGTAAGGGATCAGTAGCCCTGCAGTCCAGTGAGCAGTGTTATCTGCGGCCCCAGAGAACCGCCCTGCCTGCCAGTACACCACGCTCAGGTCTAATCTGCTACCTGCTGCTAAAACGCTGCCCTCAGGGCCATGGACGATCATTATCCATTCTGGATTCCATCTCTGCTAAGGTGTATTTACAGAATGGCAGCATCTCTTGGTGAAATACGGGGAAACACTCCTACCCTTTCTGCCTTGCTGTGAAGATTGAAAAAGCTGGATGAATAAAAACCAATTCACTGGAATCACCTCGTCAAAGAAGATGACTATGTTAGAATTTCCTTATTTTAGGACAAAGCAAAGAAAAAGGAGTTCCTGCAGCAAGGAGGAATCTTCCAGAAATGTTGCTGGCTGAGCTCCTATTCAGCCTTGCCTCTGCGCCTTCTACCTCTGCAGCGGGAAAAATAGCCATGTTCAGGGTCACCGTGTGGCTCCATTATAGAAAAATCAGACCTACAAATACTATTCAGTTTCTTCTGTTTCCTCTACTTACTACGCATTACATTGAGGGAATGTTTAAACAATGTTTTAAATGAAAAAAAAAAAAAAAAAAAGAAAAGGTCTTGTTTGTTAATCTTCAGTTAATCTGAGAATCCAATTACCTACATCCCCCGCCCCACCAACCAAGCTTTCTTTTACTATAAGCTTAACTACCTTACGACTTCCCTGGTGGCTCAGACGGTAAAGCGTCTGCCTACAATGCGAGAGACCCGGGTTCCATCCCCAGGTCGGGAAGATCCCCTGGAGAAGGGAATGGCAATCCACTCCAGTACTCTTGCCTGTAGAATCCCATGGACTCCTCTGTCCATGGGGTCCCAAAGAGTCAGACACGACTGAGCCATTTCACTTCACTTAACTACCTTATAATGCCTCTTATTTTCAGATTTTATTCAAAAAGCCAGTTTCCTCCTATGATTCATGAGCTGTCAATCAGTGTTAGCTCTTTGAATTCAATAAAAAGCTCACACTAGGTTGAGAGGCCCCAGGCTACAGAGACATGACTAATCTATTTCCTCCATCATTCCCTCCAGTTGCCTTTTAGGAATATGTTCATACCCAGTAGTCCCATTTTGCTATGAAAAACCTAATGGGAAGGTGCTAATGGAAAGAAGGGTAAACAGGAATGGACAGGAATGAAGGGAAAGAGCACAGCAATTGTACCTCTTTAAAGCACAAATGCACCCTGCTGCTTTAAGTCCACAAATAAAATTGTTTCATATAATATGTCAAAGTTCGAGCCATTATTTCATAAGCTTTCTGCAGACAGGGACCATATTTATCTCATTCCCAGTCACAGCCTTGGTACCTGGAGCAGAGCTGAGCCCACAGCAGATAGCCATCAATATTTGTGAAATGAGTGAATGAACAAACGTGTTATCTAAAGGCAGGGTGAAGATGACATGCCTTTACCCAGTCTCTCCCAAATGTATCCGAACCCCCAGACACAGGCTGTAGGGACCAAGAGTGTGGTGCGGGGAGGAGGGGGGGGGTGGAAACGCAAACTTCTCTGTATTTAATTCTGTTCTGATACCTCAGGGTCCTCTAGATCTTGAAAAGTTGAGAGGAATTTGGACAGAAAACAAAACTGATGAAGGATGCATAGAGAATATATCAGAGGTGGAATGAAATATTTAAATACAGAGATACTAAGAAGCAATTAAATAGTCTCTGTGTTGAAGTGTTTGAGGAGGGTGTGGAAAGCTGAGAGGGAAGGAAGGTGGTGTTGACACAGTGCTCTCTGTAATAGTGAAAAATAAGCCACGTTTTCGAGCCTGTCTTCCCCAAAGATGGCACTACACAGTTAGATATGCTTCCTATAATGAGGAAAAACAGGACCACTCAATCCACACTTCCAGACTCGGTGGATATGAGGGATGAGGTTCAAAGGAAGTGGCATTCTTTTTCTTCTAAATGACCACTCCTTAGGTGGGATCATTACAAAGTGTCCGAGAAACCTGAAAAAGGTTAATTCTTTGGTATCTGGGTGAAGGCTTTAGTCCGACAATCCCAGCAAGGACGAGGCAACTCAATATACAGAGACAGACAGAGCCACACACATACATACACACTTATGCTGCTTGCAGAAGCATTACGATTTTTTCTACAGTGACCTTCACTTCAGTGTTTAGGATGAATGGAAACATACATGTCCAGTGATACTGCACTGGCTAGATAAACACCCCCGTATTCCCAGGCTAGAGCGCGGGGGGCAGCCACATTCACTGTGGCGTGATGGGAGGGCGTGAATGATGGGGAGAAAGTGCGCAGCGGAAGGGGAGAGCAGCTTCCAAAGCCATGTATGCTGTGCGGGCCTATTTGGAAGAAATGCAAGATACACAGCAGGAGGTGAACAGGTCTCAGCTCTTGGGAACAAGACTACAGGGAACTTACTTTTTTCTTCACCCCTTTTGTGCTTCAAATGTGGTACAATAAATGCATTACAGGTTTTGAATAAAAAACAAAGTTATTCAAAACGACCCAAACGAAAACTTCTTTGGGTTATCTGGAGTGTTCTGACTGTTCTCTCCTGCATGATCAGGTGCCTGGTACGTTTGAAATCCATCTCCTAAAGGTCTATGTGGGGTTTCGTGCAGGGGTGCCGAGGACAGAGCTTTGCAAGAAAAATGCTGGGCCACTGCCAAGCACTGGAGAGCAGCTTACCCTTTCTTCCCCCCAAAAGTTCTCTTTTGTTCATAGACCAAAACAGCCTCATTCTCCTTTCCCATCAGAAAACATGACATTTTTGCCCCTTACTGATTTTACTTCAGGTTCAAACAAAAATCCATGGACAGACAGAGGAGGAGAGTGGCATGAGGGAGTCCCCACCTCACTGGCAGATGCACAAGAGAACTAAAAGAAGGAAGCACTGCCTGACTCCAGAAGACTCTCCAAAGTGAGGAGACACTTACGGACGTCAGAGACTGGGATGGAGGTCGCCTCCCCGTGGCTTTCGGTCTGCTTGTGGTTGGGTGACTGAGTTTCTCAGTAGATGATACCACCGAGTCAAAACCTTCTAGGTCTAAAACAAAAGGACAACAGATTTTTAAAAGTGCATTAGTAGGAGTAAGGGAAGGTTCTTATAACATGCTGCGAGCATGTCTTTTCCTTAATAATCATCCTTTATGTCTGGTTTATACTTCATCATTTATGAAGGTTGTTTTACATCCTTTGGTCACCTCATCAGTGTGATTCAAATTGAATGAAAGAATCATTTCCACCTTGCTTTAACAAGCTAACATGGAGGAAAGAGAGCCATGATTTTTCTCCCCCTCTTTGATAGCTATATTCATAAATCTTCAAAAGCTACAGAAAGAGAAATAAAGGAGGACTCCTCTTTCTTCCACAAAGCCAAGTCCATTTTGGTTGATACAACATTCATGTAGTCACAATACAAGAAGAACTTTTCACAAGGTACCACATCCCTGGGCAAGTGAACGCGGGTCATTGATTCCAGAAGACAAGCGACGGCAACCTTGTCCTCTGGCTGGACCATCACCCTACTGTTAAGACTCTTTACTGCCTGGAAACAGACAGCAAGCTTCTGTTCCCTCAGATGACTCACAGAGCCCCATACCAGTCTGTTTCCAGAAGCATCGTTCGGTGGAGACAATATCATCTTCAGTCACCAGTCTGCTCACTCAACCTCTCCATGATGACTGAGCAACGACTCTGTGCCCCACACAGAGCTGGACACCAAGGTAAACCCAGTGAGCATGGTAGAAATGAGACTGTCCTCGGGGCACCCCCATCTCGAGGACCGATGTCTCAGATGAACGGCACATCATTCAGTCAGATCATCACTGCCTTTACTTTGTCACCTCCTTCAACCTGATCAGGCGAAAGGGGTGGCCTGGTTCTACAGAGTTCTGGAGATTTATAAACCAAGTGTAGATCTGTGTGTGATGGACAAAGGGATGGCTGGCAGAAAGGGACCAACCTTGAGACTCACTGCTGCTCGTGAGTGGGACCACGCCCCCTCTTCCTGACCGGGAGACCATGCTTCATTGGCCGTGCCTGACACTGCCTTCCCACGCCCCCTGCACTGGGAGCATAGAGTCTTAACCGCTGGATCGCCAGGGAAGTCCCTTCCTGTTCCTTCCTGCAGCAGTAGCCTTCAGTCCTTCTCCTGCCATCACACACATGACTAGTACACTCTTTTATGAACCATGAGGGAGATGCTCTTAGAGATCTTCAGGACAGCAGGGCAGACAAACAGAAAGAGCTTGGGTGACTGATCACCTCAAGGTGATCGACAACCACTCGACAACCCTGGAATGACAGTGTCCTGACTTCTCACCATGTGAAATAAACTCCCCCTCCCCTTTCCTCAGCTAATTTTAGTCAGATATTCTTTCTTTGTAACTAAAAGCATCTTAAACTGCCACAACTGCAAATATGCTGGCTCGGGACAGAAAAGATAAAAATGATGTGTGTTTTTTTCCCCTCCTTATTTGGGGGAGTGCTCCTTTGTTGAGGGGTACCATAAGCAATCTGGCCGTGTGACAGCTTTATTCTATTAATGAACAGGCAGGTGCTGTCTGCAAACTACTTCCTTGAGTAGAATATGCAAAATCAAGCACAACTCACTGGTCAGGACAAACCATTACATTACTCCTGGGATTAGATGACATGACTTTATTCCAGCACCTGGTGAATGAATAATTACTCTACATGAACTCATCTTATCAGGGCAAAGCAACTGTAACCAAAGGCTAACTCTGCAGAGACAGCACCAGGAAAGCATCAGCGGTGCTCTGAGGCCAATGATGAGCTGATCAGCACCCAGGGCCACAGAGAGGCTTCTGAAAAGGGCCCCCACTCACCAGCCAGTTCTGTGGAGATCGGGGTGGGTCCCTCTAGAGCCTGTTGACTGGCCTGACCCTCTCAGGGGCCTTACCTTTAAGAGAATCTTACTTTCCTAAAAGATTCTCCTTCAGTCCCCACCCCAGGACTCACTTCTACCAGCTCCACGTTGTCTGAAATTGAAATTCCCAATTACACACTTGGATTGGTGCCAAAAGCCATCATCTGACACTAATATCTGAATTACTTTAAAAAAATTGTTTTCTCCAATTATAAATGGAATATGTGCACAGTGTATAATTTTTCAAAGCCATAAAATGAGAACAACAAAACAAAGTAAACTATAACCTTACCATGCTGAGACAACACTATTAGTATTTTGGTAGCTTTCCCTTCAGGCTTTTTTCTATAAATAGACTGCCTAGTTCAAATTACATGTAGTAATGCATTCTGCTTATTTCACTAAACATTATATTCCATGTGTCTACTTTGATTGTTGTAGAATCTTCCATTGCACTGCAGTTCACGATTTACTGAATCACTTCCTTACCAATGGGTAATTAGTTTTCAAATCATTTCCTTTCTCCCTGTTGTTGTTTATTAAGGAGGAGTGCTGCACAAACATCTTTGCATACGCTCTACATCCGGTGAATTTAGCAGGTTCTCCGGGCAGCTCTTCAGCTGGGCCCTAGAGGAAGGGATTAAGGCCCAGGGCAGGGAGGTCTGCTGGCAGAAGGGTGGAGGTGGGGTGTGGAGGGCACAAGGCACTTTCAGGGCACAGAGAGCCTGGGGGGGAAGGGGAAGCAAATGCTGAGCAGAGCCAGGAGGGAAGGAGGCGAAGGAGAGGGTCCCAAAGGCTGTAGTAAACGAGCCAGCACTGAGGGCCTTGGCCGGGCGCTGCCAGGACCTGAGAGCCACCACCTAGACCATGGCTCCATCCTGGACACTGAAGCCAGCTCAGGAGGCAACACTAGAGCAGGCTGAAGCCGTGAAAGAACAATCAAAGGCCTGCTGACTCTGGTTCTCCACCTTGGCTGCGGAGAAGAGCCACCTGGACAATTAAAAATAAAAAGACTCCTGCCTGGCTCCCGCCGTGGGACTGACTGGGTTAGTCTGGGGCTTCAGTCTAGGCCAGGTGGGCTCCTCGTCTCCCCAGGTTTATTAGGATGTTAGTAGCAGAGGCGCGGGGCAGGGTAGGGGGTGAGTCAGGACTTGAGCAAGCGGAGGAGAGTGCACTGAGCCAAGGGCCACCAGGGGGTGGCAGAGGTTCCAGGGTCCAGTGAGGCGTCGGAAGTCAGGCTCCTCACAGGGTGGGCCCCCTGCTGACCTGGTGGGTGGGCAACAGAGGTAACCAAAGTGGCGCAGGGGTGACAAGTCAGAAATGTGGCAGCTGGGATGAGAGAGAGGCACTTGAGCCCAGCATGCAGAGTGAGGCAGGAGAGGGGACAAGGGGAGGTGGTGGGGCGGCCTCGAGCGCCCCCTTACAACAGACCCAGAACATCCCCTGGTGTGCAGGCCAGGCAGCACCCAGGAATTTTCTGTTGGACTCCATCTATGCTCCCGACCCACCCTCCCGAGCCCGCTGAAAGAATGAAGGCCCCGGGGGAGTTGAGAGTTTGACACCGTGTGAGACAGTGGTCTGTCCTAAACCACACTTTCCAAATGACTCAGAGGGCTGGTCTGTGCAGCACATGACTGTGAGCCCCAGGACGGCAGGGACCCGTCTTCGTGCTCTCACACTCAGCACCTTCCTGGGGCAGGCACATTGGCCGTCTGGTGAATGAAGGAACACACGAGCAAGCCCACGGCTGAACCGACTCTCTCAAGAAAGAACTCTGATTACAGGCATGCAGCTTATAGAGTGGGGGCTGCTGGTGGGCTGCAAGGAGCAGCTTGGTTGGGGAGGCTGTGGTGGGCAGCCTTTGGTGCCAGGGCTGCAGAGACAGCCCAGCCGGCCCATCCATGCTGTTTCACTGGCTGAGGTTTGCACTAAAAAAGCCCCACACAAGCTGAAGCCTGGCTACTCAGCGAGCAGCCTCAGTCAGCATCCCCACGACAGATGGCCCAGAAGAGCATCTCGTTTCTGTCACTCCACAATACAAGCAGGGCCGAGGCCTGCAGGGGAGCTGCACTCTTAACCTCCTCACACAGACTCAGCTATGTGGAACTTTCTACAGTTGGAGCTCGTAAAAAGCACTTTGGGGAAATAAGAAACAAAACCGAAGTGCCAGAAAGAAGAAGATGCACCAAAGATGAGGTCACTTGTTGAAAAGAGAACCTCAGACCTTGAACTTCAACTCACTTCTGCTTTCGGACCGTGGAGGGGCAGCTCTTCAGCAGGGTAACAGAAAGTTTCAGTGGCACAGAGCGTGCTCTCATGGCTGTGGCCGGGGCAGCTGAGATTAAGGCAGAATTTCCATGACTAACCCATTGTGGTGTGAAGAAAATGTCCCAATTTTCATGGTGGTTTTGAAATGAATCAGGCTGAAACCTGATATGAGCTTTCTCAGCCTGGCTAGGAATTTTTCCTTTTAATAAAAAATGGTTTTAATGCCCATAAGCCAATCCAAAACTCTGGAACTGGCAAATGTGGGGTATTTTTTTTTTAAGTTAGTTTCATAAGGATGAGAGGCCCTGAGCTTTTCTGATACTTGGAAGACGAACCCTCTGCACACATACGGGGATAATTCATGCTGGACATGGAGTCGGCTTGGAAATGCCTTTGGACTCTTCACAGCACAAGGAGTTGCCCATTTTCCATAAGTTTCAGTCACACCCTATTTAGTTCAATTAGAATATGTGGGCTCATTTTCCATTGATGGGAGGGATGGTACCAGTGATCACAGGCGACCTGAAACACACCCACTGAAAACATGGAGGAGAGTCAACAGCCTGAGGTGGGCCAGTGGCACCAAAGGAAATGTTTGTGAGCTCCTACGTGGCTCTGTTTATTTACTGTAGTTCGCTGCTCTGGACTCGAGAACGAGTCCTGGAGTAGAAGTTTCCTACATCTGAAGCTCAGAGATGTTGCTCCCTCCCAACATCTCTGGAAACCACACCATCCCTGCATGTCCTGTCAAGGACCATTAAAGCTGCAGGAACTTCTTGCATGGAACCACGGAAATGAATTTCTCACTCCAAGTCCTGTATCATCCCACAAGCTGCTGCCAGAGGGAGATGTGTAAAGTGAAGATCTGAGTATGCCCCTTTGCTGCTTCAAGTCCTTCCTGAGTGCCAACGAGATCCTGGTGCCTTCACGTGGCCGATGCACCTTTGTCCATCAGGTGACCTCCTCTCCTCTCCTCCCTTCCCCTGGGGCCATCAAGGCTTGGCTTGGCAACTAAGATCTCTTCCAAGAATCCAGACTGTACTCTAAACTGACCTGAGTACTCCCTAGAGACTCATCACTCCAATGTCAATGTTCAGCACCCTGAACTAACAGTCTCTGTTGGCCTATCTCCCTCCCTCACCAGCCAAGGAAGAAGCCATGGCTTCTACCTCTGTTTTTCCCAGGCCTAGCACCATACCTGGCTTGCAGTGAGTGTTCAATAAATGATTATTGAATAAATGAGCAAACAACCTTTCTGGGCTTTGGTTTTCCCACCAGAAAAAAAAAAAGGAGACAGTTATCTGAGCTATCGGCTCTGCATGGTTATTCTTTAATAAATGAGAGATTCTGTGAAAACCCTTTCAGATCACGCAGGTAGAATTTTGTTTTCAGACGCCAATGATGGAGCTGTGGGATCTGGGAGCGGAGATTTAAGAGCAAGGCTAGATCTTTGAAAAAAAGAAAACCAAGCCACAACCAAGAGTTTTCTTTTTTCAAGATTTAAGATGAGAAAACTCTAAACCCACAGGGCCGCAGGTATATTCCCTACAAGGAAGAAACATCTCAAGGTAGTCTGGTCAGGAGGAAATCTCACCCTGCGTGGAAATCCTTTGACTCATGTGAAAAATCTGTGCAGACTGCAAAGATAGGCCTGTTATGAGGGGTCAGTGAACACTTGCATCAGCTGAGTCATCAACTGAAAAATTCTCATTTAAGCAATGATTAGATTCTGGGGGAAAATAAGCCCTCCAAAATGTGTATGGATATAGCAGATTCACTGTTTTGTTTTCATTTATCAACCAGGGTGAAGTTTTCAAGATACAGGTGGCTAGGAGTAAACAAACGTGAGCTACCGGTCAGCCACCCTACTACTCCATCCTTCATGAGAGTGTGCTCATCCAGCCCTCCCCAAAACCCATGCCAAGCAGGCTACTCTATTCCATAAACGAGACAGGGAGGTCACAGGTGAGACAACATTATCAAGGTCACAGTCAGAAAGTGGCAGGGTGCACCCTTAGATTCATGCTGGTGACATTCTTTCCATTACAGAGCACTGGACAGACAGCAGTGTTCCTATTGGACCTTCCTTCTCATCCAACTGATAGTGAATTCTGAGAATTGTTCCTCCATCAAGAGCAAGATGCCAGGAAATGTAATTTGTGTGTGTGTAGAAATGACTCTGTACTCTGAAAAGAAGCTGCCTTTGTTCTATTCTATTTAAATGTGCTCTTAAAAGGACTGAAAAGGGGGCTGACTTCTTTAAAGAAATCTCTGGCAAGAAATATAAGGTGTGAGGCAAGTTAAGAGAGAATGTTGGTCTATTCAGTGCGGAATAACTTTTATATGGAAACTTGTAGCTCAAGAATAAAAGAGGGAGATAAAGTTTGCTTACTCATTCACTTAAACATTTGTTAAGTAACTACTGTGTGTCAGACACAGGGAAAGTTCTGAGAAGAAAAGGACAATCACTTTATATCAGTACTATCCATTAAAACTTGCTTGGATGATGGAAACTGGCTATATCTGCACTATCCATTATGTTACCACTAGCCCCTTGTGGCTGCCTGAGCACAAAGAACATGGCTAAGTGCCATGATTTAAATTAAATTTAAATAGCCACATGGGGCTAGCAACAATGAAGATCCTACATCGTGCTATTTCTTCCCTAAGTGAGACTTGTGACCCAGGCTCTGGGCTAGGCATAGGGGTGGGGTGGGGGGCAGCGTGCAGCGATGAGCAAAACAGCCATGCACCCCACCCCATGGAGCTTGGAGCCTCTGGAGAGAGACAGGATTGTACAGACATAATTACAAACTCTGCTCACTAATACGAGAGACAGGTATAAGATGAAATTAGCAGTGACAGTCTGGTGACCTAATTGAGATCAGCAGAAGGGATCTGGGAAGGGGGGAGGGTACATCTTCCTGAAGTCTAGCACAGAGTAGAGCTTCACACGCACCCATAGCCAGCAACGTGGGGGAGGGGGATATAACGCTTCACTTTTGCATTCTGTTAAAAATTGCTCACTACAGGCCCAAATTTGTTATTGAAAATGATTTAGTAAATAATGTATCTATTAGAAATTGAAGTTACGTTAGTATTTGCCAGAAAGTAAACTGGTGCAACCTTTCTGTAATGTTGTTTGGCAATATATTTCACAAAATGTAAATGTGTACACCCTCAGATATTCTGCTTCTAGAAATTAACCCATAGCAATGTTTCTGTACATGTAGAATGACATATTCATGAGGCCAGGGGCATTCAGACTATTTACCAGTATACCTCCTAAAATAATTTTTAAAAAACTATGTACTCCCTCACACAGGTTAAGTTGACATCTAAATTTTCCACAAATTTTAGTCATATAATTTCTATTATAATATAGAAATATTAATATAGAAATAATAGATATATATTAATTATTATATTATTTCTATATTAATATAGAAATATAATATATTATATAATATAATCTCTATATTATAAACATTGATATCTTAAAATATAACTATTGCTCT
>SJYA01003361.1:1286079-1305600 GCA_006410615.1 Neotragus moschatus | reverse complement strand
CAACCACCATCATCCATTTAAAAAATCATGAATACATTTATCTTTAATGGTTGAAAATTCTGCATCATTCCTTTCCCTTTTTGAATTCACATATCCATCATACTTCCACTGTTGAAATTTATTCTGATGCAGTATGTTTTATGCTTTTGTTAATTTTATCCATTGTTAAATTTTCATCTCTTCCTGCCATATGAACATATATATAAACTGAAAATAACTTTTTCATTTCCTGAAATCATAATGCTCTAGGTATAAAAATGACTTTTTTCTGGATTGACCTATCATTATTACTATGAAAATGATCAAAACATACGAATACACATTTTGATAAGGAATTTAATAGCATAACAAGTAGAATTTTATTTGGCATCTCCCTCAATCAGTTCCTGTGTATTTATATTCAGCTTGATATTGATTCTATTCCTGTTTTCCACTATATAGATATAAGTGCCAAGAAACTCTGTTAACACAAAAATAAGTAGACAGGAACGGAAAGAATTTTGTTATCACAATGTCACTTAATTCTTTGAAGTCCTTCCAAGTTACATACCAAAAATCAGACAGTGGGCTAACATCAAGAACTATTTTTAACTGTCTATCAATGAACAACTCAGTGGGTACCTCCTTCAATTTGGATGGAAGCAAAAGGATTAGAAACCAACTGGCTTGTAAATGGGTGTTTTTTTTTTTTTTTTTTGGTCCAGTCAACAGAGTCTTTTAATTTCTCAAGTCTAACACCAATCTCAGAATTATCTCTGAGTTTCCACCAGGGATTTTTGTACCCCTGGAGTGGGCAAGAGATTGGCTATGCCACACGAGGTGAGAGAGGGCAAATGAGAAAGGGGAGTGAGAAAGGAAAATCAGCGCGACATCAGGACTCTCAGGAAATGAGTTTGAAGAAGAGAGTACATGAGAAGCCAAGGTGCTATCTGTGGCCTGGAGATCGCTATGGTCCCCCAAGGTTCATGTCATCCTATTTGCAGATCACTGTCCTAAGGTGATCTTTGCAACACTGCCCCTAATGAACAGGTTACAGTGGAATCACGCAATGGAACATCATGTAGCCTTTAAAAATATAAGATTGATCTCTCTGACTTATGTGGAAAGATGTCAAACACACATTATTCAGTACAAAAGAACAAGTAAGGACTAGAACTGTATTGCAAAACTATAACATTTTAAAAACTTCCATCCAATCACAGGAAGACTTCTAAAAGTGTGTACAAGTTAACAGTGATTATCTCAGGGAAGAGGCTGAGATTCTAGGGGAATTTCCCCAACTTCCTGTATTCTTTCATTTTTTTAACTGAGCACCTTCTCCCCCTTTGTAGTTGGGGGGTGGAAAGAAGCTGTTTAATATAAAATGACAACTGAGCAAATCACATATGAAAAGATCTCTGATACAGTAATCAAAATTTCAGCTGATTTATGTGTTCAAGAACTTCCCTAATTTCTGACAACAGGAGTCATGGTAAGAATGAAGGGTGCTGTTTGGTTCTGTCTCACTGAACCACAGCTATATCAACTACCACTCTGAAAGAACCTGTTTTGTTTCAGCCATGTCACATCATTAGCTCTAAATTCTACAACAACCCTCTGAGGCAGGTGGGCATTAGTAACTAACCCTGTCATACAGAAGAGGAAAAAGGAGCTCAGAGTCTCTTAACCCAGATTGCAGAGCTAGGAATTCAAATCCAAGTGCACTTATCTGAAAACCCACGGTCTATGTAACACACCACCACTCTCCTCAGTGGTTCTGTGGGATTATCTTGCCTCCATATAAGGGTTTGCTCTGGCTACTCAAACTTATTTTGGATGACAAACATTCTACCTTTTACATTTTTCTGTAAGAATTTGGGTGAAAAAAATTATAATGAGTATTTTAAAGGTGAATTAATTTTTAAACTTCATAAAAAGTTCTGCCTAAACTGTTATGCCTTTAATTCTTAATGATTTAAATTTCCAGATGGCCAGCAAATCTCTTATAAGCAAAAATCTTTAGGCCAAAGAAAACCCTGGATGAGAACTCAGAAAGGAGCAAATTATCAATTCTGGGTTAAAGGAACTAACAGAATTAGAGGAAGTAAGGCAAAGAGACAAATGAAAGGACAAGCTATTCAATCTTATAGAGGATTCAGCGGTTACCAGCAGAGCAGTTTTCTCAACATCCAGAAAACTCAGCTAAAATAAACAGATCGAGTCAGAAAAATAAGACTACAGGGCTGAACTGGGCTCCTTGGATCACTTCCTCTAAGTCCCTGGTTTAAGGATAAAAAAACAAGCTCCTAAGAGGCTGACACCCTGCTGATGGCTCACTTCAGTGGGATGAGCCGCAGGCAGGCAGAGGGTGCATGTTCTTTGAACAGGGCATTTCTTCCTCAACAGTGGTTGGAGAAAGAGGAGTGGAGGGCAGTCAAAATAGCAAATTCTAATGCACATGTGAAAGAGTATCTCAGTGTCCAGAATATGTACTCCAAAGCACATCAAGTGCCAAAATGATGCTGAGAGCAAAACTCACGGAGGAAGTTCCTCCTGGCCGAAGCCCTTGTTCTACTGTGCTGGGCAGAGCTGCTAGAGGATTGGCAGGCCCCCACAGTCCGGTCGCGGGCAAAGGGAGAGGAAAGAGATACTAAGTATTTTAAATGCCCTTACAATTCTGACATTCCACGAGTGATTTTTTTTAAACAATAGGCAATTATATCTCTCTAAAAAGTTAAGCTAATTGTTCTTTTCTGGGTGCTGAGTTTTTACCCCAGCTTCAATACCTGCCTCTGTCTGGGGCCTTTCATTTGCCCCCACCTGTTCCCTCCTCCTACACTGCATCTCTGCAGACCTGTGCGAGACCAGTAGTTTTCCAAGGTCACTCCCAAGAACTGGTATGCATTCATAACAACAAAGTTATCGCCAAAGCACATGTCAAGTGCCAAGAAAAACAAGGTCAATGTGGTGAGTCTCCCAGTAAGCCAAGTATGTTCAATTTTTAAATTGGAGATTATCTCTTATCAGATGATAGCATTTGTTTTTTAAAATGTGCTTCATTAGACAAATAAAAATTAGTAGTCCTTCAAATTAAAAGGCTTTAGAGGCGGGAACTGAGGTAAATGAGTCTGTGAAATTCCAAAGATTATAAACCACCTTGAGAGAAAGGGCTCAGGCCTGGAGAGGTGGAGAGTGCCACGATAGGTCATTTGGAAGCTAAATAAAGATCTTCTGACTTGAAACTAGGGCTCTCTGTTCACTGACACCTCACCCTTAGCTTGTCACCACCAGATCCAATTCCCTTCAAATGGGCCCCCCAAGCTTACTCCACAAGAGCGCATCGCTTTTGTCACTGAATGAACCAAAAGCAGTGGGAGGCAGAGTACGCTGAGGTTTCCAGCCCACGCCTTCCCAAGAGTCCATGACTAGAAGGAGTTAGGTAACCCAGCTTTCCTCCTTCATAAAGGGTGGTTTGTCCAGAATTCTTTTAGTATGACAAAGGGGTACTTGAGCACGGTTTTCTGGCAAGTTGTGTATCCTTCTGGATATTTACAAGTCAAACGTAAGCCAGACAGGGCTCTGCCAGTCCATGAATCCACAGCCAGTGGGTGGAAGGGCCATCACAGGCCAAGGAAAGGCCATGTGCAATCTGAGCGTGACTGTCACTCGCTCCCTTCTTACCTGCACATTCAGTCATAGCTCAGAGGCCTCGGTGGGCACACTGTGTAGGTAACAAAGGTTACTGTATATGTCTCTTTGCTGTGATATAGACTACTTCGAACCTACGAGGTATCCCCTTGCATTTATATTCTTAAAGCTGAAAATGGTCCCAGCATGTAGTGAAAGCAGAGGTGGGGAAGCAGCCGGGCTGAACGAAGAATGCCAGGGCCCTGTCCAGAGAGGGAGGGGAGGGCATAACGCCCCGGCACACAGGTGGACTTTTGGGGCTGGCTACCAGTCCACACAGCCAGCGGACATTGTGACCGGCTTCCAGCCAAGACCCATCCAAAGGATGCTTGCTGCATGCCCAAATGGTCCCCCCTCTCATCTCCCCAGTCACTCACTCTTCCTTGGGGCAGGCTGATGGCTGTGAGGGGCTCGGGCAGGAGGGTACTGTTCGCTCTGATTTAGAATAATTCACACTCCCAAAGACCTTGCTCCTGGGAGGTTATGCACCGTTTATCATCGTCACCCCCACTTGGCTTTGTTTAACCTCCACCTGTGTCTCCAGAGCACTCATGAATCTTTTCCTACTAGCACTGTGAATGTTTACTGCTTTCATGCTTACTGGATGTCACAAGGTCAAGGTAGTCTATGGCACCCATCAAAGTGCAAACCTAGCAATGCGACAGACTGCCAAAGGCCAGGGCTGCCCTGTGAGGGGGCCAAGCTGGCGGAGGTGAGCACCTCAGTTTTGGTCTGGACTGATGTTTCTAATGGTGAAGATCTGGCAGTGGAACATTCGGGATCAGAGTCATAGAAGTGCTGAGAAGGACAAGGCCTGCCATCAGCCTGTCTAAGATTGGCTGTGAGTCCTAAGAATCTTAGATGAGAGGTCGGGAACCAGGGGAAGAGGTAATGCAGGGGGTACCCAGACAAAGATCCTTTTATGAGCCAAGGCTAAGTCCAGAAGCATGGTGTGGAAACCAAACCTGGTCAGGGACTGACTAGGTTCAAGACACATCAATTAGAAGTTCAATCTATTTCCCTTCCTTGGTATAAAGTGTTCGATCCTAAGTACAATCTCTTTTGCTTTTGTCATCACACTTGCTTCTCAAATTATCCTGATATGACTTGAGGTTTAATCCTCACTGGCGTCCCCAGATAGGAGCAGAGCTCCGCACATGCAGACCCCACAGCCTCATGTGCAGAGCTCACGGTGACCCAGCAGAAGTCACATCTTCCTTTCCTCTGTACGGGTCATGCTGGCCACTGTCCTGATCCCAAAGGTCACGTCTGAAGGTCACTGGTAAAGGGACACTGCCTGTCAGAGTGAGCTGGGGCTCTCGAATAAGCTTAGAGATGTGGCCTGCTCACACACAAGTTCAGCCAGGAGACCTTCTGGAACACTCCAAATGTCACTTACGCGGTTCTCTAAGGCAGGTAGGATACAGTATATGTTGTCCTATTAAACCCGAGAAATTGCTCAATGACCTGAAATGCTGCAAGACCCAGTAACTGGACTGGTAGCTCCAAAAGGGGAAATTAAAAATATGAAGGGGGGAAAAAAAGAACAGAAAAATCAATAGCCCAAAGCTTGGGAACCTAACTCTTCTCCTAAGATCTGTCCAAGAAACCCAAAGAAATGGTTTTTTATGGTAAAAGGCAGAAATTTCAAGTAAGTTAAAATTTTCATCACTTGTTTACAGAGACTTGGGGTCACATTGACAAAAACTTTGTGTTACTGGTCACTATTAAACTGCTTTAAACTATATATAGTCTTCAGCTTTACCACACAAATTTCTAACTTAGCATTGATTAAATTTCATGTTTGTTGTCCTTTTATTTAATGTCCATTTAAACACTGGGTATTAAGTCTTTGGAGAATAACTAGTCTCAAATATAACACTGTTTGTGTATGAAAATTAAATGCAAATTATATTATTTTTTTATAGGGCAAGGAGAAAGAGGATGAGTGTCTTCTCAAAGGTCATGGCAACTTCCTTGGTCCATGTTTAGGTGAATAACTTAAATATATTTAATTTTTGGTATCTAAACGCACCAGCTGCCAAAAGCTCTGAAACCATTTTCACACACATTTTATAAAGAATCCCAGGAAGCAAGATGAGCTATTCCAGGACCATAAGGCTGCACTCAACTGAGGGGACACTGTCCTTGGCCCAGCTGTTCCCAACTCACCCCCTGGCTTTCTCCACTGTGGTGCCACTGACACTGGCACCAGATTGGTCTTTGCTGTGGGGGCTGCTCTGTGCATTGCAGAACGTTTAACAGCATCCCTGGTCTCTACCCACTAGATGCCAGTAGCATCCCCACTCCCACCATGTTGTAACAAGCAAAAATATCTCCAGACATTGCCAAATGTCCCCTGGGGAGAATGGCTGAGAACTGCTGATCTAGACCAACTTTGTACACAGGAAAATCTGGGCTCTATGGGTCAGGGGGAACTAGGTTCAAATCCAAATCTGCTATTTACCAGCCAGTTAACCTTTCCCAAGTCACTTGACTTTCTTTAGTCCCTGTCCCTTCCTTGTAAAACAAGACATTACACTTCCCTCACAGAGTTGATGATGATGAAGAATATATAAAATATACCAAGTGTCTAGTAGGTACCCAGTGACTATTAACTCCTTTTCTCCTCTCCTTTGCTCACTCCCTTTGCTATGAGTTCACCACTATAACCTCAGGATGACAGCAGAAGGAGATGAAGAGAGTGAGCATACGCTCTTCATTGCCCTGGAGGAATGATTCTAATACTAGGATGTTATACATACAGCTATTTTACTTGGAAGAAACTATCACAAATTGTACCTCAAAGAAGAATCAAAAAGATTATAAAGGCATGTTCTACTATAAAAGATTCCAAGAAAGCACTCCTAGGCTTTCCAAACACTTTGTGATGAGTCTATCACATACCTGTATTTGTGCCAATGCCCGAGTGGGCCCCAATTTAAGAAAAATATGGGTCCACTGAAAAAATACAGGGGAAATCAGCTTCCTTAAGGGAACAGGGGATGGCGTCCATGTAAAGAGACCAAAGTGGGAAAAGTATGATGAGATTTGAATAGAATGGAAATCAAGAGTCAAAACAAAGAAGTCAAGCAACTGAAGAGGAATGAGAAAGGCTTTTTTTAAAGTCAATTAATTGCAACTAGATGGCTTAGTTCCCAGGCTGCTTCACACCTGGAGGCCCGTTGCTATGTGCTTTAGTGGGAAAGGAACAGAAAATCTCCATAGCATTGAAGTATAACAAGAAATCCCACCATGCCATGGGAACTATAATATACTGCATAATAAAAGTAAATGTTATGGCACTTGACTTCACGGCCTATAATCTCCCATTCAATCAGAACAGAGATTCTTCCATCAGCAAGAGAAAACTGGGCAATTTAATTTTCCTTTCTATTCATATGCAGGCCTGTTTGGAGCTCATCCATGTATGCCTATTATGTTACTTGAAATATGGCCACATAGTTTGATACAAACAATATCTCAAACTGACATCAACAAGTCAGCTTTGGACCAACTGATTTCATTCCCAATTATCTTGGGCAGACAGATGCTGGTAGCTGCCCACACAAGATCTGAAAAAGCCATCTTCTCTAATTTAATATTGTAATAATTTTAAATTATAGCTTTATTAAGAGGAAACATAGATTTATTTATAGCTACCAACGATGATTTCTAATGGGTTTTAAGGCTGTATTCTGTGATTTCACTGTGGCCCACACTTGGACAGCTTCAATTGTCTGAATCACTAACAAAACATTCTGGTACAGAAAATTTCCTTCTTGATTCAAAGCAATGAACAGATGCTACAAAAGCAGATATACAAAAGCAGCCCAGAAGAGAGCCAGCCCCTTGGCAATGTCCTAATCTCGACAGACCCACCTGCAAAGAGCGTTTCTGGATTTGGACCTAAGACACTGCTTAAAATCGTCTCCTCCACTGGCCCTGGTGATGCTGTAAGAGCCCACTTTCCCCTTAGGTGTGGGCTTTGCACCAGGTTTAGTCCTCAGTTCTAGATCCTTCTTTGTCTTTTCTCATGGTAAGGATTTTACTTATTTTCCTGACTATCACTTTTAAGCAAACAACATGAAAAATTAGCATCTCTGCCTTTCAGCAGCTCATCAAGTGATTTTACATAATTCTGGAAGACAAGGTGAAGAAGCTGAGAGAGACAGTAGGAGTCTTTACAGAGAAAGCACGTTGAAGCTCAGAGAGTTGGTGTAAATGGAAGCAGCACAATCAACAGCATTCAAACCCAGGTCCACAGGTGCCAAGCCTGCCTTCTCATCTCCTGGAAGGTTCTAATCTCCACTGCAATCCCTGCCCACCTCTCTGGCCTCAGCCTCCACCTTCAATCCACACGGAGCACTGATGTGGGATGTCTGGACACATCTCAATATCAACATGCTTAAATTCATCATGTTTATCCCAAACCAGTTTCTCCTCTGGATATGTTTATTTCAATCCAAGTCAGTCCCCCGCCTCAGTTAGTCCCCTAACCCTAAAAAACCTCAGAGCTAACAAATCAGTCTCTCCTCCTCCCCACTCCCAAATCTGATCTGCTCACAAGGACCAATGATCATTCTCTCTCGTTGCTGCTCCACAACTATCCCCCTTCTTTCCAACCCTCCTGTGAGCCTCTGGCTCTCTCTCACTACCTCTCAGGTGAACTATCAACAAACCTGACTCCCTGACACCCATCTACCCTTCATCTGATGGGTTCCACAAAGCTCCACCAGTTATTATCTCAAGTTTTAGACTTGATCATGTCACAACCATCCATGGCTCTCACTGCCTATAGAAAAAATGACAAATCCATCCCTTCCAAATTCAGAGCAGCCCTGACTTCCATTTCTGGGTCAGCACTTTGCTCTGCACCAGGCTGACCGATGCCCGGGATCAGCACTCCCCATGTGACTTTTCTGCCTGCCTCTGCCTTGACCGAAGCAAATTTAACTTCCAGATCCAGGTCAGTCTGTCCCACTTTGCAGAGCCTGCCCTGACATCCTGGACACCACGGAGCAGCCCCAGCTCTGATCAGTAATACTTTCTACCACTCAGTTAGCATAGTCAGTGTGACACTTCCCATTTGCTGTCTTGAGGGCCACAACAGACCCAAAGCCCCTGGAAAGTGGGGCCTGTGTACAAGGGCCCTGGCATCTATTGAAACCTTGCACTTGAAGAGTAGGTACTCAAGTATTTAGTGGTTGTCAACAAGGCTCCCAATCATTATTTCTGGCAATGCAAATAATGTATACATTAAATTATTAGCTTGAGGAATTCATCTTCTGGGATTAATGTCTTCTTGGAAAAATAAGAGTGAACCAAACGGCAGCATCTCTTTCTGGGCTCCCTGATCCATACACACTATGAAAAGCTTGCATAGGCAAAGCCCCCTCCATCAACGCCCCAGTATTTCCGAACTAGATCATCAGACTGAAAATCCTAGGATTCTTATTTTTGCGACACCACCTTAGCCATCTCCAGACCCAAAGGAAACAAGGCTTAAGGGCCAATGCCCTTCACAGCAGGGCACAGCCCTGTGCATCCTGGATGTGGGTAACACCTCCTTTCCTGGGGGCGCCCCATGGGACCCTCACTGCCACTTTGCCAATGGGCCAGCCGGCCTTAGCATAGGGCCCAAATGCTGAACCATAGCAGTGAAACCAGGACTTAAGCACACTCATTCTGATGATTCCTTCTTGTTCACAGCCAATGGCTGCTCTGCTCTTTTCTGCCCTTTAACCAGGTCCAAAGCTGCAGCAGGTCAGCGTTGCTATTATTGTTGCATCAGCCCAAGCTGTGAGAAGCTCCTGGTCACACTTCCTGACTGGGCTTCTCAAAGGCTATGAGAGGATGTAAAAGAGTTTCTGAAACCAGGGCAAGTACTTGGGGTGTTTATGGTCTCAACAACATATCGTACTCCCAGGCTGTCATAAGACCGGACCAGACTGCAGGTCAGCAGTTGCAAAGATGCAACTCGATTAGCAGGTTCAGAATAAAACAGCACCTCCAAAAAAAGTAACCCCAGGTGATGAGACTGCTCATGATAGGTGCCCCAGTACCTCTTACAAGGCCTGCTGTCAGCCGTTTGTTTCTAAATTGAGCAGCCGATGCAAATCATGCTAGAACCTTCCACTTCAAATCAACCCCTGATAGTGGTTGCCACAGCTTAGGGAAGGGAAACGGGGTGGGAGGTGTACTTAGTATTAATAGTCATAAAAAGGCCGCACGAGAGATCCTAGCAGTGATAGAAATGTTCTGCTTCTTGACTCTGGTGGTGGATATACAAACCTACACATGTGACCTAAGTGCAGAGAACTAAACACACATGAGCACGGCTACAACTGAAGAGCCCAGTGGGCTGTGTCAATGCCAATATCCTGCTGTGACTGTGCACTCTAGTTTCATAAGATGTTACCACTGGAAGACACTGGGCAAAGGGTATGTGGATCTCTTCATTGTTTCTTACAATTGTGTGTGAACCTCTATTTCAAAAGAAAAATTTCACTTATAAAAGGCTAATTCCAAAATGTATACTTCTGGCCATGATGGATACAAATACAGATGTAAAGATGAAAGAAATGTAGTCCCTGAACCCAGACTTCTTCAAAGGGCTATCACCCAAACAGCATGCACTTGACCACACTCCACCCACGCACACCCCCCCAAAGCCCTTGGACTTGTTTACCCACAGGCTCCAGGTACCTTCCCATTTGCCACATGGTAGGAGCTTGACCTTGGGAAAACTCACGTTTCGAACTAAGTGGCAATTACTCTACCAAAGCTCATTTTTAACTCAAAGTCAAAACACTTAGTGCTGTGTCCATAGTGAATTCTGCCACATGGCATGTCTACCCATTTACCTTTTTCCACTAAATACATAAATCGCTGGAAAATATGAATATAAATGCTAATGTCCACTTCTCCAAAAGGTTTATCCATCATTTCTTTTCATTAGACCTCGCAAGGAATTTCTCCTATGGCTGGGGAGAGTAAAAATCCTGGGCATTCTGCTTTAATGTGGAAACCATCCTCACGTCCCTTCCTTAGAAAACTGCAACATCAAAACTGACCGAGGGCTGTTAGCTTCGCATTTAAATGGTTGTGTTAGTTGACATCAGGCCGCTGGAAGGGGCAAACCACGCTCTGCAGTTCCTTTCAAGTTTTGCAAAGAGATCGAAGAATGCTCTCCTTACTCACCAATGTCATTGCTGCGGTCTGAGAGGTCCTTGTCCAGCATGCCAGGTATCGAGCTGCCCACCAAGTCGATCTTGGCACCGTCACCCCTACATTAAAGACATAAGTCTTTTAATAATCATTTCATCAGCTTTCTTGCACACAATTTAAGGGGTAGGCTGTGCCTGGGGTGGGTCGCACTGTTTCCTGTGAGGAGGCCAATGGGAGCCAACAAGCTGTCCAACCACGTGGGCCTTGGTGCAAACCAGCCGATATACTGAAAGCCCTCCTCTCCTGCACACATTTTCAAAGACGGCTATTTTAATAACGAGCGTTCAGCAAGGCACCTTCCGCCACAAATCCTCCTGCTGGCCCACAGGGTACGACGCAGGGCCTGCTCCCGCCCTATGGCCAAATAAGCACCAGCAAACGATAACCGGGAGCTTCCCTTTTAAGGAGACAGGAATTTAGCCAGTGCTGCTTGTCAAAGGTCGGCTACTTTTAACCTTGAGAAAAAGAGTTTCTGGCCTGGAGCTGAGGCATCAGCCAGGCTGTTGACAGGCACAAGGTGTCAAGTTGAGATCTGGCAGCCTGACGGCTGGCGCTGGGGTGGGGGCCCGTAAAATGAGACAGCTGTTGGGTGGGTGCCCCCAGGCCCGCTGGGACACAAGAGACTTCCCTCTGTGTGTGGGCTAGGAGCAGCCCGTTGGGAGGATGGGGACAGGCCTCCAAGATGATGAGAGAAACAGGCCACTCATGCACAGGCAGAAGATTCCTCCAAGTCCCCCCAAAATGGGCAGTTCTGGGGACCCTTTCAGGGAGATGAGCCACAAACTAGATTATCCAAGGTCTGTGATGGCAAGTGAAACAGGCAGATCTTTGCTCTTAAAGCAAGAGACTTTTGTCACAGCCCCTGTGGTCACCATGTAGCCAAACTACACAAGTAACAGGTTCACTCCAGGAGCATTTGTCAAATAACCACCACACTGATGGCTATTGAGTAATGAGAGATACTTGGTATTGAGAGGGCCAAGCCAGGTGGCACCCACTCTGGGCGGGTATTTCATGGTCTAAATGGGGGAAAGAGACAGAGAGCCCCAAGCACACATGGCATAGGCTGAGTAAGATACAGGGGCATCTCAGTCTTCGGGGAATCAAGAACTGGGTCAGGACAGATACCTGCGGGCAGGCCATAGGCACACAGAGAAGGTGGCCTTATAGTTGGGCCTTGGAGGAAAAGGGAGAAAGGACACGACAGAGCAAGGGCCCAAGGCATCTGGAAGGGAGGCATCTGGCCAGGGAGTCTCAGGGCTGAAGTCTGAAGTCCCTAGACTGAGAGCAGTGAAAGGACAAAGGTTGGCAAAGGTCAGTTGGCAAAGGTCAAGGGTGCTGGGCTGAGTCCCATGGGGTTTGGTGTATCCTGGAGGCAATGGGGACAGAAGAAAGCTGAAGCTGGTGACCCATGAACCTGGAGGTAAGAGGCAGACTTCTGGGCTCCTCACTCAAGAAGAGGTGATGGGGGTGGCATTCAGTGAGACACGCAAATCCTTGTGACAGCAGAGAAGGCCCAGGAGAAAGAGGTCAGCTTCCCTCAGCTTCCAGATGAAAAAGGCTGACTCTCAACCTCAAGTACCCTTGGCAGAAGATGAGTAGATGTGAGAACTCCATGGGACCAGGGCTAGGCTAGATGGCTTGGTCCCCACCAAGAGGAAAGACAACTTGAGGACTGTGTGAGAGCAGCAGGAGACTGCCTCGCCTCAACCCTCAAGGTTGTGGGATCCCTGGGCCGAGTTTCCATAGGTAACCCCCACTCCCATCCCCTGGCTACTGAAGCCCAGGTCCCACAAGCACACTCGCCTGGACAGATGCTGAGCCAACTGGAGTGGCAGGATTGAGGACTTTTGTTTCAAAACACTTTACTGGCAGGACTCCTGTATCCGCTAATTTGAATGTGACCTTCTGAATGAAATGCTTTAGAAATGCATTTCTTACTCTTAGTAAGACAGCACTTTCATTTTTAAAAATTCTTGAGGGTTCTTAATCTTGTTACTTGGTAGCTGTGGAGTTGGAATGATTTGGGGCTGTCATCTTCCCGATTCCCGGACTATACTCAAGTCGTGCTCACAGCCAGCCAACTCTGTCCTTTGGGAACACACCAAGGACTAAAACTTAGGAGAACACATGTTCTGTCTGGGGAGAGACGTCACTCAGGCAAGGAAGGTCCAGTTAATTCCACTAGCCTTTTTTCCTTTTGGCCAAAGGGGAAGATGATTGGAGGTGACACTGCAGAGACCATCAGGGCAGAGGTGGGGGTGTTGGAGGTGCAGGTGGGGGGAGGAACTTTGCACATCAGTGAACCACATGTATCTCAGAACTCAGCTGTTTCTGAACACGTGGCTTATTTATGCACTTGGGGAACTGTGAATCTTGTAGCTACCATTTCCCTCTTTGGTTTGACACATGGAAGCTTCCAGTCCAACATAAGCCTCTCTCGAGGGGCCGCAGAGCACTCTATGTGCATTGCTGTGCTCATCTGATCTTGGGCTGTTTACTTATCTGCCTTTATTTCCACTTTATTGTCACCCTTTTAACTATTTTATTCTTTTATATGCATTTTCAAAAGTTACCTCCAAGCCTTTTGGGACCAGGGCAGGGTAAAAAGTAGTAATTTTTCAGAATGGGGTATATATTCATAGCATTTGAAACATTAATCTAGGGGTCTACGCTAAAGAGATAGTCTGAAAAACCCAAATGGGTTCTGTGGATCAAGATGTTTCTCACAGCATTATCTGTAATATAGAAAAACTGAAAAGAACTATAATTTTTTATAAATAGGGTAACAGTTGAAAAACTATGATATTTAATGGACTTTGATATAACCATTAAAATGATATGTATAAGTAGTTCATGACAACAGGGACAAATGCTTATGTTACAATGTCAACTAGAAAACACAAGTTAAAATTGACATACACCTTACTTCACAGGCACCCACATGCCCTTCTGATACATTAGGAAGAGGGATTTTTTTAAGGCTTGAAGAACATGTATTTACAATGGCTATTCCTGGGGAGTCTGATGGGTGATTTCTAGCACCAGCCCAGCACCTGGTACATGGCAGGAACTCAAAAATACTTGTGGAATGAATGAACATTTGCCTTTTTTTCCTGAAGTGGGAACGCATTATGTATTTATAAGAATCGCACTTTTCCCCAAAAGACATAAAGTTGTACGACATTCGGTATGATCACACCTATGTAAAAGTGATGGAAAACAAACTGAGTCATACATGGGAAAAAGATGGGTAAGAAACAGTTTGAAATGTTAATAGCAGTTGTCTCTAGAATAAGCCTATAGGTGAATTTTTCCTTCCTTTGAAAGTTCACTGTTTTTTTTTTTTTAAGTTCACTTTCAATAAAAGATGGGTACAATTCAGGCAGCTTCTGTTCGCTCCCATTTCTCCCTAATAGTATCATCCAGGTAAAAGACAAGACTGCCTGGCCCCTATCTACAAACTGTCCTTTAAGGATCTCCTCGATCCAGGGGCCTCTGTGATCCCCTGTGACCACACCTGGAACTCACCTGGGAACCAGTTGTGGCAGAGGTAGGTGGGTAGTAGAGGTACAAAGCCTACACTGACAGGGCCAGGTTATGAGAAACATCCGTCCACAGAAATAAGAAACAGCGCCCATAAGTGACCCCTCCCCAGATTCTAAAGTGCCTGCCATATTCTGACAGGAAGGAGGCTGGGACACCCCCATCTCTAAATGAGCTCTGATCCCTCATGCCAAGAGCAGACACAGGCTTTCAGCTGAAATTATCTTCTATACAGGGCCAGAAGCAAGCCTATTTTGAAAACACAGTAGGTGCAGTTTAAAAAAGGTTCTGATCCTTCCAAGTAGGGAAGCTGCAGCTGGTGTTTTGACAGTGTTCAGACTGTGGGTGTGGAAGCGTTTTACAATGTCTATTTGTAAATGCCTTTCACTGTATTTATAGATGCTTACAACAAAGCTAATGAATTTCAGTTCTGAAAAATAGCAGAATTTCTGAAATTCTCCAAAGCACATGTTTGGAGCGGCTGACACCCAATGAGGCTGCAGCCCTCCGTGGTCCCCGTTCTCCTCCAGTCTGTCCAACACATGGGTACCATTTTGGCAAAAAGGATGTTACTAAATTCAACAAAAGAGGAAAGAGCTCATCCTTTTGTAGTTTACTAACTCCCCTGAGGATGTTTTTTTTGGTGAGTTTCTATGCCCATGGCTGTTAAATAAAAGGAGAAAATAGAAGAAAGCGGCATATCCCCACACAGCCAACAATGTCGGAATGTGACCCTCACTCAACTCTGAGTTTTAAGCCAAAATAATGTTTTTTCTTGTATTTCTTCAGTGGATTTGATTATGGATACTTAAAACACGTGACTTGGGTAGGCAACTAGCAACCAAGAGTCTCCATGCTTTGCTGGCCAGGGACCTGAAGTTGCAGGGAATGGGCTGACCAGCCCAAGGACATCCAGCAGGAGTAAGTAGAACCCACAATCCCAGATAACTAACAGCAGTACCACACTTAACTGGCTGCCTACCATGAAGCGGGCATGAAGATGAGATCCTTCCATGTAAGATTCAACCGCCCCAACTGTCCCTTAAAGAATCTCCTCTGTGTGGCAGAGAGCTGCACCACCCAGAGCCCCATTCTGTGAAGTGGGTCCCCCCTCAACTGCTAGGACAGGTGCCGGCCCCTCTAGGGACCACCTCAGCTGCAGGGAGCCTCCTTCGGCCTTTCCAGGGTGGCCCACGGTTCACAGTATAAAAGTGTCAGCCATTTCAGAGGGGGTTTTGGGGGAGAATGGATACAGGTATACGTATGGCTGAGTCCCTTTGCTTCTCACCCGAAACTCACAACATTGTTAGCCGGCTAGACCCTAATACAACATGCTTCTGGTGTTAAAAAATTAATAATAAAAAAAAGTCTCAGTCATTTCAGCTGAACATCAGACAAGTTGGAGGGGTCATTTTAGTCCCAACGCTCCATGGACTTGGCCGAAGCTTTGGTAAGGCAGCATCACAAGTTTTCTCCCTCTGCCCAACATGGCTTCCTTCTCTCTCCCCACAGGCACTGACCCCACACGTATCTTGCATTCTAAACACTGCCACAGAGGCTGCTTTCCGGAGAAGCCCACCTGGGCGGCCCTTTTTTTCATTATATAGAGCAGGAAGCTCAGGCTCAGTGAGAAGAAGTCACTTGCTGACAGAAGGTTATAAAGCTAGTAGAGTGGTGGCATCTGGATTTGAACCTACTGACTTTGACTCTGGAGCCCAAGCTCTTGAGCTGCTTCACTGAGCCTGCTGGTCCTGGAGACCATGAGGCAGGGTGGAGGCCTGGCCGCCTGTGTCACTGCAGGTCACTGCCAGCTGGGGACATCACCTTTGCTCCCTGGGTTAAAAAGTGCTAACAATAAACAAAAATCACATACCTGAACCCAGAGGGGCCTGCTCTTCCCCCTCAGATCTGAGACGTGAGACGGGGCACATGAACAGTTGGAAATGTGGAAGACGCGCCATGCGCATCCCCTGAGAACATGAGCTCAGCCAGTGGCCTGGCCCAATTTAGCCCAAGTTGGGACAGTTAAGCCAAGACATGTGGCCTGGAAAAGATGCTGAAGTGCACAGGAGGCCGAGGCGAGCAAACAAGTACGATAAATAAATGAATAAACAGCAGCACTATCAGCAGCAGCTAAAATCCACCTGAAAGACCCCACAACCCTCCTAAAGGGGAGTGGGGATGATGGGAAACAGTGAGTCTACTTATTCCTACCAAGCAAAAGACTCCAAGTCCAGATGATGAATCTTTTTGTCAGTCTCCCCTCTGGACCCTCAGCAGGATCTNATAAACAGCAGCACTATCAGCAGCAGCTAAAATCCACCTGAAAGACCCCACAACCCTCCTAAAGGGGAGTGGGGATGATGGGAAACAGTGAGTCTACTTATTCCTACCAAGCAAAAGACTCCAAGTCCAGATGATGAATCTTTTTGTCAGTCTCCCCTCTGGACCCTCAGCAGGATCTATTACTATCATGTAAATGCCTGGGTTTTAACTGTCTAAAAATTGTTACAGGGGTTTAAAAAAAAAAAAAAGCTGGGGAAGAAAGGAAAGAAAAAAGCAGAAAATCCTCATCCCCTGTTCTCAGAAAATCATTGAGGGGCACCCCTTCAATCTTTGATTTTCCCCCCAGCTTTCATCCTGCCTGGGTTGTTGTTCAGTCGCTAAATCATGTTCGACTCTTTGCGACCCCATGGACGGCAGCATGCCAGGCTTTCCTGTCCTTCACTGTCTCTCGGAGTTTGCTCACTCATGTCCATTGAGTCAGGGATGGATCCTGCCTGGGAGTCTAGCCACTTACAGGGATGATGACAGATGGCAGATGGGAAGTTGCTCGAGAAACAACTGCAGACTCTCTCTCTTCTCTCTTGCTCCAACCCCGCAACTTTGTTTTATCAGCCCCTTCTGATGCAAAATCACCCTATCTTACTGCTCACCTCCTTTGTCTTGGTCCAACTACGCACTGAGGATGTGAGGTCAGAGGAAGTGAATGCTCTCCCCCACTTTCTAGGCTGCCTTATTATAACATCTCAGACTTAGGCTCTGATTATGAAAACTGAGTAGAGATTACCCAGCTCAAGCCCCCATTTTCTTACAGACAAGGGAGCTGTGCTCCAAGGCCGGGAGCTATGAGCCCGAGATCATGCAGTTAATTGGCGGCCACATTGAAACTAGATAGAAGCTTCTTGACACCCAGCCCTATCTCTGCCCACCACCCTTGGGGCAGTGATAATCAAAATGCACATGTTTGATGCTTCTAGAGCTATTCCTCTCACAAAAAAAGCAGTGATAATGGCTCTTCCTGGGCCCTTCCTGCCTGGGGAGGTTGACTCTTCCTTCAGAAAATGACAAAATGGTGGCAGCAGCGAGGCCAGGGGTGCAGAAAGCAGGGACCAGAGTGGTTTTCCTGGCAGCTCTCCCCTCGCCCCGTGTCCCTGTTTGGATGAGCACAGGGAGGCTCGGCTATTTATAGTTGGTGAAGACACTTTGGAAGATGATGGGACACTGCCCGCTCAATTCTCCCCCACATTTCTGCTCTCTGTGCAGACTCTGCAAGTGTATGTGAAAACAGGCCTCCGTCCAGAGCCCATCCAGGGCATGATGAGCCCCACAGCCCCTGAGGCCAAAGAACGATGACACCCACAGCCCTCATCTGCAGATCCACGGCCGGGTATCTCAGAGGGGCAAGGGGCTTTTCAGATGCCTGGAGGAGGGGTTCTCATCATCAAGCAACTCTGAGAAGAGTCTGGGAGTGGGTGTCACTTGGAGGAAGAGTGTTCAAAGAAACAGCCCACGGGCAAAGCATCACATGAACCACGTAGTACTGTGCCCATGCGGGGTGCCACTACCTGCTGCTGACTCCTTGCCTGCCTCTGGCCATCACTGGCAGGAAAATCAGTGTGGCTCAGTCTGGACTAAGGCTAAACCATCACTACTGCTGGATCTCGATGCAGGGACTAAAATTCATTCTTTGTGAGGGTAGAAAGATGTATGGAGAGAGTTACATATACAAATGAAATGAGGCCAGCAAACACTGCACAGACGTTTCTACACAATGACCAAGTATTTCTCTAGTATCCTGTAGGAGTCTTATGCTCCATACATCACCTGCCCTCTCTCAGGCCCCAGCCTTCCCTCTGCTTCCACTCCCTGGAGACCCTTTGTTGTGCAGTCTTAAGGGTATCCCTATTTCCCCATTCCCTCAGGGCTACCAAGCCTGGTCTGCTTATCACCATATGGCAACCCCTCTCCCAATAAGGTTACCCACTGAGCTCTCTCAGCGAGGAAAAAAGATAGACTGAGGGCCTCACAAGTACCAGCTGAGGAACCAGGTGCCCTGGGGGTGGTCGAGGAAATGGAGACTCAGGAGGTGGCCACCGTGCCCAAAGCCACAGGGTAAAGAGGCAGAAGAGTGGGCTTCTGACCCTTACTCGGCTCCAAAGCCCAGTAAGCAATGGGTGAGCAGGAAGAAGGTCTGGCCTGGTTACCAGAGTTAACTACCACCCAGAAGAAGGCCTGGACAAGGAGAGGCACTTGATACATTTCTGAAATGAATAAATGACACACACACACTCCTCTCTTATCACTGAGTTCATATCTAGCACCCATTTTTCATCTTTTCCCCATAGCTGAGTTTCTCACAAGTCTACATGTGCTCAGCTGCCCATCTGTTATTTCTTCAACTCAACCTGAGTTTGTCTCTCAGCCCTAACTATTGTACGGAATCAGCTTGACTGGGATCAAGAAGGGCCAACTAGTGCCCAAAGACCACGAGTGCCTTTCAGTCTCCTTGGCTCTCACTTTGGTGGCAGTTTTCATAGTGGGCGTGGCAAACCAGTGGCAGCAGCAGCCCCAGGAGCTTGCTAGAAATACAAATTCTCGGGCCTGAACCCAGATTTCCTAAATTAGAAGCTTGGGGAGCAGTGATCTGTGTTTTAACAAGCATGCAGGTATGGAGACACACATTCAAGTGTGAGACCCACTGGCCAGTAGTCAGTCCACCCTCCCTTCTCCTAGCTTCCATGGCCACCCCGCCCACCCACCCTTTCCCACAGCTCCTCATCCTTCCTCCACCCTGTA